>PVIU01001824.1:0-143861 GCA_004026605.1 Ondatra zibethicus
GAGGTGGGAGAAATTTCATCCGATGGATGGAGATAGAGACAGAGACCCACATTCACATCAGAGCAATGGATTGAGCCCCCAAGGTGCAGGTCAAGATCACTTCTTTAGGCTACTTAAGACCTCAGGTATTTTTGCTGTGTGATACCTTTCTCACCCTCCTGAGGGTCACCCAGGAGTGTTTTGTTCTGTTCATTAAGCCCGAATTTATTAATTTGGTTTGATTGGCTTATTACATCAGTGGCAGTGGAATAACCAGGGATTCAAAATTATCATCTTGATACACAAGAAAAGTCAGAAAATAATAAAGAAGAAAACTGGTGATAATGTTTCACCAGGCATCATTGATATTTTGGTGCCAGATTTGAAGTGCCATAGATTTACATATATAAGTGGAAAATATATAGATTTCTTTTGTGTACTACATGTGGATGTCCTTAGTACCTATGGAAAGCTGATTATAGGACCCCCACAGGTACTAAAACCCATGGATGCTCAAGTCCCTATGTAAAAAGGTGTGATATTTGCAAAGAGCCTACCCTACACAGTACAATGTAAATTACATTTAGGTAGTTATAATTACTTAGGGTGTGCCCAAAGCAGTCTGTTACAGTGGGAGAAATGTTCAGTCCATTTGCAGTGTCTTTGGTGGTGGTGCGTCTAGCAATAAGGGCCCTTGCCCAAGCAAGGCAAGCACTCTACCACTGAGCTCTACTACAGACTCAGATGGGATTTTTAAGGGAATATTTTTAACGTATGGGTTGTTGTGTCTGCAGCTCTCAGAACATGCAGATACAAGATAACTTGGTTCGCTATATCTGCTACAAAATGATAGATATCACACTCATTATTCAGGAACTTGTTTTCTGCAAGCAATGTGTTTTTCTGTATCAGAAAGATAAATATACATCAGTGTTTTGTGACTGGTCTTTATTTAGCTAGTCATTTAGCTTTGGGTTCTTTGAATTTTTTATAAATGCTTCATGGCAGCCAGCTTTCCATTTTTGTGACAGAGTACCCAAGTCAAGACAGCTTAGCATGAGCAAAGTCTCATTTGGGCCCATAGTTTCAGAGGCTTCAGTCCATGGTCAGCTGGCTCTTGGTTTGGGATCAGGGTATACCAGAACATCATAGTAGAGAGGGCATGATGAAGCATAGGTGCTCACTCATGGCAGCCAGGGGACGGGAGTGATGATGACAGACAGACAGACAGACAGGCAGACAGACTGAGACTCTCCACTATCCTTCAAAGGTTTGTGCCCACCATGACTTTCTTCTTCTCATAGTTTTCACATCTCAGTAGTTCATTTGGCTATGAACTCATTAATGGATTAATCTCTCAATGGGGTTAATGCCACCATGGTCCAACCACCTCTTTGGAGCACCACCAGCTGGAAACCAAGCCCTCAACCCATGGGCTTTTAGGAGGATGCTTCATATTAAACCTTATTTAAGCCTTTGTATATGTTTAAACATATAGCTCTGCACCCTGGTCTCATAATTTTCTTGGGTTAAATTCTTAGAAGTAGAACTCCATGGTGAAAGACTATCAACTTCTGCAAGGCTTTTGGCATGAACTGGTACAAAAAGCTCTGTGTGTGTGTGTGTGTGTGTGTGTGTGTGTGTGTATGTGTGTGATTCCCTCTATGTTTCAAATACAGCTTTTCTTTGGGCTTCTATAAAACATCTTATATTTGTACAGATTATTGGAGGTTGAAATATAAAAAATACCTTATATTGGTTAACTTATAAACAACATAATTTATTACTTACAGTTCTGGTTGCTAAGAAGTCCATGATCAAGGCACTGAAAGATTCAATGTCTAGCGAGGGTGAATTTCTCTTAGGTAATCATTTCCTACTGCATCTTGCCCTAATAAAGTAGAACTGGGCAGGGAGCTCTCAAGATCTCTTTTATAAGGGGCAGGAATTCTATTTCTGAGGGTTTAGTCATTTTCTATGCCCATCACATTCGGGATTAGGTCTCAGTGATGGATTTTGGGAGGGTATTAAGTATAGACCATAGCAGGTGCTGTCACTAATATCTGGTCTGGTCCATGTTTCTCCTACCTAAAGGTTTGGGATGTGCCCTCACACTGGAAACACCACCATATTGTCTCCCTGGGGCACATTGCTTTGGCTCTCAATGAGAGTGAGTTGGAGCAGCTGGACCTCAGCTCTATAGACACTGTGACACCCCTCGGACAGCAGTCGGGATGGACCCCCGGACAGGTGGGTAGATGTTCCTGGGTCTTTAAAAAATTTTCATTCCCTTTATTGCTTGTGTTTGACTTTATATTCCTGAATCAATTTATCCTGTTTATAATAGTTTCTTTAATGTCCTTGCTAATACTTCCATCACTATTGCCATTTCTCAGTCTGTTTCTAAAAAGAGATTTTTTTATTGTTAAAATTTGTGTGTGTGTGTGTGTGTGTGTGTGTGTATGTGTGTGTGTGTGTGTGTGTGTGTGTGTGTGTGTGAGGAGAGATAGAGAGAAAGGTACTGTTGGAGGGCAGAAGAGATCATCAGTCCCCTGAAGCTAGAGTTACAGGGGTTATGAACTGCCTAATGTGTGTGATGGGAATTGAACTCTGATCCTCCAGAGGAGCAGCAAGTGCTCCCACCCACTGAGCCATCTTTTGAGTCTGTATCTATGGGCTGATTTTTCTCCTAATTAAGGGTTAGGTGTGTTTGAAAGCCTAGTCATTTTTCACTTGATCTGAGCCAAAGGCAAGGAAACAATAACACTTATTAATTTTGACTGACTGGTGGGTGTTATGAACTTCTCATTGTTAAGAGTTTGACTTAGTTGTAGTTCCTAAAAAAATACCAGTCTTAAGATCTCCTGAGTAAATTGGGAGCATGGGGACCTTGGAAGAGGGTTGAAGGGGAGAGGAGAGGCAGGGAGGGGAGCAGAGAAAAATGTAGAGCACAATAAAATCAATAAAAAAGAGAAAAAAACAGTCTTTGCTCCAATCTATGTAAGTATTTGCAAGTAATTTTTATCTTTTTATTGCATTCTTTTGAACTTTATTGGGGACAAAGTGATCTTTATTCTGTGGTCCCTTCTGTCCTTCCTTCATTGAGACACGATTCTTCTAAGAAACCTGCCTATTTTCCATGAATATCAAGGTCTCTCCACTCTGGCTGGCAGGAGAGAAAATTCTTTCCAACTCCATGTGAACTTTAAGAACTGCTTAGCCTACCACTTCTGATGGCTCTTGCCTGCTGTGTGGTTTCAATCCCGACATCCTGATATATAGAAATAAGGACTCAGTACTCAAGAAGACATAGTTGCTGATTTCTAAAACCCTCTCTCTCCAATTTCCTCCTCTTTCTTTGCTCCTGAAATGGGAGCTGTTTTGGCCTTCCTGAACTTGGGCTTCTCTCTCATCTTTTTGTATAATTATTTATAGAAAAGCCCAGATTGTCAGTTCTTTGAGGCTGCTCTTATGGGAAGAAAACATTCTAAGAGTTTGATTCCATTTCTCTGGAGAATATCTGTGGTATTTATACTGGCTTAGGCTAGATCCTGGGTACAGAAATTGTATCCATAAAAGATGACTAGCACATATTTCTTTTCTTTAAAAATATATGGTTACACATGCATGTTTCATTGCATAATAAATATGTATTGAGTAAATGAATGCTAAGATACTCTCGTCTTCTAGAGGTCAGCAGACATGGATTGCTATTTGTTAAGTGATGAGATTTCAACTAGTGGGGAGAGTAGCTTGCTAGGTTGGCTTTTTGACCTTGGATCTATGTCTATAGTGCAGCTAGATCACTGGGATCCATTGGTTTTTCCTGCCTTATGATGTGGAAAACGCCTCTGGGGGGGCAATTTTAGGGCTTCCTTTATTTATTTACCCTGTTTTATGGTCACTCTTACGTGCTCCCTGGTTGTTCAATATTTTAATGTCATTACTTCCTAAATTTTGTTCAGTTTTCTAGTTGTTTATGATGAGTTGAAAGTCTGTTTGGTTGTTAATCTCCTGTGAACTAAATAAGTCCCCCCAGAATTTTAGTTTTGATTGGGTGAGGCATTTGGAGTATCTAGTCATAAGTGCCTCCGTGTTGGCTTTGTTCTCGGCTAGCTATCCCTCAGGGGTGTTTTCAGTGTTAGGCTTACATACCAACTAGCAGCTCCCTCAAAATGTGCCTCTGCTTCATTTATTATATTAGGAAATCCTACCGTTAACTCCACTCTTACAGTTGCTCAGCTCTGAGCAGTCACTCCTATTT
Source organism: Ondatra zibethicus (assembly GCA_004026605.1). NCBI lineage: Eukaryota > Metazoa > Chordata > Mammalia > Rodentia > Cricetidae > Ondatra > Ondatra zibethicus. Next base: position 4,244 of record PVIU01001824.1, read on the forward strand.
GGGGCAGACTGTGTTAGTTGGTTATGCCTGCTACAGTGAGCAGAGTCCTGTCTCTGTGACTCCATGGTGATCCGAAACTGGGGAAAGGTGTATGGAGACAGATCAGACTCCTTCCACAAAGATCTCCAACTGAAGTTCCTAGAACCTGTAAATACAATCCATCGCAGGAAGCGACTTTACAGATGAAAGTCATTTAAAGATCTTGATGGGGCCTGGACACTTACTGCCCTTGCAGAGGACCTGGGTTCAATTCTCAGCTTTCACAATGTATGGCACAACTGTCCCTTACTCCAATTCCAGGGGATCTGATGTCTTCTTCTGGCATCCACGGGCACTTGCACACATATGGTGCATGTACATACACTCCGGCACACACCCATACATGTAAGAAAGATTTTTTTAAAAAGACAATGAGATGTAAAATTATCCTAGTGGGCCTAATGTGTTCATAAGGAGCCTTGTAAGAGGAAGCCAGGATACCACAGCCACAGAAGATGATTCAACAATGAAAGCAGAGGGAAATGGGTTTTGAGGTGCTAGGCTAATGGTTTTGAAGAGAGACTATGTGGTCATGAATTAAGGAATGAATTAACCAGTAGCTAGAAAAAGCAAGGAAACACATTCTCTCTAAAGCCCTCAAATGAAATGCAGCCTACTGATTCCTTTTAGGACTTAAAGCCTCCAGAGCTGTAAGTGAATACATCTGTTTCACCACCAGGTTGGTAGTAATTTGTAACAGCAGAAAGATAAGACTAATGCAAAGTAGCTGAAGAAGGGAAAAGTAGTGGTATTATTAAGCCAAGGGGGATGGGCGTTGGGCAGGAAAAACCAATATGTGGGCTCTTCTCTCACTAGGTGTTTGTAAATGATACCCTATGATTCTGAGTGGCGGTTTTCAAATATAGGTGTAAATCATGCCTTGCCTGGAGTATGGCTAATATGGAGCTTCTGGTCATGAGGATTAAATGAGTTAAAAAAATAAAACATGTTGAACAGTAATATTTAAAGGCCAGGAAAACAATTGTATTAGTTCCCTTTCTCACTGTCATGATAAAACACACAGGCAAGGAGCTACTTAAGGAAGGAAGGGTTTATTACTGCTCCCAGTTTTAGGGGACATAGTCCATTCTGGTGGGGAAGGTGTGACTTCAGGCAATAGAGGGAGGCTAGCTGGTCCCACTGAATGGGTGGTTAGGAAGCAGAAAGAGAACAGGAAGTCAGGCTAGCATATAAGCTTCAAGGCTCCCAGTGACCTACTTCCTTCAGCAAGGCTCCCCTTCCTGTGGGTTCCACATCCTTCCCAAACAGTGCTACAGTCGGGGACCAAGTGTTCAAACTGGTGAACCTATGGGGGACATTTCACATTCAAACAGCAGTTGCTGTCCCTGGTCCTTTTTATCATTGTCTTCAGCATCCTGTGTCACCAGAACCACAGTCACTTCCCTTCCTCTGAGTTGGTTTTATTGTTTGCAGAATGAAAAGGATGACACCCAATGATCTGAAGTTCTAACATTCTGCAGTCCCATGGTTCTCTGACTTTAAAACTGGTTTTAACTAGTTTAGGAAGTGCCACATTCCATTCCTGCTATTAAAATGAATTTATTTGCAGCCTGGAAGAAACCGAAAAATAGATCCAACTTAGAAGTGAGAGCATCCCTCTCCCCGTGCGCCAGTTTTAATTCCCGTGGATGGCAGCGAGATATATCAATATGTTTGAAAAGGATATGAAAACGTAACATTTGCATATATCACTTGCAGTCAGTTCTTCAACTTCAGCCTCCAATCAAACCTTTAAATGCATGTTTCTAGATTAATAGTCAGACCTGGAGGAACTACATTATCAGATAGTTCAGCTTAAAATCTAATATAAGGGGAAAAAACTATTATTGAAGCCAGAGGGATGAACAGAGAGATTGAAATCTTACAGATACTCATTTTTTCAGTGGTTAATATTGCCTACAAGTGTTGGTATTAATTGTCCCAGAATCATTACACATACACTGGTCCAGTCATTCAAAAAAATATATTTTGACTTATCACCTTGTGGGCTGAGCTTGCATTTTCTGGGTTCCAGGTGCAAGGACAATTTAATACCACATCTTCAAGGCAATTTTGTTTGAATTGTAATTTTGCACTTTCATCTGAAAATGGGCATCCATGATATTTGAGGGGCACAAATTGCCATGAGTCAACTAGTAAAATCTGATTGTGAAGATTTAATAAGAAAAATCCAGTATGGTCACACCACTCTAAATGATCTGGTCTTGCCTAATCTTGGGAGCCAGGCAGGGTGGGGCCTGCCTAGCTAGTACTGTCTGGGGATACTGGGTGCTGTTGAATTTCTGTGTTTTCCTTCCAGAGGCAAACATCTGTATTGGCTAAGACAACTGTGGTGTCCCACTGCCCGGGTTTTAAAATTTCTTGTGGTGTGTGTGTGTGTGTGTGTGTGTGTGTGTGTGTGTGTGTGCGTGCCCTAGATTGACATTCCTTGCTCTCTCTCCATTTTATTCAAGGTTGCTCAATTGAACTCAAATCTCATTGATTTGGTTAGTCTAGCTAGCAAGCTTGCTCTGGGGATCCCTGTCTATGGTACTGGAGCGCTAGAATTACAGATGGGCTTCCATGCAGACCTGACATTAATGTGGGTTCTGGAGATTCAAATTCCCATCTTCATGCTTACACAGCAGGCCTTTAACCACTGACCTATGTCCCCAGCCTCCATCTGATTTTTTGGTATAGAATTATTAGTTCCTAGCAGATGAATATCGTTTAGCCTCTTCATACCTCAGTGGGTTATTTGTGAAAGGGGCTGTTAATATTTGCCTAACCAGGCTGTGGTGGGGAGTAGACGAGGCAGTGTGGAAAAGCTGTCTGAGTGGTGCAGCAAACACTGCGTATCCAACGTGCTAACTTTTATTACTCTGGGCCCATGTCACTATCCAGTCAGGGCCATGCAGACTGAAGCTGCAGCTGAAGCTATTGACATTCAGTATTCCGACCTCATCTATAGCTGCTAAAAGCTATGTAACCATTGAAGGCAACTCATCAGTGACCAGTCTGTCCCTTTCTTCTTGTTGTAACAAAATATCTAACATGGATAACTTAAAAGAGGAAAGACTTATTTCATTCATGGTTTCAGAGGGTTTGGGCCGTGGTCATGTGGCTTCATGTCCTTGGGCAGAACATCGTGGTGGCAGTAGTGTGTGGTGAAGGAGGTGCTTCACCTCATGGTAGCACAGAGTAAGAAAGGCACTGGGGAGCAAGTAGAACCTTTAAAGGCATGCCCTAGTAGTCTACTTTCTACCTTCTAAAGTTTCCACAATCTTCAAAACTAGTGCCCTAACTGGGCATCTAGTGTTTGACATATGGACATTTCATATTCAAACCATAGTGGAGTATGTCTTGGGGCTATGGGAGCTCCTTCAGCTCCTTCAGCAAAAAGCCTTTAAGATACCAGTCCACTTGGGCTTGGTCTCTTATACTATAAATGCAGCTATAAAGCATGCACTTGCTTTCTTGCTTCTGGTTCTCACTTCCAGCTGCTAGATTCAGTTCCTGTTTCCCATTCGTGCAGAGGACTGTGATCTAGGACAGTGATCTGTAAATAAATAAATAACACTTTATTATACATAAATCTGAACTAGTGTGGGATTATTTTGTAACTTCCGTCATCATCTTGGGAAGGCATCAAAATGATGTCTTCTCAGAGAGGCATATATTTTTCTATGATGTATATGGGTCACTCACTTAGATGGTCATTTCTTCACTCAGTTGCTCATAAAGCATACAGCAGGCTTTAGGCTAGCTACTTGGAACACAATGACAAGCTAGGCATGATCCTTTGGGGATCTACTAGTGAGACAGACAAAAAGTAAGTGATGGAGGGGGAACAGAAGATAGAGGGGATATTCATAAGAATAGTGAAAGGGGATGCTGTTTGAGGTGGGGGAATCCAGGGGGATAGCTGTCTCTGAGAATATAGACATTAAATAGACTTGAGGGATGGGACAGCAGCAGCCACATGGAAAGTGGAACCCCACTTCAGCATTGCGATGTTTCTCAGCATTTTCTCTCAGCATCACCTTTGTATTGTATGATGCAGATGACTGACCCCAAGGAAGGAGGGAAGGTGACTATGTCCTATCACCTTTGCTCCCACTGAGAAATGCTGGATGTTCACGCTTGGATGCCTTTCCCTCATCTTCGTCTTCTGATCTCGTCCTATCTGCTCTCATCAGCCTTGAAGTATCCACACTTCCTTTTGTAGCTCAGCCCCAAGGAGTTGGTTTGGATCCTTTTCAGGTCCAGTCTAGGTAAATCAAGTGAATCAGGATCCACTTATTCATAAGCATCCAGAAACTCAACATTAACTCACCTGAGTGAGGGCAGGAATTGATTGATGTTTGTCCTAGCTACTGTTCTATTGCTGTGACGAAACACCATGACCCAGGCAGCTTATAAAAGAATGTGTTTAATTAGGGGACTCACAGTTCTGGGGGGCATGACTATCATGGTGGTGAACATGGCACCAGGCAGGCCTGACACTGGAACAGTAGCTGAAAACTTACATCTGATCCCCAGTCACAAGGCAGGGGCAGGGTGCTGCTAACTGGAAATGGGCTTTCAAAACCTCAAGGCCCACTCCCAGTGATATACTTCAAGAAGGCCACACCTCCTAATCAGTCCCAACTTGTTCCACCGACTGGGGACCAAGTATTCAAATGTATGACTCTCTGGGGGCCATTATCATTCAGACCACCACATTGTTCATAACAGAACAGTTCAAATTCAGAGTTCAGGTACAGCTTCATCTAGGAGCTTCAAGACTATTGCTGGGAATCTAGCTCTCCCAATCTAGTCCCATCAAGGGACTCTGCTTTCTTTTGTATTTGCTTCATTCTGTCATAGGTAGGCCGTCTCAGCATATTGGGTTCTAGAAGATACATACATGTATCATTTCAAGGATGCCTGTGTGGTTTTTGTCCAAGTTCAAGAAGAAAAACAAAAGTTTTTCGAATTAATCTATCTAAAATCTTGGTTAGTCCCGGCTAAATCACATTCCTAATCTAGAGTCAGTCACTGTGGCCAGGCAGAGAAATGACCTGATTAGGATAGGATAGGACATGTGGGTCCCATGATGCAGCTGGCTCCAGCTGAACTATGTGGGATGAGGGGAGAGTAGGAGAGAGTGGTTTTCCATGGGACAAGTCATGAGGTTTGAACAGCTTCTCTGATGGAATTACGCATGACCCTGTAATCAGACCCTTAAACTTCATCAGAGATACCCTGTGTAATTTTATTTTTAAGTGCAAAAATCATTTCTAGTGTCTGAAACTAAAGATTGAGGAAATGATACAGTTCTGTAGAAAAGAGAGAAGGGAAAAATCATTCTAGCTTGAGCTTTTCATGATGCAATGACATTTGAATTGAACTAAAACACAGGAAATGTCTGGGTTTTAATAGCTGGAAATACAAGAATACGTTTTATATGGAGGAGATGGTTTGAGCAGAGGCAGGGAGGGGCAGGACATAGAAGGTTTTGCTGGAGAGTTACGGAGTTGGATACTGGAAATATCGAGATCTGGATGCCCAAGAACTTGGATAGTCAAGCCATCTGGAAGCCATAATGGCTTCCAAATAAAGAAACTGGCAGATATATATTTTGTTTTCCTTTCCTTCTTCCCTTCCTTTCTTTCTTTCTTTCTTTCTTTCTTTCTTTCTTTCTTTCTTTCTTTCTTTCTTTCTTTCTTTCTTTCTTTCTACCTATAGGCTAAAACCATTTTGAAGGCATTCCTTGAAGATTCAGGCTACGGTATCCAGGATCTGAAGAGTTTCCATTTGGTCGGACTTGGTTCCATTCTTTGTGCTATGGACACCACTGCAATTCCACTTATAAAGACCTCAGAATTCAGGTAACCAAAATGCAAGTGTAAAAAATGGCAAATGTTCCATTTACCTACACATTCACTATTCTATTCATCCATCCATCCATCCATCTTTCCTTCCTTCCTTCCTATCATCTATATACCCAGTCATCTACCATTTGTGCATACATACATCCACCCATTCATCCACCCATCTACTTATTCATCTACCCTTCTATTCACTTATCCTTCTACCCATCCATCCTTTTACCCATACATTCAATTATCCATCTGCATATCCATCCATCCATCCATCATCCAGATGATCTTCACTTTCTTATCTTTGCCCCCTAAAAGTTGGGTTAAAGTTGGCAGTGGGACTCATTGGATCCTGTCTAGCTGATGAGATTGTTTATCCTCTGTGTTCTGCTTGATGACTGGGGAATCCCCCAGACTCACCAGATCCCTCCTCTCTACCCAGGACAGTGGTAGCCAGAATTGGGATGCTACCCTGCAGCACCCCTGTCTTGGCTGGGTTTAAGAAGAAAGCAGAAATTGTATTTGGGAGACCCACCGAGTGGACCAGCTCCATCTTGCAGGAACTTGGGACCATCGCAGGTAAGAGGTTCCTGAGCACAGTCCCTCTCTTTAAGTTGAAAACTGGAACTAAAATAAAATATAATGGAACAAAGTAATAATCCTTGGTCATATTGAAGTAAACATGAAGGAGTTCCAGTAGAATCTGGATGTCAAGACTTAAGATGAAGGGACAGTGCCCACAAGTCTACATTTTAAATGATCCCTCTTGGGGATTCTTGTGTATGCTATAGTTCCAAAAAGCACTGGTCTAGAATGTGATTTGACTGGCCCCTAAATAGGTTTATACTCAATCTTAAAGTGTGTAAATGAACCTCCTTCTTGGTATATGCCCCACTGTAGGAGGCCAATCAGGATTAATGTGACCCACATATTTCCCTGAGTTGATTAAGGAACTAGATTCCCTAGGTGTTTTTCTGGCGACCTAAGGAATAGTGCTTTCCTGGGAGTCACTGATCTGTACGTTATGCAGAACCCTCACAGCACTGTGGAGTTTCAGCAGTTTGAGCCGAACCCTTGTGATTTCTTTTCTCCCTAGCCGGGTTAACTAAGGCAGAGCTCCGAGTGCTCGACAAGGAACTGATGCCTCACTTCAAGCCTTCAGCCATAAGATGCCTGCCTGGTGAGACATTCAAAGTAGGTGCTCATTTCTTCAGGGAGAGAAGGGTATTGTGGGAACTCATTCTGCCAATAGCTTTGGGTACCGGCTTTAGGGTGTGGCCTTGTGTGCTACCTGAGGACTGATAAGCTGGGGGGTTAGAACCCAGTAGATGGAGCTCAACCTGACTTCAGATCCTACAGGGAAACCGGTGCCAGACCTGGCTCCTTGGGACTTTCAGCCAGCTCTTTCTTTTTAGGGTCATAGAAGACCATCCTGTCCACTGTGAATTCTCACACGATACCTTGAGGTGTTTTTTAAAGATGTTCTTTTTTTCCCCCTTAAATTTCCATTTTATTTTATTATTATTTTCAGCCCCCTTCCTTTCATAGCCCCTGATATGGAGTTTCTGTTTCTGCTGTTGTGATTAGTTCATAAATCCTCGTGCAAAACCCCCAGGTACATTTCAGAACTCAGAAGGTTCCAGGTTTTGTAAAGGTCACCCCAGTGCCCCAACACCTCTAGCAGTGTCTGAGGGAGCATTCACAAGCGAACACATTTTCTGGGAAGACACCTGTGACAAGTCTCACTAAATGCACTATAAAGAGCCTTCTGTCAATGAAGGTCAACTTCTGCTAGTTTGTCTTAAACTTTCAGTTTTTCGAGCTCACGGACTTTGGATTTGCAGACAAGGATCACAATGCTGGGAACACTTCTTTTGCAATGAGCTGATATCGATAGGTTTCTATTGATGGGAGGAAGAGTGTGAGGAGGCCCATGCTGGCACACATGAGCTACTATGGAACATGCCAGAGGGGTTTGACTCAGTAGAAGGAAGGGAAGTGGAGTGCCAGTAAGCATTCTTGCTTCCTTCCCATGAGCAAGATGAGGAGAGGTTTGTGGGGACAGTCGGCTCTCATGAGATGGGGGCGGCCTTGGTGTGTTTATGTGTGTGTTTGTGTGTGCATGCATGTAGAGACCAGAGGACAACATTGGGTGTTGTACCTTTGTTGCTGTCTACCTTTTTATTTAAAAGTTAAAATTAATCATTTAATTGTGTGTGTGTGTGTGTGTGTGTGTGTGTGTTTGTGCTCAGATGCATGAGCACCATGGCGTATATGCGAAGGTAGAGGACAATTTGAAACTATTGGTCTCTCCTTCCATGTTGTCCTGGGATCCAGCTCCAGTATTGAAGCTTGGCATCAGGTGCCTTTACCTTGGTGAACTATCTTATCAGCCTCCCCTTTTTCCTTTTAAAACTTTTCATCTTGTATGGTTGGGTGTTTTGCCTGCATGTATGTCTGTGCACCACGTATGTGCAGTGCCTGAGGAGGTCAGGAGAGGGCATTGTATCCCCTGAGACTGGAGTTACGGACAGCTGCAAACCACCATGTGGGTGCTGCGAATGGAACCTGTGTCCTTTGGAAGAGCAGCAAATGCTCTTTGCTGCCAGGCTCCATTCTCCCTACCCTCCCACCTCCTGTGCAAGCCTTGAGACAGCACCCTTCACTGGTTAATCCAGATATGAAGGGCACACTTGTGATCTGGATCTTGAGCTGTACTGACTGGTTTTGTGTGTCAACTTGACACAAGTTAGAGCCATCAGGAAATGCCTCGATGAGATTTAGTTTAAGGCATTTTCTCAATTAGTGATCAATGGAGGAGGAACCAGGGCATGGTGGGTGGTGCCATCCCTGGGCTACTGGTCCTGGGTTCTCTAAGAAGGTGAGCTGAGCAGGCCATAGGAAGCAAGTCACTAAGCAGCACCTCTCCATGGCCTCTGCATCAGCTCCTGCCTCCAGGATCCTGCCCTATTTTTTGTTTCTGTCCTGACTTCCTTCTGTGATGAACAGCAATGCTGAAGTGTAAGCCTAATAAGCCCTTTCCTCCCCAACTTGTTCTTTGGTCATGGTCTTTTGTTGCAGCAACAGAAATCCTAACTAAGACACTGGTCTAGAGTTCAGCAAAAGACTTAGATTGGCTAATGAACAAGGGAATTAACTGCCTTTGTCTCCCCAGTGCTGGGATACTGACTGAGCTGACTCCCCAGCCTTTTCTGCTTTGGAGATAATGTCTTAATATATTAATATATTGTTCAGTTTGTTCAAGCTTGGTATGTAGTCCAGGCTGACCTCAAACACCATCCCCTGTCTAAACCTCATGAGTGCTAGAATTACAGGCGTGTGCCACTATTCTTAACTCAGCTTTGGCACTTTTGCTCTCTGGGTGACAAAGGGGATACATTCTGTCCACCACACTGAGATGCTGGACATGGGGAAATAAACAGCTGTCCTCAAGGCCACTGCATTAGTTACTTGTACTGTTGGTAAGACCAAAAATAAAAAAAAAAATGGTAGAAGCAAATTAAGGAAGAAGGTGTTTGTTTCAGCTCAGGGTTTAGTGGGTGCAGTCCGGCATGGGAGTTGGAGTCACTAGGTCTGTGCCAGACAGGACGCAGCAAGGCTAGGATACAATTCTCAAGGCCCACTAGTACTATATATCCAGTGGCCCTACTTGCAGAAGATAGGCCCTATGTCTCAAAGGTGTGTTCAAACACAGGAGCCGGTGAGAGACATTTCTGACTCAAATTATTCTAGCCACTGAGCAAATTCCTCCTTCTTCTCTGGGCAGATGGCATTGGGGAGGCCATGAATCACGGCATTTTCTGACTACTTCCCTCTGGTCATGTTTGGAGGATAGTTGGGGTAGCTTCCTTGTTCAGGCAATTGCCTATTCTGGAAATTTCTATTTCAACTACATTATGACAGGCTCCAGGCTAGGTACATCTGGGTCTGTAGAGTCTCTGGTGAAGAGGTTATAGCATAGTGCCCACAGGGGCCATGTTAGGGTGGCATCAAGGATGCAGCAGGCTGAATGGGGCCTGAGTTGAGCTGCAGAGCACTGGCTACCGAGGCTACAAGGGATGTGTGTGTGTGTGTGTGTGTGTGTGTGTGTGTGTGTGTGTGTGAGTGCGTGCACATGCTTCTCACCAGAGGCATCAATCAATGCAGTGTGACCATGGAAGCCCAGTGTTGCTGAATCTTCCTTGCTTTCTCAGAGACAGCCAGAAATCTCTGTTTGCATGTGAACTCTCCTACATGCTAGTAATCAGTTTTTTACATGCTAGTAATCAGTTTAAATTTGTTTCTGGAAACACCACAGGCCTAGGGATTCAATCTGGTCTGTGGGTCACAAGGCAGTAGAAAAAGAGACAATTTCTGTAATACAGACTGTTAATGACAGGTGTGAGCGAGTTGGCCTCGCACCTACAGAGGGAAGGACAGTGTCCCAGACAGGAGGAAGGGCACAAGGAAGGTACAAAGAGCTGCTTCCTTCTGGGTGCATGCAGATCCTTGATTGGCAGGGAAGGAAGGGGGGCAGGAGAGAGGCTGGAGAGACAGGCAGGACTCCCAGCCTGAAGGTGTTATTTCTGTGTTCAGAAAACCGAACTGCATCCTAGGATCATAAGCAGAAGGATCTGATTTCAGGAAGCTGCTTCTTGGAAGGAGTGAAGTAAGTGACCACTAGGAAAGGAAGGGACAAAGGAACAGAAGCTTGTGAGTTCCTAACTTTTTTGGGGTGCTTTAAAACAGTCAGGGGATGTCAGAGGCTCTTCTGCCTTGCCATCTTATCCTAGCCTCCCTGGAGCTAGCCACCAAGTCCTTTCGAAACTGTGTGACTTCAGAAAATATCTTGTTCACAGCCCTGAAGTCACAGGGCACACAGCAGAGCACACTTCTGCTGTCCACGGCAGTATTGACAGGAAACCACTGCTCTTGACTGCTTCTGAGCTACTGGGATTCATCCAAGACTATTCCAACAGTTATGCCAAAGGGACAGGGACTGGCCTTGGAGGTGAGTTCTCGGAGTCACCTCAAAGCAAGTCCAGAAGCCGAGGGAGGTGATATAACTTGCTGAAGACCACACAACTATTATGCGCTCAGATTCAGGCTGGAGCTGGCTTCATCAGTATTTTCTCTGGTGCAAAGGTCATTAACAGCTCACACGTGGAAAACCAAGATCCCCTTTAATACTTCTAGTTCCTTCAAGGAAAAAGTCTCAGTTTGGAGCTAGAATGGCTTGCTATCCCTGAACACTTTTAAATAATCTCCCACATTTTTCAAGAGGCCAGACGTTCGGCTGCTGTTGGTGGACCAATCGAACAGGGATTCCAACACCGTTTCTTTCTGCTTCTATTTAATGCTCGCTTACGGTCACAGTACAAGGGTATGACAAAGTCGTGAAGCTCTGAGCAGATAAAGGAGGTTTGGAAGATCCAGAGAGGGTGTGCAGAGGGTCTGTCCCGACTTTCCTGCCTGCAGGAGCTGTCCACGGAGCAGATCGCTTCCTTGGGTCCTCAGAATGCTGCCTCGGTGACCAACTCCCAGCGCCTGCAACTCAGCTCAGCACAGCTGCAGAGCCTCCAGCGGGCACTAGATGGCGCCAAGACTCACTCCTGGCAGGATGATCCTGTGAGTGCCGGCCCTACCTCCACTGGGTCCCCAACAGGTGAGCAGAGCAGCCCTTGCCTAAGCCACACCTCAAGTCCCCTTCTCTGAGCCTTGGTTCACCCTGAAAGGTGGGGAGGCTTCCATGATTGAGGATGGAGGTTTGATAGACATTGGGTATTTGCTCTCAAGATCAGTCCGTAGCTCCCACCAAGTTTTCTTTGAACACTGTCAGCTCTCTCATCTTTGAAGCTACCTGAGGGACCTTTAAAAGACTTCAGTTTCCCTGGGTGTGGCCCAGAATCTACCGAATCAGAATCTATCAGGACTAAATTCATTTCAATGGTTCCTTTCACCCGCCTACTTGCTGCCCAGTATTAATCCACCACTGCATATCTCTTTGGTACCTACTGTGTTCTAAGTCTGCAGTAGGGGCTGAGAATGTGGATGCAAGTAAGACAGGCAAGGCCTTAGCCAATAAGATCTCAAAGCCATAAGAGTAGGGAGGCAATGATGGCGACTGGGGGCTAAGCAAGATCGGGAGAAGGGAGGGAGGGAGGGAGGGACAGTTCTGCAGAGCAGATGCCATTATCCCCGACACTACAGCTTTCTCTTCTGGCTCTTGCCAACTCCTCTCCTCTGCCCTTCACTCTCTCACATCTTCCTGACTCCTGCCTTGAGTGAGTACCACCTTTGGTCTATCTGTGGGTCTGTACTTCTGGGGAGACAGTTTAGAGCAAGGCAGACGCACCATCCTTGCCCTCACAAATTCAGTCACGTAAGGGTGAGAGAAGACAGTGCCAGCGTGCCTCTGAGGCAGTGTGGTAGAGAGAGGGTGATGGAGGTAGGCTGGACCCTGAGTAGGGAATAGCACCTGCAACTCCAGACTAGAAAGAGAATGTGGTGCCTAACTAGCACTCCTTTCTCTTTCTTTCTCTCCCCATCTCCCTCCCTTCTCTTTCTCAATGAACAACCCCATGTTTTTTCCTCTCTTTCCACTGAGGATGTCAAATTTGAGACTTAACAATTTCTGTGGCTACAAGTTGATATACTTATTATATTTTGCAACTTTTCATTGAAACATAGAATGCATATGGCATTTTCTATGATGATACACAAAATGGATAAAGCATGTAGCTTTAAACACATAAGGCCTGAGAGTGATGGGGTGAGACGTTCCCTTTTATCTCCCGTCTCCCAGTTTCCCAGGTCCTCTCTCTGGGGGCAACTGATGTTGCCAGTGCCTGGGGTATTTGTCTACATAGTCTGTTCACACACAAACAAGTTAAGCCTACACAAGCCTTGCACTTTTTCAAGTTTCCCTGGGTGTGGGAAGTTTACACTTTTTACTGTACCCTTGTTCTGCACCCTGTAGTTTGGATCCGATGATACCCCTCAGGGGCATCCCACACTCAGTGGGAACTGGACAAAGGCTGGTTATAGGCTGAGCCTTAGGTCTCTAACCAGACCTGCAGAGATTCTCTGTATAATTAGGCTATCTCGTTTGCTGTTACTAATGATGCAGCTATGCAGTCTTCATCTGTCCCAGTGGCAAGTACACTTCTAAGTTAAGAGACATTGTCAAATCCTCTGAAGGGAGGAAGGGACCCGTTTTCTCTAGAAACAACATCAGAAGGGGACAAGACAAGACCCTACAAGCCCTTCCTCCATTTACCCCACAGCCATTCAGTGAACACTTTTTGCGGGGCTCTGATCCTTTCTCCTTCTCTTGTTTCTTAAACACCGGGGGGGGGGGGGAGTGATGCTTAGATGTGGATTCCAGGGCCTCCTCAAGAGTTCCTGAATCAGAATGCCCAGCAATGCATCCAGGCATCTGTAACTTGGAAAATCTCCCTGACTCCTTTGATTAAGGTGGGTTTGGCACATGCTGAGTCACAGTTACAGGATCCCATTCCAGTCCCTCCATCACTCCCATTTAAGGGATGAAGAAGTGAAGGTTTGCAGCGAGAGGTCCCAGTGCAGAGAGAGATACAGGGAGCTGGGCACAATGCATCCACCCTCTATGGTCCTCAGCAACTTCACAGGTCTTCCTGCCCTGTGTTTGCTTTCAGGAGAGCCCACTTCCCAGGGTCTTTGGCTTGGCTGTCCCCTGCTACTTCTGATGGCCAAGTCCCTATGCTGAGTGACCTGTTTGTTGATGCAAGAAGCTGGTGAAGCATATAGAGAGAAGCTGCTTCAGACTGTGGGAGACCTTTACCTGAAGAGCCTCAGAGAGGGCAGGGAGACTCCATGGCCTTAGAAAAATAATTATTGAAAACCATCTTACAAATTCTTAAGCCAGCCTGTCTCCCTAGTGGGGAGAGAGAGAGAGAGAGAGAGAGAGAGAGAGAGAGAGAGAGAGAGAGAGGCTCTTTTAGTTTTAGCTTCCAGTCTGGCTTGGTTTCCCTTCCCCGAAGCACCAGGGTACGTTGGATTTCTCCTTTGACACTTAGCTGGGCTGAAACAAATGAATCTCTCAACAGAAGCCAATATTCCTGCCTGACTGCTGCAACTAATTGATGTTTTGGTGGGCATCACATTGCTTGGAAATTAAAACATTTAACATGGCTCAACATTAAATCAATTTCTAAATACATTTTCCAGATGTTCCTATTTCCTTGGGAATCAGCGGAGTTAAGTTAACCTTTTTAAACGTTTTTATTTCGGGCAGAGGGCATGGTTTTCAGCTGCTCTGGGCTTTGGCAAGTGGGGTGAAATAAAAAGAAATAAAAATATATTGGATGTGTCAATCATTGAAGCAATTTCTGATCAGTGTAGAAAACTCAGCCCCTCCCCTCCTCCCACTTGATCCTCCTGGGATGACTTATTTCTAGAATTGCCAGGTTCTTTTGGTCTCACGGACAAGAAGTCAGAGCAATGGAAAGGGAGGGTCAGCATTGGTCCTTACCACCTACTGGAAGCTATACCATTTGCAAGGTGACTGTTGAGCCACTTGGTGTGTTGGTTTTTTCTTTTGGGCCACCAACCAGCTCCCAAATCATTACACAGAGACCTAGTCTTAGTTTTGAATGTTCAGCCTAGCTTAGGCATGTTTCTTACTAGCTCTTTTGACTTAAATTAACTTGTTTCTCTTTATCTGCCTTTTGCTGGGGCTTTTTACCTTTTCTTACTTTCTTGCTGCGTCTATGTCTGCCTGGCTAGTGGCTGCCTAGGTTTTTGACCAGGGCATGTCCTTCTTTCTTTCCTCCTCCTTCCCTCGTTCTGCTTTTTTCTCAAGCCTAGGTTTCTCCTCCTGTTTATTCTCTCTCCCTGCCAGCCCTGCCTAGCTATTGACCCTTCAGCTCTTTGTTAGACCAATCAGTTGCCTTACACAGGCAAGGTGAGACAAATGCAACACATCTTTACAGAATTAAACAAATTCAGCACAAACAAGTGTAACAGATCCTCACATCACATCGTTAAACAAATGCAGCATAAACAAATGTAAAATACTTTACAAAGTTAAAGTAATATTTCACAGCATAAACAAATGTAACTAACACATCTTTGCCTAGTTAAAATAATATTCTACAACAACCTGTCATTCCTCATTGTTAAGTTGGGAGCATAGACCCCAGCCCCTCGCATCTATCCCAGCCCCCAGGCCTGAGAGTTGTATTGGTCTGGACTCCAAATCCCAGCATGCCAGGTTCTGACCCCTCCCTGGGGGGGTCAGGACTACTCCCACAGAGTATTTAAGTGAACTCCCAAAAGAGGATCAGGTGGTCTCTTTTCATTCCTCCTGGTGGTTGCATTTGCGGCCTCCCAGTTCCCCCTTGGGGCCACCCAAGAGCACAGGAATCCCATTAAACCTGGATATTTCTTAATTTGGCTTGTTTTGATTTGACTTGATTGGGAATTTGTGTTGGCAGAGAGCTCGTGTTAGGAAAAATTCCTAATACTCATGTGGGGGGCATCCTGGATCTCTCTCTCTCAAAAGTTATTTTCATTTTGTGTGTGTGAATATTTTGCCCGTTTGTATGTCTGTGCTCATGGATGTTCCTAGTACCCATGGTAGGCCAAAGGGGAAACTGGATCCCCTATAACTGGATCTGTGATGCCATTGTGGTGGTTTAAATGAAAGTGGCCCCCATTCAAATTGAATAGGGTTTGGAATTATTAGAGGTGTGGCCTTGTTGGTGGAAGTGTGTCACAGGAGGTGGGCTTTGAGGTTTCAGAAGCTCAACTCTTGTGGCTCACTCTCCTTGTTGCCTGCCAATCCAGATGTAGAACTCTCAGCTCCTCCAGCACCGTGTCTGCTTGTGTGCTGCCATGCTTCCCACTGTGATGAAAATGGACTAAATCTCTGAAACTGTAAGCCAGCCCCAATTAAACGTTTTTCTTATTTAGGGTTGCCATGGTCATGTGTCCCTTCACAGCAATAGAATCCCTAACTAAGACAGCCACCTTGTGCACTGTCTGCTAGAGCAGCAAGTGCTCCTAACCACTGAATTATCTCTCCACCCCCTGTCTTGGGTTACTTAGCGAGTCCTTAATAGGCATTCCCCTTTGAAGACAGGACGGAGAGACAGTGCGGGCCTCCCAAAGCCTGTGGTTGTTTCCTATGAGGCTGAGGGAATCCTGCAAAGGGCACCATTGTAAATGCTGGAGGCTGTCATCCATGGTTACATGGAAAACCGGAAGACTACCATGGGGCAGATGTGGCATTTGCTTTCCTTCCCTGCTGGTGGGGAAGTGGGAGCAAATGCTTCTCTCCAAGCACAGATTGCTTCATGAACAGCAGCAGTCCCGTTTCAATGCGCCAGACCAGCTGTGTGGACAGGCTTGAGCATGCGACTTAGCAGAGCTCTCCCCACTTCCTGTAGTCCTGACTATGCTGGAAAGCTAGAGACAAATAATAAAAATCCCTCTCTCGGCGTCTCTCTGTGTGTGTGGGTGCATGTATGTGCAGGTGTGCACTCAATGTGTGTGAACTTGTATGTGCATGAGGAGGCCAGAGGCCAATCTTGGGTGTCTCCCTCAATCGCTGCCAACTGTGTTTTTGAGACAGGGTCTCTCACTGGAACTCACGATTTTGCCAGAATGACTGGGCAGTGAGCCCCAGGGACCTGCTGTTCCCACCTCCCTAGAGCTAGGATTACAAGTTTGAGACACCATACCTGAATCTTATTTTATTGTTTTTAATTTCTGAAGCTTATTTTTTAATTAAAAAATTAAAATTACAATATAATCCCATCACTTTCCCTTCCCTTTCCTCTCTATGCATTTGGTTCTATTTAAAAAAAAATAAAAATAAAAGGTGGGGTTCTTGGGATTGAATTCAGGTAAGACATGGCAAGCAGTGTCATGACTGAGCTACCTGTCTAGCACCCTCTGTTTTTGTGTGTGCATGTGTGTGTGTGTGTGTGCATGTGTGTTTGAGACAAGGTCTCAGTATGTAGCCCAGGCTAGCCTCAAACTCCTAGTCCTGCCTCAGGAGTGCAGGGCTCACAGGCGTGCTCCACCACACCTGCCCACAGAGCTCTCTGAGTTTTGCTTACTTTGTGACTTTTGCGAGTCATCTTCAGTTTTGATCACTGATTTCTGACCTTCCTGGTCACCCTTCCCCTCTGGATGATCATAATGACTCCCCATGGAGAGCCCACTTTGGCAGGCTTCTGCTGTGTTACTAGCTTATTTCGCTGTCGTCAGGACCTGGCTGGGTGTGTCCTGAGATGATTCCCCTCTGCAAGACAAGGAAGCGGAGCCCCCCCCCCCAGGTTAAGGAGCTCCCCTCCCACTTAGTAGGGGGTTGAATCCTGACTTCTTCACCTCTGTGCGGTGCTGCCTCCGGAATGGGCAACTTTAACTCCTCTAATAAGTTAGATCAGAGAGAGATTCTGTAAATCCCTTCACCTCCTCTTCTGGCAGAAGGCCAGCTTGCCTCACAGCACAGATAATTGGTGATGGCCTCAGGCAGAAAGACAAATCTAGCTTGTGCCCTGCAGGACCCCTGGGGTGTCAGACTGAAATGCCTAGTCCCTCACATGCAGGGACGCAGTAGGTCACACTGGCAGGTGCTGTCCCATTCACCTTGCAATGTCAGCCTTCCCAGTGGACTCCTGACTCCCCCTTCTTAACCGGTTTGTAGTTAGGAGCAGGCAGGGAAGGAGGTCATTTGCTCTCAGAAAAGGGTATGCCGCTGGCCATGGTTCTGACTGGGCAGGCCCTGTGCCTTCCTGGTTGTTAACCATCTTGAACATCACCCAGTTGATCTTTTTGCAGATGCCCCACTTTTAGGCTACTCGGATGCTGGGCCGGGCTTGCACTGGGCTGGGCTGGCAGTCTTTCTGCAACTTCAGCCTGCTAGTGAATGGAGTTTGAGTTCAGCTTTTTTCCTCTAGTTCTGGTACCCAGGGGGTCAGCCACAGACACAGTGACAGGTTGTTCCGTGTGAACGGGGGCAGGTGACTTGGCTTTGTTGAAGAAATGCTGCCATGGTGAAAGTGACAAGTTCATATCAATCAGTAGCCATTTCTTTGACCTTAGAAGTACTTAGTCTCTGGGGCTGGAGAGATGACCCAGAGGATAAGGGCCACTTGTTGCTTTGGCAGGGGACCTGCCACCCACATGGTGACTCACAGGCATCTTCAACTCTATTTGCAGAGGATTAAACACTCTCTCTGACCTCCAAAGACACTAGGCCCACATGTGATACACAGTTAGATATTTGGGAAAGCACTCAAGAACATAAAATTAAAAATTAAGGAAGTGCTTTGTCATCTCTATGTATCTGCTGAAGTCTCACTTAAGGAAGAGTTCTGTGGGCTAGTTATGGCGGCCTGCTCTTGTAATCTCAGTACTCCAGAGGTTAAGGAAAAGAATTAAGTTCAAGGTCAGCCTATATAGTGGGATCCTATTTCAAAAAATCAATAAGAAGTCAGGCCACACAGCATGCTTGGTTGGGACATCTTTAAAGTGTGGCCTGGAAATCAGTCCCCATCTGCAAATCCATTTTGGATGTCTGGTGATTTTGGAGACTCTTCAGTCACCACGGGCAGTTCATCATGTGCCCCGTCTTCACTGCATCAGGTGCTGGCTAGTCCAAAAAGGAGCTGAGTTTTCAACCCACGGGCATATCTGCAATCACTGGTAAGCTGATCCTATTTACTTTCACCCCTTCCTGGACTTTGATGAGGCAGTCTGAGGCACCAATGACATATGGAGCACGGCGGAGCTGTCAAGAGAGATCTGAAGTGGGGAATTCCTTCTAGCCTCTAAGAGCTGCTGGCACTTCCTCTGTGTAGTGCCTTACACAGTGCTCCCAACCATCCTGCCTGCTCCTTTTGTCAGGGTCACACGCATGCAAGTTGTTGGCCCCAGATTGTGGTTCTGTGAGGTGTAGTGTCTCATTAGATGAGTCTATGTCCCTACCCAGCTAAATCTGAGTTTTGGTCACTGTGCTGTGAACAGACAGGACATAGTCTAATAAAACTTTTAAATGTGCAGCCTCAGGTAACTTTGTGGGAAGGGGCGCATGGAACAGAAATAAACTCAAGTCAGGTCTAACTCAGCTAACCTCAGCCATGCCCAATGAAGCCTCAGCTAACCCCAAGCTCCATCATGCGGCTAGCATCGGTTCTTTGCACAGGGAGGGAAGGCCCTTTCCTATTTCCAGGTAAATGATACACTTGATCTCTTGACTTGCCCTCCTATCATCTGCTCAGTACCAGGGGCCCACTTGTTAAACTCCTCTGCCTCCAAAAGTTCTGTACAACTCGATAGCTGTCCCCCATACCCAGTTAGTTCCCATCTCTAAGTCTACAGGCCCTGAAATCAGGTCCCGAGGGAAACTAGGTTAGAACTCATGCTTCGAACATGAAAGGTCCGCATGCTTCGCCAGCACAGACTTTGTATCTGAAACCCCACTGAGCTATTCCACCCAGAACACTCACTGTTCCAACAATCAGTCCCCCAGTCTCTGCAGATTAGATTTTTATTCAGCTGTTAGAGTAGAGGGGGGCCCTCTCTTTCCTTTGGAGAATAAGCTGGCTTAGCCATCTTGAAGTGGTGGGGAGAGAAGCTGTATGAAGCAGTGGAGTTCAGACATGGACTGAGAGTGCTAGCTAGCTAGATGACCCAATCAGTAAAGCGTTAGTTTTGCAAGCTCAAGACCTGAGTCTGACCCCCAGAATCTATGTCAAAAGAGCAAGTCCAACTACTTTAGTGGGCCAGGGAGAGACCCTATTTCACAAATCAAAACTTAAGGTAGATGGCACCAGAGGAGGAATTAAACTTGAGATTTTTTTTTGACTACAACATGCAAGTGCATGTGTCATAAATACACACACACAGACACACACACACACAGGGAGAGAGAGAGAGGCAGAGAAACAGAGACAGAGAGACACACAGAGAAACCCAGAGACCCAGAGAGAGGCAGAGGCAAAGATATATATAGAGAGACACAGAAACACAGAGAAAGACAGGGACGGAGAGACAGAGGGAGGGAGGGAAGGTCGGAAAGAGGTGAACTGAGAAAATGCAGTTAATAAACAGTAGTGATGGGGCGGAAATGTGTCTCAGCAGTTAAGAGCACTTATTGTTTGTTCTTCCAGAGAATTCAAGTTTGGTTCTCAACACCCATGTCAGCTAATAACAAACAGCATACAATCCAGTGTTCTTGTTACCTCTACAGGTAGGCAGGCAGGCAGGACTGTGCATATGCGCGCGCGCACACACACACACACACACATACACAAATAAGTAAAATAAAAGTGCTATTAATACTGAATATGGAGCCTCCCCCTCCCACCACCAGTTAAGTGCTCTTTGCTGAGCCACACCCTCAGTCCTTCCAAACAGCTTTTTACTGTGAATGTCTCTGATCGACTTCACAGGGTGCTACCCAAGGAAATCTTGGCCTTGAATTTGGACCTGGTGTATCTGAGGCTGTGATGGGTTAAAAGGCCCAAACTTCATTTCCACACGAATGACAAAGTAGCGATATAATGCCGTGAGCCCTGGACATGTCCGGAAGATGACTGTGTCTGCCTGCGCTCCTGGGCTCTTCTTTCCTGGGAATTAGGTCTCAAGGGTGTGAGTCGGACCCACATTTGCATTGTGATCTGCTAGCTCAGCTGGGCAGATTCTTCCAGTCCCCTAGGGCAGCCAGTGGCATCTTTTATTCACCTTTCTCCTGATTCAGCATCATCAAGGGCGAGTATTCTGGTGTCCAGGAGAAGCCTGTAGTTCTCATGTGGCAGGAGTTTGCTTACAGGACAGTCCGCTATCATCAAGTCGGATCTTGTAGCTGGCATCCAGCAGTGCCCTGCCGTGTGGCTTGTCAGGAAGACCCTTACGCACTCGCGCAGGCGCAGTGGTCTTTGTCCTTGTTGGTGAACAGCCAGGAATTTAGCCCCCGTGACCGTCTCTGTAATCAGGCACCCACACTCAGCTGGCGAAGTGTTGGCTACAGCAGTGAAAGCAAAACGATGCTAGGAACTAATATGTATTGATGTTGAGCCCTTCGAATATCCTACGAGAGTTCTTCAGTTCCCTCTTTACCTATTCCTCTACTCTTGAATCATTTTTTTTTGTCTTTGATTTTTATTTGTTTTTCTTTTTTGCTTTAGTTGTTTTTCTTTTGAGACAGGGTTTTTCTGTATAGCCAAGGCTGTCCTGGAACTCGCTCTATAGACCAACAGACCTTGAGTTCAGAGATCCACCTGCCTCTGCGTCCGGAGTGTTGGGACTAAAGGCATGTGTCACCACACCAGGCTTCTCGAATCATTTTGTGGCATGCTAAAGACTTTCCTTTTAGGGCCCAGTCCTGTACCTATGAACAATGCTTCTAGGTTTGAGTAGGAGTACAGTAATTCCTTACCCATGATTTCAGTTACCTATGGTCCCAAAAACATGAAATTTAAAATTCCCGAAATAAACAATTCATAGCCTTTAAAATGTGTAGTGTTCCGAGAGGCATAGGACCTTGTGCTGACCCATTCTATCCTGCCTAGGATGTCGACTATCCTCTTGCCCAGAGTATCTTTGCTGCACATGTCACCTACCTATTAACTCACCAAGTACCTATTTTGGTTACTAGACTGACTATAGTGATGCCATCATGACTGTGTTCAAGAATTCCTTATTTTACTCTGTGAAGCAAGAATGAGAGTAGCAATGCCAGCAAATGGGATTTGTCAGAGAGAAGCCACGGGCCACGGAAAAGTCCCGTAAAGTGAAAAGCTCAAAGATGTTATTTTGAGGGAAAAAGAAAAAAAAATATAGACATGACTTTTATTATACTATGTTTCTATAATTGTTCTAGTTTATTAGTATTAATTACTGTCCGTCTCATATCATGTTTGATGTATAGATTTAATCTGGATGCACAGGTATGCATGCATGGGCAACACAGTGCATGTATGGTTTGTTCTGCTTCAGCTTTGGACATGACGATGCAGCTTCAGGCATTTACTGGGGCGTGTCTCCTTGCTAGGCTCTGGAAATTCTCTCTTGGTAGATTTGGAAGGGTAGATATCAAGAGTGGAGACTTGCTGTGGTTTAGACTTTAAAAGTCCTCATGTTTGAAGGCTTGGTCCCCAGTTGCTGGTGCTATTGAGAGGTAGTGGTGACCTTAGGAGGCAGGGTTTGAGGTAGGAGGTAGGATCAATGGGGGTACACCCTTGAAGAGGATATTGGGGTCTTCTAGTTTTCTCTCTCTTTGTTTCCTAGACACCATATGGTGAACAGCTTTGTTTGCCATGGGCTCCCTAACATAATATGCTGTATGTCATAGGCCCAAAGACAAAAGGGCCAAGTGGCCATGCACTGAAACCCCTGCATCCATGAGCCCAAACGGAGCTTTCTCTCCATGAGTTATCCGCCTGATTTATTTTGTCGCACTGAGGAAAGCTGACTTACACAGGACTGTGACCCTCCTGAGCGCATTGCCAGAAGCCACTTTAGCTCCTCCACGGAAGATTATCATTCCACAAGCAGTTTTGTGTGGAGGTTGCGGAGATGGACATGTCTGTTAAGCGCTTGCTGTGCAAGCATGGAGACTCAGGTTTGGATTCCTACTGCCTACATGAAAAGCCAGGCATGGTATGTGCCTGTAATACCAGTCCTGGGAAGGCAGAGACAGGCAGATCTCTAGGGCTTGTGGGAAAGCTGCCTCAGGTGAATTGGTGAGCTCAGGGTTAGTGAGAGACCTTGTCTTAAAAAAATAAGGTAGAGAGAGACCAAAGAAAATTCTGAACATCAACCTCTGGCCTCTGCACATCTCATATGGGCGGGCACACACACACACACACACACTCACACACATGCATATATATGCCCACCCAATTTCTACTGAATTTCTCTACTGAATTTCTCCATGCAAATTTGAACACCAGATTTCAGAAGCTCATAGTGTCTGTTCATACCTTGAAGAGGTTTTTATGACCTCTGCCATTTTAAAAAGCCCCGAGTACATTGCCTGGCTTTTTATTTAGATTTTGGATAATTCCTGCCTCACATCTCTAAATTGTTCTGCCCTCTTGACACCTTTGCTTGTCCAGGGAGCCTGGTTAAGCTACTTAGCTTTTGGTGTCCAGCGGGGATGGGCTAGTAGGACCCAGGAGCAGGTTAGAGGGTAGAAGGAGACAGCAGGGTCTCTTTCCTTCAGCTTCCCCTGACAGAGGGGTGGGGGCTTAGATCCCCTTGAAAGTCACTGCTTTTGTTGAACAGCTCTTTCCTTCCCTCCTTTCTTTGTCTGTCTGTCTGTTCGTCTGTCCGTCCATCCATCCATCCATCCATCCATCCATCCATCCATCCATCCATCCATCCATCCATCCATCCATCTATCTATCTATCTATCTATCTATCTATCTATCTATCTATCTATCTATCTATCTATCTATCTTTGTTTTGAGACAGAGATTCTCTGTGTAGCTTGGTTGTTCTAGAACTTACTTTCTTATAGCTGAGTTCTCTCTGGGTCTCAGGACCCTTTCTCTTCCTTTTTCCCTTTCAGACCTGGTGGGCAAGAGCTCCCTGCTGTTGCTAATTCCAGGGCACTTCACACCCTTGGTTTCTCTTCATCTTGCCCACAGTCCTGGAAATACTTTCCCTCCTAAACCGCCCTCAATTACCCAATTTGAGGCGAGACACCTATTTCTTTCCAGAAGGCTGCTTCATTTCACACTTCCAGTGTCAAAGAATTAACCCTTAAGGCTGCAAGGGGGACACTATGGAAATTTCCCCAGCTTCCCACCCCAATAAAAGCAGAATTAGGTCAATTGATATTGCCTATTTTATCTAATTAAGTTTGCCTTTGATGCCATAGATATGCAAATTTCTCGCTTCTATGCCTGGTACAACTGGAAACTGTCCTTGTAGTTAATGACTTTGAATACAATTGTCAAATTAACCCAAGTGTTTCCTGAACTGATCCAGCAGGGAACAATCCCAGTTCCCCAAACAAAACCTCACCAGGACGTCTGCAAATGACTGCCTCTGGGCACCTCCTAATTGCAGGTTATTTATGCGCCTCATTGTGCTAGGCGGTGAGTCCTCCCACAGTCCATTCACATGAAAGCACTGGTGGGTAATTGTGGCGGACAGCCTTGAAGAGGGCCCCAGATCATTCTCCCCTCCTGGTATTCAGGCTCTCCTGTAACTCTGGCTGGGTCTAGCAACTTGCTTTTAATCAGCAGGGTGTAGAAAAGTGATGGAGTGTCATTTCTGAGATAAGGTTACTAATGACTAGGACTTCTGTCTTGCTGGCATCAGTCTGTCTTGCTTCCTTGCTCCGGTAGATAAGTCTCCACGTGGCAAAGGCCTGAGCTAAGGTGGCTTCTGACAGCGTCTCCTAAGTTGGGCTTGACCTTTCCCTGGTCAAGTCTCTTGATGAGATTCTCTCATCAAAAGACCTGTGAGGTGCAAGAGACCTTGAAGTAGAGGGCCCACCTGACTCAGGTTCCAAGTCCCGGGCCCACAGAGACTGAGGCAGTATGCTGGTGTTGTTTGAGGCTGCCGGTGTCCAGATAATTTCTTTCACAAAAGCAGGCGGCTGATACCACAGTGTAGATTTTACTGATGAGCCCATCGTGGAAGAGGGGGAAGGGGATGGGTATCAAAGTATAATTTACCGTGCATTCTTTACAACAAAGAGACAACTGATCAACCCATGGAGTTCTGTGTTTCCTTAGCTCTTCCCTTGTAGAAGAAATGTCGCCTCCCTCTTGTTGCTTTTCTCTGAAAATGCAGAGAGAAAATACCTAGTAAAGTCAAACAGGGCGAGACTGTAGAATGATTTCTCTCTCTCTCCCTTTCCAGTCGTTGTATGTATGTAGCTGAGTTCCGCCTCAGGTTCTAGAGGGCTAGGCTTACACTATGTATTACACCTTGTAGTGGTGAATTCTATTCTATTCTATTCGCTTATTTTTTCAGCACTGGGAAGGAACCAAGGACCTCGGGTATGCCAAGCAAATGCTCTACATTGAAAACATCCTCAGCCCAAGAGTGATATTCTCTGGGTTTTTGATTCTTTGTCTATTTGACAGAATATTTTAGTTCCTTTTTTTTTTTTTTTTTTACTTTTACCCCCAAACTTGCTGTCAATCTCCTCAAGTTCAGAAGTGGTGGGACATGCTTTGTGTCAGTACAACCCACCGGCCTCAGACAGAACGTGTTATAGAGATGTAAAATCATGGTAGCTGGAAATGTTCAGTTCAGAGTCCTCTCAACTTCTAGTGGATCTCACTACCCAACAGCCTAAACATATTATACATATAAACTAAAACATATTATACATATAAACAAAATCCAACCCGAGTACCCTCATGGTGTCAAGATCGAGTCATCCTGTTGTGTGTGGTGCTAAAATCGCGTCAGCACACCGTGTGTGGTCCAGCCACAGAAAAAGCCCTGGGCATTTCAACTGATGTGTTAGGTGAGGCTGCTGCAGAAACAGAGTTAGTTAGCAAAGTCGCTGGGAAATATTGGCCAGAGATTCAAGAATATGTATCTGTTGAACTTGAAGAAATCATTTTAGAGACCGAGGCTGTGGAATTGTTGTTCCAGAGAAACAGCGGCGTTTCTGTGCAATGTGCCTGCTGTGCAGATTCTCATGGGCTCGTTTCACGCAGGTAGATCCCAGGAGTGCAGAGGCGCTGCGACATACCTAATGCCGCAAGAAGCGTCGAGGAAGTTTTCACACCACAGTTTTAAACTTGTGAGCCACTGAGTTGGATAAAGTACAGTGGAGTAATTACAGTAACGGTTAAACAGAGAAATGTGAAGAAACCTCCAGGAGATGGGTATATGTACACACAGCAGAATGTGGCCAGTTCTGACCATGTCACGTGAGAGTGACTGGCTCTCAGCTCTCCCTTGGGTTTCTTGCTGCAATAACTCTATGTATTTTCCTACCTTAGTCTTGCCTCTTGCAGTTTGCATTTGAAATCTCTCCCAAAGCCCCATGTTAAAGGCTTAGTCCATGGTTGATGATACTGGGGGGTAGGGGTGGGGTGAGAATTTTGAGGTAGGACCCAGTTTTCTAGTCACTGAGGGTACATCCCCCAAGACAGTGAGACCCCACATTTTCTTCTTTCTTTTCCTTTCTTACTTAAGAAAACTTAGTGTATAAACTTTATTTAAAAAATAATTTAAACATTTAGCTATTTAAACATATATGCATACACATACCATTTAGTCAGAGGAAGGTGAACACTGACTATATATTGGATGATATTATTGAATTATAAATAATAATTATGTGAAGTTTTTGCTTTTTAAAAATGTTTTTAGTTGAAATATAATTCTATCATTTTCCTTCCTCCTGCCCCTCCCAACTACCCTTCTTCAAAATCTTCTTTTTCTTTTATTGTTACTGTTTATATATATATACGTATATATACATGTACATACATACATATGTATATGTGTATGTATGTGTATGTGCAGATACATGTAAATACAGCTGGCTGAGTCCATCTTTATTGGTAATGTGTAGTGGTTTTAGGGCTGACTACTCTGCATTAAACAGCCAATAAGGGGGCTCATCCTGGGAGAGGCTAGTTCTCCTTCTCCTAGTGGCCATTGCTTCCTGTAAAGTAGTTCTTTGTCTCTACACTTCCTGGCCATAAGGTGAATGGCATCCTCTACCATCTGTTCCTGTTAGGGTGGTCTGTTACCTTATTCCAACATGAGCCAAAATGAACCATTCGTTTTTAATAAGCTGATTCTCTTAGGTATTTTGTAACAATAATGGAAACTAATTAACACATATCCTTAGGGCCTATTTCCATCCCAGGTTGGAATGATACTTTAAATAAAATTTGATGTAGACATGCAATGGAATATTAGTTAGCAATTAAAAAGTATGAAGCATAGGCAGACAGACTTGAGAGGGGATAGAGAGTGTGTGTAGGGGTTCTTACTAATGGGTATACAATTTCAGTTTTTACATAATGAAAAGAAGTTTGGAGGGTGATGGTTTGGATGGATGCTTTTATGCACATTAAGAACAGCAAAGGCGTTTTAAAAAAAGAACTACTGATTGGGGCTACAAAATGGGTAGATCTTGAAAAACCTTATGTTAAGTGAAAGAATTCAGACACAAAATATATCCCATGTGTTATACAATTCCATTTCTGTGAAATGACCATGGCGGGCTAATCTATAGAGACAAGAATAGACTACTGCCTGCCAGAGGCTGAGGGGAGGAGCTGGGAAGATAGGGGGTGACTGCCGACAAGAATGTAATTTCTCTTTGGGGTGATGAGAATGTTCTAAAATAAATTATACTGAAAGCTGTACCCCTTCACGAGTATATGAAAACCCTTGGAGTGATAAACCTTACGTGGTGAATTTTATTGTATATAAATTGCATTTCAATTAAGGCTGTTAAAAAGCAGACTGGATGACAAATTTGAATGTGGGGGTGTTGCTCGTTAGCTGTGCCCTAAGCAGTCTCAAGAGAGAACAAATCCAGTTTGGGTACAGAAAGTTGAGAACAATCTGTTCTCATGTGAGGTCTTTCTTCAAAGCTGGACTCAATGACAAGGTCAAAGTGCATCAGACAGTCTGTGTTGGTGGGTTTCACATCTGCAAAGCAAAACAGTTTTTGGCTGGAAAACGATTTGAAAACACTGCATCCAACCGGGCACAAGGGTGCAGGGTTAAGTCAGGAGGAGCGTGAGTTTGAGGCCAGCCTGGGCTACACGCAGCAGCAACAAGGAATGACACCAGCACTGATCATGTGCAGTCTTTTTCTTTGCCATTCCATAAATAATGTGGTGTGGCAAACTTGTATGGGCCATCCTCATCCTGTCAGGTATTCTGTGCCATCTGGAGATAACTAACGGAGAGGACGGGAAGGTGTTCACATGCAGTCACCATGCCACTGTACACACCGGACATGAGCATCCTCTGGCTTTGATACCCATGGCCTATTTCACACCCTCCCCCCAGACCCTTAAGGACAACTATATGCTGTTTCAGAAAAGATGGGAGAAGAAACAGGTCTCTCTGCTAAGAACCTTACAGTGACCGTCCACGGCTTTCAGAATCAGAACTATTGTTCTTAAAGTTATGTGCAAGACTCAATGCATATCATATCTCTGCAGTCATACTAGACTTCTTACTGTTCCTCTCATGGCTCATATCTGCTCTTTCCATGGGGCTGGGTCCTTCTTGACTGTTCTTTCTGCCCCCAAGGCTCTTCCACCAGGTTTCTCAGGACTTGCTCACTCATCCCTGTTTTAGGACCAGCATCTCTCTGACCACTGCACATGAGAGTGTGCTCTTGACATGTTCCGTTTTTCTTTTTTGCCTTACATTTCTCCATACCACACTTCGTCGATTATTATATAGTTTATTTAATCTTTTGGTTCCTTGTGTGTCTCCTCCACCCCAGCCTAGAATGTGGGTTCCAAAACGTAGAGACTTTTGTCCTCCTTGTTCATACTCAGGACCTGGAACAATGGTTAGTGCGGTAACAGATACTCAGCAAATCCTTATGAAATTGATGAATGGAAGTTTGCGTGTGTTCAAGACACCATGATAGCTATTCAGGGGATATCAACATCTGATAAATAATAATAAAGGGTGATGCCATACAGGTTGCTGAATTGAATTCCTTTTAAACCACTAGCTCTTGGCTTATGCAAATCGGGACAATCATCCCTTTATACAGTTGGCCTTACTTTTAGTTCTACTTCCTTATATAACCAGCAGGAGGTTTCTTGAACATATGTTATATATTTATTTTTCTAAAACATTCTTCAAATTTTTGCTTGTTTTTTTTTATGTCTATGAGTCTTTTGCTGCATGTTGGTCTGTGTATCACATGCGGGTAGTACCCATGGAGGCCGTGAGAGGGCATTGGATACCCTGGAACTGGAGTTACAGACGGTCGTGAGCCACCATGTGAGTGCCAAGAATGGTACTGAGTCCTCTGCAAGAGCACCTCCAGTCTTCCTTATCACTTCCTTCCACCACCACTTAAAAAGCGAGTCTTTCCTGAACTTCTCCCAGAGATTGGCTATGTGGAGTTGCCAATTAAGGGCCTGAGCTTGTATGACTACTGCCACTTAGTCCAGTGGTTCAGGGCTTCTCTCGGAAGTGCCGGTGTTTTCTGAGTTAACAGCATCTTGGCATGTACGGTATGTGTGTCCTAGCTTTGTTTCCTTTCTGTTGCTGTGATGAAATACCGTGACGAAAGCAAATCATGGAGAAAGAGTTAATTCATCTCACAGTCCCCAGTTCCAGTCCCTCACAGAGAAGTCACAGCAGGAACTTGAGAGAAGTGTGACTGTTACATTCGCGGTTAAGAGCAATAAACTAATGCATGCATGTTTGTACTCAAGTTTTTCCCGCTCGTTTACAATTCAGGATCGCCTGCCTAGGGAATGGCGCCACCCATAGTGGTTAAGTCTTCCCAGCTCAGTTAACAGCATCAAGATAATCCTCCACAGACATGCCCACAGGCCAGCCTGATCTACCTACACAGTCCCTCCTTGAGACTCTCTTTGGATGAGTATAGGTTGTGTCGAGCTGAAAATTAAAGCTAACCAGCGCAACTCTACCCCTTTAAAGCTTGACACACCAACACACAAGCGTCACTTTAAGTTGTAACCTTTCACCTCTTGTCCCCAGAATTTCATAATGCAAACATAACCCAACCTTAGAAGTTCCCACAGTCTTAAAAGAAAATCGAACAAGTACAGTGTTTCTTGACTGTGTCACAGGCTAAAAATTCTCATTGCAAATGGAAGACTCAGGTCATGGCTAAGAATGATCAAACCAAAACCCCAAACTCCGCAGCTGTATGTCCAGCATCACGGGGTTGCAATGGAACTTTCTGGGCTTGCATGGTCCCATCCTTTCAGCTCCATCAGTCACCTTTGCACACACAGAATCTCTCTAGTCTGGATCTACTCCATGTATGCAGCACTCCTTGGTAGACATTCCACAGCCCTAACAATTCCAATATCTGCCTGTCTGTCTGTCTATCATTGTCACCATTATAGACTGTGTCAGGTTGACAATTAAAAGCAACCAGTACAACATGTTTCTGGAGCATCGTCATTTGTTTTAAAACTTTAAAACACACCAGTTTATATCTTTGAGGTTCTCCTAGAAGCCCCCAAAGCCAATTCTCCACATGCCATGTGTCCTATATTTAAATCAAGCTTATCTAAAATTTACTTTGCAACTTAGGTGAAAAATCCTTCCAGTCATCAGCATATAATACTCTAAGACAGAAATGTGATTTTTAAGTTTGCCAACACTAAAGCTCTTTGGCATATCTGTAATGCGATGTTCTCTTTTCTGCAGTCCTTTCATGCATTTTGTGAAGCATCCTCTATTTGTCAAGCGTTGAGCATTCTGAGAATGATCTCTCCTGTAATTTTTTTTGATAAGAGAAAACTCAGAAAGAATGGGTCTTGTATTCACAATTTTTGGAAGTTTAAGAATATTGGAGGTCTGAGGAGACCAGTCAGTGGTACAAGCACTAACTGTGCACGCATGAGGACCTGAGTTCAAATCTCTAGAGCTCATGTAAAAGTCATGCTTACAGAATAAGCATCTTGAATCCCAGAGCTTCTACATGTAGGAAGTGGAGCAAGGAAATCTCTGGGACCTCCTGGGCCACCTCGCCTGGTGTGTACAGCAATAAACAACAAGAGACCCTGGAAAGTGAGAACTAACACGTGTACCCCATGAACGTGAATGTCTGAATTAAAAATATTAGTGTATGCACACACTCTCTCTCTCTGTCTCTCTCACACACATGCACACAGAGGGAAAGAGAGAGAGAGAGAGAGAGAGAGAGAGAGAGAGAGAGAGAGAGAGACCCAAGACATAACAATAGGGAAAGGCTTTATCTGTCTTTATCTGTGCATCCAGGGCTAGGGACCAAGGCCTGTCTCCACCTGCAAGAGGAAGGTGGGAAGCTTAGGCAGCAGCCAGTAGGTGGGTGATGCCCATGGCCATAGCAGACACCTAAGATTCCTTTAGTGATCTGCCAAACTGCTTTGATATTGTATAGATAAATGTAAAAAATGACTCTTCTGTCTGGGATTAATGAATATCAAAAGGCATCTTTCCTCTAGGAAAGGACCTTTGAGCCAGGCTAGGTGGCTTAACCTGCGAAAAGAGCATGGGCCTTTGGATCTTTTTCCCCGTTGGTCACGTTGGCCTGTGCCTTCGTACAGTGAGCACCCAGACCAAACAAGTATGTGGGTATCCACTATCATTCTTTATTATGAAACCCAGCAATTCTGTAGAAGGAAGTGCTTTAACCTTTGAATGAAGTAGAGATAGGCTTGCATATAATGTATAAGAAATGCCACCCTAGATGAGATATGTTACATGGGATTAGTAAAGTCTATCACCACCAGGTCTAGAAGCTTCACTTCAGGTTAACTCAATCAACAGCTCGGCTCCCTCCCCAGAGAGAGAATTAAATCATTTGATTGAATAGGAGCTTGTGTGGCACACAGAAGAATTTGATTGTGTCTGTTTATTCTAAAGCTGATTTGAGAACTGACGCTTGGATATATAGGTAAGAGGAACCAACTTGGTTTGAAATAGTCTTTTTTATTCTTTTTGGTTTATTGGTAACTACGAGTTGATTTATTCCCCCAACCCCCAAATAGTTCAAAGCCTTTTCTGTTTTTGCTCAGGGAATAATGTTTTTATTCATTCCAAAGATGTAATATTTCTGCTAACAGCAGGGAAAGATAACGAAGATAAGAACCTTCAGGGCTCTTTGAAGACAAAATGGTATTCTGAATAGGATATTCATTATTGTGAGGGGATAAATCTCTAAATCTGGGTTTTATGACTTTAGGTTTGTTTGTTTAATGGATTTCTTTGTTTAAGCTTCAGGTGCATGCACGTGTTTTGAAGAGCTGAGAGATGGACAAACACTCTTTGATTTATAAGTTTTTTTCAAAGCATTTGAGAACTTGTTTGGGGCTCGGTTGAGCTAACTTTCCCCACTCTATAGTAGATGAAAAGATGACTTGAAATGAGGGACCCCTGTTTTCAATTATAGTTTCTATGACCCCAGATGGGGGAAGTGAGAGGTTTTCCTGCGAGGTTATGAGTGAAGGTAGGGTGGGGAGACAGGTTCTAATGCTGTCAACTCAAAAAGCCTGGCAGAGGAGTCCCTGGATTAGGATTGCTGGCCCAAGAAAGGATTATTGTTCTTCAATGCTTGGTTACTGTTGTGATCTATGGGCAGAAAGGACCGAGGCATGGTTGTCAGTGTTAGTGCCAATCCACTTCTGTCATCTGTGCCACTTGGAGTCTGAAATGTCTCCCGTGGGCTTGTGTTTCACATATTATTCTACAGCTGGATGCTGCGCAACCCACAGGAAGAGGGGCCGGATGGGGGAAGTCAGTCATTAGGGGTGACTCTTAGGGATTATAGTGGCTCCTGGTTCCTGTCAACCTCTCTCTGTGATGTGAACAGGACCTGTAGCACATTCCTGCCATCATGATCTCAGCTTTGCCACGCTTTCCCAATGCCACAGCAAACAAAATCTCTGGTGCGGTGAGCACAAATAAATCCTCCCTTCCCTACGTTGTTTCTGTCACATTCTGTGTCACTGTGGTGCAGAAGTCACAAGTGCAGGGATGGAATTGTGGATATACTTGAGGACACTTGGACCAAGGGCAATAGGAGAATGATGTGAATTGTTCAGGCTGAAGAAGGCAGAGAGGACTGTGGGGCTGGATGGGCTGGGAGAAGACCCCCCCCATCTCGAGAGCCCTGCACAGGCGCTCAAGGGAGACGGTATCTATAACAGACTTGAGAACTATAGCCACCACACTTGCTAATGGACTAATAGGCTGTGTGTGCATTAAGGTTTCACCACTGTAACAGAAGCCGGACAGAAGCAACTTAAAGGAAGGTTTTATTTTGCTCATGGTTTCAGAGGGTCCAATCCACTATGTCAGAGAGCCTGTGGAACAGCAGGGAAGTTCCCACGTTGTGTGGGACCAGGCCAAGATGCAGTGCTCAAAGAACGTTCCCCAGAAATTGTTTTGCTCCAGCTGAACGCCACTTTCTATCTTCCAGCAGCTGCCAATACGGCCATTGTAAAGAGACTCTACCAAGTGGCTAATCCACTCATTAGGCCAGTGCCCTCTGGGAAAAACTCTCAGATACACCCAGAGCATACTTCACTAACCTGCTAGGTCATTGGTTCTCACCCTGTGGGTCGTGACCCCCAAGCGTCGCATATCGGACATCCTGCATGTCAGATATTTATGTTACAATTTATAACAGTATTAGAATTACAGCTATGAAGTAGCAACAAAATAATTTTATGGCTGGGGTTGGCACGACACTGGAGGGTCACAGCATTAGGAAGGTTGAGAACCATTGTGCTAGGTGCTTCTCAATAAAAAAAAAAGCAGACACTCAAGATGAATCATCACTGGCTGGGACCTTTGATTCTGTATGTGGAGGTACTGTTATATTGTTGAGTCTACCTGTCTTTGTGTACGAGCTGTATACTGTTTTGGCTGTTTTGATGGCTCATGAAGTACACTCACTCATCTCTTAATGACAAGAATCCATTCTGAGAAATACATCATTAGGTTGTGTCCCAGGTATGGGAACATGACTGCTTGTACTTAGACTGATGAAGACAGCTCCCGTATCACTAGGTGACTCAATCTCATGGGACTGTTGTCATATTTGTGGTCTGTGATCAACAGAGACATAGTTATGCCATATGAAGCTGTATTATGTTCTTCCTCAAAGCCTCTAGATGTGAAGGTGCTGTGCTCAAAGTTGGATGGCCACAATTAATTTCTAAGGCTGCATTTGGTTTTGAAAATTGTAATCTCTTATTTTGAAATAGTTCAAAACTTGCAGGATGTACAAACATAGTGCAGAAATGTTCTTTGCGCATCGGCTGCTTCCCTTGGTGATATTTACATAACCCTATTATGTTGCCGAAACCCGGAAATTGATGTTGGCATAATACTATTCCAATTGATTTTAAGCTTTATTTATTTATTAATTCTTTAATTGATTTAACTGGGGAGTTATCCAGAAGCAGCTTACTGAAAACCTTGAACTTCCTGGTCTAAGAAGTTGCAATTTGTCTCCATGAGAGCCACTGCTCGTACTTCAGACATTTCCATGATGTCCCCTGATGTGGAGGAGCTGATGTGATTGGCCTTGTTATGACAACCATTACTTAAGAATCATGTTTAGGCAATGCGGACTAATTACATTTTAATCTGTGTGTGTATGTGCATGTGTGTGTGCAACATGTACATGGGTGCCCACAGAGGCTAGAAAAATGATTAGACAACCCCTGGAGATGGAGGCACAGGTGGTCAACAAGACATGGGTGCTGGGAACTGACCTTGGGTCTTCTACAAGAGTAATATGCTCCCACACTGAACTATCTCTTTAGGTCCAGGTACTTTTGGACTGACAGCCACGACAGTTACCAGAAAATGCTCCAGTGAGGCCACACCTTCTGTTTTTCACTGGTTTCTAGCTGGGGCCCTGGAAACACAGTATAAATGGTCCCTGGCCACATGAAACTTGTACACTTTCTGGGAGAGGTAGGCATTAAATACATAGCCCTCTACATATTATAGACTTTCATGTCGTGGAATTGCTCAGATAAAACCATGCTACTCTAAATACTTTAGACAGTTAAAGAAGTTGATATGGTATGTTGCCATAAAAATAATGAAAATAGTTTGCCTTAGGGTTGGTTTCTATACTTCGATAAAACACCATAACCAAAAGCAACTTGGAGAGGGAAGGGTTTATTTTGGCTCATTCTTTACAAAGAAGCCAAGGCAGGAAGGAACTCAAGGCAGAAACTTGGAAGATGGAACTGATGAAGAGACGGTGGAGGAGTGCTGTTTATTGGACTGCTCCGCGTGGCTTGCTCAACCTGCTTTCTTACAGTGCTCAGGGCCATCTGCCCAGAACTGATACTGTCCTTAGTGGGCGATGCCTTCCCACATCAATCATGAATCAAAAAATGCCCCACAGGCTTGCTTACAGGTGAGGGCATTTCCTCAACTGAGGTTCCTTCTCCCCAAATGACTTATCTTGTGTCAAGTTGACAAAATACTAGTCAAAACAGGTTGGAGAGATGGCTCAGCTGGCGCTAGGATGCCTGTAGTCCCATTTCTGGAGAACTGAGACTGGTGGGTCACTGTCTAGCCAGTCTAGCCAAATCAGAAAGCTCCAGGTTCAGCGAGAGAGTCTGTCTCAAAAATAAGATGGGGAGCAATGGGAGAAGACAGCTGGTATCCATCCCTGGCCTCACATACACATGCACACATGAATACTCATATGCACACACAGAAACACACACACATGTGCTAATAATAGTAATACAATAAGAGATTAAGAACTACTAAAAGTCTATAGTGGCTAAAAGACTTGCTGATAATGGGGGAGGTAC
Source organism: Ondatra zibethicus (assembly GCA_004026605.1). Lineage (NCBI taxonomy): Eukaryota > Metazoa > Chordata > Mammalia > Rodentia > Cricetidae > Ondatra > Ondatra zibethicus. The sequence continues at coordinate 39,645 of PVIU01001824.1, forward strand.
AGTTCTCCCCAGAGTTGTAGAAGAAATTCTCTTGGACAAAAAGAGTTGACAATCCAGAGGACTATGTACTGTGACCCTAGTCTCACACGAAAGGAGTGAAAACAGTATTTGGGTAGGGGTAAGAAGATGGACAAAGACAGAAAAATTGAGCCCATTTGGTAAGCAGCATCATGGAAAAGGCAAAGATGGTGACGGTGGACTGTCTTCAAGAGTGCCAGCTTTTAGTGTTGACTAGTGATGGTCTTCAGACTTTGTTCTCATCCATCAGTTCAACCATCTTCAAAGGTAGGGAGCAGAGTTCTCATTTCAAAGGTGAGGAAACTGAGGCCTGGAGATACCCAGATGGCACACTGCTTTATGGCAGTGGTTAGCTGTTGGGTTTGCAGCTTTGACACATCTCTTACACCATACTCTTTGGCCCTTTAACAGACACTCTCTTTCCAACTGTTGTGTAGTTCACCAGGTCACCTCCGGTTCTGACTGGTGAGGTGGCTCAGTGGGAAAAACCTGACTACCTGAGTTTGATCCCTGAGACCTGTGTTAAGGTAGAAGGAGAGAAATGACTCCATAAAGTTGTACTTTGACCTCTACATATGTATTGTGGTGTATGTACACACACAACAACAACAACAACAACAAGAAGAAGCCTCATTCAGTTTATCTCTTTCTTTCTCTCCACCCTGTCGTCACTCTGGGCTTCTAGAACATCCCAGCAGGATGGGGCCTTAGCTTCCGCTCACATCCACAGTTCTTTTGCTCCCTGCCTAGTTTGTTTTCTCAGCAGAAGCCAGGGAATCCTCAAACAAACACTTATCTGATCAAGCTGCTGTGTTCATTAAACCTTCAAAATCTCCCTTACAGTTTCTAGAAAATCCCACACTCTTATCATAAGCCAAGGCCCAGCATGGGCTGGCGCTGCCGGCCTCTCTGGTACTATCTTCCTTTGGATGCTCAACTGCAGTGTTCTAACCATGTGGTCCTTTCAGTCCCTTGACTACTTCCTTGGCTGCCTTCTCCATGGTTTTTGCTCTTCCCACCCTGACTACTTGAAATACATTTCTGCCCTCTTTGCTCCAGCCCAATTACTAATCTTTCTGTGTTCACATTGAATATTGCTTTTTTCACTCTCCAGATTAAAGTGAGCCCCTGGTCCCATACAGGGTAGCACGGTTTTCTTTGTAACATTTCACAGCATGTAAGTACACATGTGTGGTTATTTATTTAGCATCTATAGCTCTCTAATAGATCATTAATTCCACAAGGTCAGAGACTGTTTTTATTTTTTGCAGTTGTGTTTACACAACTCATAGAGTTTTGGGGGTGCAAATAGCCACTTAATGAATATTTGTTGGATTAAGGAATAAATGAATAGTACATAGGATTGCTGAGAATCTGGCCTTGTGGATTTTTGTGTCTCCCTTTCCTCCTATACCCTCCCTTTCCTCCTCTTCCCTCCCTTCACTCCTCTCTCTTCTCCCCTTTTCTTTCATTTCCCCTCTTTCCTTTCCCCCTTCTTCCCTTCCTTTTCTTTCCTTGACACAATCTTGTTTTGTAGCCCAGGTTGGCCTTGAGTTTGCAATCCCCTGCCTCAGTTCATAAAATGTTAGCATCATTTTAAATTAGTTTTTTCAGTTGGCATACAAGATATGGATTTCATTACAGCTTTTCAATTATGTACATTCACCCATCATCCTCTTCTGCCTCCCTCCCCACGCTGGCCCCCTCTTCCTCCTAAGCAGTTCCGCCATCTGCTTCCATGCCTCACCAAGATTTATGCAGGGTGCTTTCTCAAAGATGACCCTAGTCAAAGTTACATTTTGACCTAGAAGATATAAAAATTTAAAGCAAAAATTTGAAACCGGCATCATGTGCGACACAATGAATGGATGTCCATCCGCACGGCTCAGGATCTCTGCACTGTTCCATGACATTGCCTCTGAGTCTGCAGCAGCAAACTTGACCACAGAGAGATGCTGAGTGCAGTGCCAACCACAACTAGCAATTGAGTAGTGAGCAGCCGTGTCAGTCCTAAAAGCATAAGATATTCTTAGATGCTTATTTTTATAATTGGTTTTATTATGGAGTTGCTAAAATGGGCCCGAACCATATGTCTCTCTATCGAGAGAAATCTGAGCACTGACGGCAGAAAACCAAACACTGGCAAAGACATTGAAAAGCTACTTGTGTGACTTTGGAAGTAAGAACTGGTAGTTTTTCAACTCCAAAGAAAGGTGTGGGCTTGGAGCAGTCCAATATGAAATGCAATCGAACACAGTTAAAAAAATGTCTGTCTCTTCATTCAAGGTCAGCTCGGAATCATGTGAAAGGAACATGCAATAATAAAAAACCTGGTGGAGCCTGGAGCTGGAGAAAAGGTGGAAATTATTTTTGGGTCAAAAAGAGGCAGCCAAGTTGAAAAAGGTGCCCTTATTGAGTGACACCATCAAATGAGTTCAAAAGCTGTGCTTTGGTGGAGAGACACAGGCAGACAGTCCTTTATATTTTAATGAAAGAGGATGGAGCTGTCTTGCCAGCCTTACTCTAAAGCAGCCTATGAGGACATGCCAATCCACCTGCTGCTGAACAATTATCAGCAGGTAAAGCATTGTGTGCGCGTGTGTGCATGCATGCATTTGTGTGTGTACGCCCATGTATATGCACATAAATGCAGAGGACAGAAGTTGAAGTTTGGTGTCTTCCTCTAATATTGTTCTTAGCTTTTGAGACAGGGTCTCTCACTCAACGTGGGTCTTACCTCTTGGCTAGACTGGCTGGCAGTGAGCTCCAGTTCACCAGTGCTCGCGCTGTAACACTGGGGTTGCAGACTTGGGCTGCACTTCAAGCTTTTCTGTAGATGTTGGAGCTCAGAGCACAAGCTCTCATGTTCACTCAGTGAGCCCTTTATCCACTGAGCCATCTCCCAGCACCCAGTAAAGCAATTTCAAGAAGACATGCTCTTCTTTCCAGCCGGTTTTGATATTTGCCATGCGGTTCCAGAACTTTACTGTGTCTGTTTCCTTGAGGTGCTTTGACCCTGGAAGGATGGGTCTTGTGTAATAGATACTGTCAGTGCACCCCGATGGGGGCTGGCTTTCTTGGAAGGATCACTCAGCACTGTAGTGAATTGCTAATCACAGTCTTGCAGGGAGTTTTTCATCACTTGTTTTTCTTGATGGCAAGTAATTTATTCTTCCATGAGAACAATTAAACAACATCTTTAGTGGTGTTTTTTGAAAGAGGGGGGTATAATTATACGCTAGGATAGAAATTTGAGCAGCACAGAGGCTGTTCAGAGGAAAGGAAGGCTGTCTTCTGATTGGAGACCTTAGACACCGAGTTTCATGGCTGCATGCATGGGTCCGTGCTAGCTCTGTGCACGCTTCTAAACACGGTTCCCTTGTCTTCAAAGCAGCAGTAACCCTGTATTTTCTACTACTTAAAACAAATCGAGGTACAATTCACATGAAAATTAACCTTTCCCCCTTTCCTTTCTCATGTGTGTGTATGTGGTATGCATGGATATGTAAGCATGTTGGCGTGTGTGTGGGAGGACACATGAGCATGAAAGTATATGTGCACACATGTGCCTGCCTGTGAAGGCCCAGTGTTGATGTTGAGGATCATCGCTCTGTTCCTTTATTCCCTGAGGCACAGGGTCTTAAATCCAGAGCTGTGCATAGTCTCACTAGACAGCTTGCTCTGTGGATCCCCTGTCTCTGCCTTCTGAGGCTGGAATTATAGGTGGGCCTCCACGTTCACTAAGCATTCATGTGGGTTTCCGGGGATCCGAACTCTGGTCCTCAGGCTTATTTGGCAAGAGCACAGAATCATCTCATCAATGCTAAATTGGCCTTTCTTGTAATGAGTATGTAGTATGCATGTGTGTATATGTATGTGTGGGTGAAATTTGTGTGTGTTTGTGTATGTGGGTGAGGAGGTCAGAAGATAACCTTGGGTGTCATCCTTAGAAATACTGTCTACCACTCTTGAGACAGGGTGTCTCAATGGCCCAGAGCTTACCAGGTAGGTTAGCTTGGCTGGCCAGGGCCAGCAGGGATATCCCTGTCTCCACTTCCCTAGTATTGATATTATAAGTGAAATTTGCATATTAAAGCACACGACTCTCATGTTTTCACACAGCTGCAATTAACAGTCCATCTTATCCCAAATACCGCATTCTCTTTTGTTCTCACTTAATTGCTATGGTTTGGAAAAGTGTTTCCTCAAAGGTCCGTTTGTTAGATGCCACCAGCAATGTGTGGGACTTTAGAAGGTGGGACCTTGTGGTAGGTCCTTAGGTGTGTGCCCTTGAAAGGGATCATGGGACCCCAATCTCTTAGCCATGAGGTGAGCAGTTTGCTTCTCCCTGTCTTACCTCTATGATACCCCCAATGCAACGGGACAATGGTCCCACCAGAGCTGTGAAACGGAAAACCTTTTCCTCGTTATAAGTTGATTGCCTCGTGTGTTCCATTGCAGCAACAGACGGCCGACCGAGCAGTACTTCGTGGAGTACATATTTATCCCTTTCATTTTTGTGCTGTGGGTGACTCTTGTGCCAGATCTGGAGATGAGCTTGCTCAGAGTTGCACTACAGGGAGTGGGGTGCTAACTGCCCTAAGCGGATAGATCTCTCAGAGTTCTGCTTAGCTGTGGAGCTGCAGTATGCTTCTCTGGAATGGCACTTCCGCCAGTAACTGAGCATGTGTCTGCTGTCAGGGAGACAATTTCTCTACTAAGCAATTTTTGCTGATTCTAGAAAAGCAGATCTACACTATGCTTTAATGGCCTCTCTGCTCAATTCCTTCTCTTTTTTTTTCCTTTGTAGGTGTAGTCTTAGTAAGTCTTTTACATTCTGTCTCTGCATGGCCTTTGCAGAGAACCCAGGTAACATGTACAGCATTTCCTGGCCCCCGTCTCCTGATGATCGGCACTAGCGGCTTTTAGTCTTTTTCCATTACAGATAGCACGGAATGGAAATCTTTGCACATGTGTCTGTGCAAGGAATCAGGAATCTGGACTCCTAGCGGTCGAATTGTGGCTTGGTTGAAAACTTTCTTTGAAATTTTGGATACAAATTTTGCAGCTACCCTCTCCTCCCACAAGGTGCCAAAGGCAGAGAGAATCATTTTGTCATAACATTGACAGCAGTGTGTATCACACTAAAAATTGTTCCCAATTTTATAGGTATTTTGTCATAGTTGGTTTAAATTGCCTTTCTTTTTAAAAGAGTAAAAAATAATGTGTGTACATGCAGGTGCCTGCGGTGGAGTTACAGGCAGTCATGAGCCGCCTGACATGGGTGCTGGGAACCAAACTCTGCAAGAGCAGCAAGCGCTCTTCTTTGCTGAGCTCCTTGCTTTTCTTTTATTACAAATGAGGCTGAATATTTTTTAAAAACCACTTAAAATGATGTCTAAGAAGTGAAAAATAGTATTTTATATTAAGACGAGTAGAGTAGAAACAATTTGTATTGGAGTTTTGAAGAGATAGCAATTTAAACCTTCTGCCTGTAGAGGGTTACTTCATGCTAAGGCCCAGACATCTTTGGGCACATATTCTCTTTTCTGTGCTATTTGGGGAAATATGATTATCTCGATACAACAGAGTGGTTAGACGCATGAACTCATAGCACCTGTGACAGCACAAGACCCACATAAGCTCAAGCCACACAAAATCCTAGAATGCAGGAGGAAGGTGGGCATGAGGTCCCACTCCTAGCTGAGGACCTATTGTAATCTATAGTTGCAGAGACAGACAGACAGAGGTTTTCTTTAAGGATGTGACCCTGTGAGATTGACCGTGGCCTAGTGGATGGCCATACACCTGAGAATATGAATGGCAGAAATTTGACTCAATGGGTTCAAATAAAAAGAAGACACAAAGTTGGGTGGCCTGGGGAGATGGATCTAGGAGGAGCTGGTGGAGGGGATGAATATGATAGAAATACAAGGTAAGAAATTCTCTAAGAATTAAGCAATTTTTAAAAATTTTTTAATCATACATTGATTTGAGGGAGATTTTCTTTTTTTTAATTTGTGGTTGATGTGTGTGTGTGTGTGTGTGTGTGTGTGTGTGTGTGTGTATGTGTATGCATGCCTATATATGTATTGTGTATGTACATCTGTGTCTATGTGTTGTATGTCTATGTCTGTGTCGATGTGTGTCTGTGTCTATGTGTTGTGCGTGTTTGTCTCTCTGTGCGTGTCTGTCTTTGTGTGCCATATGAGTGCAGGTACCCCAGGAGGTCAGAAGAGGGCACTCTGGAGCTGGAATTACAGGCAGCTGTGAATGGGAAGATGAGAAGACGCTCCATGGTTAGCTAAAGAATTACAGATCCTTTGGTTAAGATTCATGAAGGAAGAGAATTTTTATCAAAGACTGAAGGAGGACTTGGAAGAAGTAGCATTTAAACCAGACCTACAAAGTCCTAATAGTTTTCTGGATAAGGGCAAGAAAGAATGGTCTTGTGTACTCTGTTTCATTCACTTTTTACAGGCTGCTGTAACAAAATGCCAGAGACAGTGACTTGTAAAATGTAGAACTTTATTTCCCACAACTGTGGAAGCTGGGAGATCCAGCATCAAGGCAAGGTGATGTCAACTGTAATCCAACAGCTGCCACTCTGTCTGTCTCTGTCTGTCTGTCTTTCTGTGTCTGTTGGCTGGGATACCTTGGCTCCCCTCCATGTAGTCTCTCATTCTCTACTGGGCTAGCTTGGGCAGGGTTGTCCATGCTGAGACAGGATCCTAAAAGAAAGCACCTGTATGTGAGACCTTGAGTCTTATGCTCTGGACCTATCATTTCTAACATAAGTTGCATACCTAGCCTGGATACAAGGAGTGAGGGACTGCACACCGACTCTCAGTGGAAGGAGTGTACTGTAAGGAGGGCGAGACAAGATGGGTGAGAGAGTATATTCATTTTGGAACCAGGTATGGAATATGTGTTATTGGACTGCACAGATTTTTAAGCTGGAGCCAGCAGTAGCAGGGCCCATGGCCGAGGTCATTCTTGCTCCACTGTGGTGGAAGCTTTCAGTAGCTCATGCCTTACTTTGTCATTTGGTTGGCATCTATGCAAGGTCTAGAAGAGCACCCTTTCCTGAGAATGATATAGCACCCGGAGGGTCAAACTCGCTTCTCTTGGTTGACAACATGCAGGGAAATCCCTGTGCTTTCGGCGCCTGCAGGTTCCCCAGTGAGGTGCCGCGGAGTGGCTTTCACAGAGACAGCCTAGCTTGTTTGTAGTTGTGAAGCTAATACCCTCACCACAAGCTGAGCTGTGAAGAATCCCAGACTTGTCTAAATTATAATTTGTTTGTTGGGCCTTAAGGGGATCTGGAAAGCCAACTCCAAATCTGCACATAAGTGTATTTCCTCAAACTGGCGTTTCTCGTCTGGGCATCTTCTAGGATGGTATTTTGTCAAGTGCTGTGTGCTGGTTGGGAAGTGATTGCTTCTCCATGAACTCACTTTGGACTCTGCTCTCCAGTGCTGGGGAGGCACCCTACTTCTCTTCTCTGTCAAGATGCTCTGTCCACAGGGGGACTAGACCGCCTCTCAGCATCACCCCAGCAACATATAATTCATTACCCTGGTGAATGACAGACAGGTTATTGGTTAAGACTAGACCCATTAAAGATGAGCTAGCTGGAAGAGTAACACCAGGCAAACAGAGGCTAGGCAGTACGGCTGTTGTCTGGAGAGAGTGAGGCTCTGCCTTTGAATTCCTAAACCAGGAATTCATTGGTGAGACACACCTGTGATTCCAGCAATGACAAGATGGGAGACAGAGACAGTTGGGTTCCTGGAGCTCACTGGATAGACAACTAGCCTGCCCTACTCATGAAGTACCAGGCCGGTAAGAGATGCTCTCAAACCAAAAAGGTAGAAGTCACCTGCACCCCATACTTGCATGCATACTTCACCTCCTCCTCCCAAGAAAAATAAACGTGAAGTGAACAATAGGAGAAGAGTTACACAAGCAAACTGGCAAAGGTGCAATGCCTGTAGAGGCTGTAAGTGGGATGGTAAAAGCACTCAGGTAAGGTGGGCCCTGTGCCTCACTGAACAGAAAGGCCCATCTTCACAGGAAGAGCCCCTTGATGCTAAAGGAGAATCAAGATTGAGGGAAAGTTGGGAAAGAGAAGATGCTTAATTTTTCATATCTTATTGCATTTCATGTTCCCATGTGATATCACAGGGTAGCAGCCACATCTGGCCTCCAGCTTTAGAGGCTCAGACCAGCTGCCAGTTGGGAGACTTGGGAGCCATCTTTGAAGCATTCCCTCAGTGTTGTAGTGCACAGGAGCCAGGGGGAACACCGAATGTGGGGACCTGTATCTCTTGGCTGCATCAGCATCGCTAAGTGACTAGATCCAGACTCTCCTTCGAGGAGGTTGTCTGGAAGTCAGACAGCGGACTTGGGAAGACTGTATGGCAAGGTCAGTAGTGGGGGGACAGGTCCTCAGGGAGGCTGAGAGCTTCCCAAGTGTCCCATCTGTAGTGGACAAATAGCAAACTTAGTGAGATCCCATACTGAGAAATTGAATGCCATTTTCTTTTGCCTTAGTGACAAGGTGTTGATGTAGATAGAAAGTCACCCCCACACAGTGTGGAGGGGACACTAATCCTTCATAAAAGAACCTGGAAAGAAGCCCCAGAGATGACCCGGTCTAATGAGTTCCCATTGGAAACGACACCAGCCGTGTCACTCAGGTTATGTGAGCCCACTAAGCAAAGGGGTGGCGCTTGATGGCTGTCTCCGGGATCACCTTAGAAAGGGAAGCAGGAGAGGAGGTCGCTGCGTATTTCGGATGCTTAGTGTCGCGAACTTGAATTTTCTTTCACTTCAGAGAGAAAAGTTGGCTTACCTGAACAGAGACAGACAAGGGGTACGTACTAAGAAAGATTTCACTCACACTTGAATGCCACGGCCAAAACTTTTCAATTTAGACGTTCGGTCTTTTCACAGAGATTTCTGAATCTTTGGAGAGATTACGGTGTGTTGAAATTTTCTGGTTGAGTGTTTTCTTTTAGGAAACAACCCCTTAGGAACAGAGGTCCAGAGTTAGAGGCGAAAGCAATTCAGAACCACAATTTTTCTAAGATAGCTAACAGTTCCACTTGAAATGATCAATATGATATAGAAAAAATGCTTCCTTGGTCTCTGCACCAATTTTAATCTTTTTGGAATTTTTCTACAAAGTGTCTTAAAAAGGACCAATCTTCCTGTTCATTGAAAGGTCTACCTTAAGTCTTACTACCAAAACTTTTTAAAACATTATTTTAAAATCGTTAAAGTTTGGCAAATGTTGGGAAGAAGCACCTGGAAGCAGCTTTCTTGTTTTTGATTTCTCAATTATTTGTGATGTGTTTCTTTTCTGAGCGGATCAGTTCTCAACTCCCAAAGAGTGGGGACCATTTATGTACTCAAATGTTTACAGAGGACCCAATATCTGCAACCATCTCTACTAACCTGGACATGCCCTAAAGTTTTCATTCAGTGCTGTCTATCATGGTCCTTCGCATCCCGTGGCCTGAGGCATCTGCCACTGACACAGGAAGTAATCTGTCTCTCTTGTGTCTAAGCATAAATAGGAGACCTCTCATATCTACACATATCCAGTTATTTCAGTTCAGAACTAGAATGCCAATTTATGTTGGTTAAAGAGTGTGGCAGGTACTACGGTGCCAACTGGCCGGTTTCACTTAGCATTGCAACCTCAAAGCTCACCACATAGAACATAATGGTGGAAGTTCTTAGTTTTAAGAGGCGAAGACCATTCCACTGTATATTGTTATACCCCATTTTGTTTTTCATTTATCTGTTTTAGACATGTGGGTTGTGTCCTTGCTTTAGTAGCTGTCAACACTACAAATAGCTCTCCCTGTGTACTCAAGAGCCTGCTTTCAATACATCTAAGACAGAGTTTTCTGGGTAATATGGCCCAACCTTTCTTTTAAAAAAACAAGGATTTATTTACCTATTTTATATGTATGAGTGTTTTTTGCATACATATATATATATGGGCAACATGTGAATCCAGTGTCTGAAGAGGCCAGAAGAGGGCACCAGCTTCCCTGGCACTGGAGTCATGTGGTTGTATGCCACCATGTGGGTGCTGGGAACTGAACTTGGATCCTCAGCAAGAGCAACCAGAGCATTTGACCACTGAGCCATCTTTCCAGCCACATAGCCTATGTTTTCAAATTCTCTATGTTTCATTTGAGCCCGAACTCGTTAACGAAGCTCGTGGTTTTCTAGAAGGCACACACAGAGGATGACAAAGGAGATAAAATGTCTTCTTAGTGACTCATTCAGCGGCCGACTCTGTGTGTGTTGAGTGTGAGCTGGGAGCTCTGGTCAAGGCAGATGGCTCTTAGAAGCAAGACTTCATCAACAGCTTTAGTGCGTTCAGGTTGAGTGGCCTCAGTTGCTGGTTTGGACATCTATGAAGCAAGAGATTCATGGCGCTTCAAGAGGAAGGTTTAGATGAGGGATAGGCATTCCTACCATTGGCCAGACTGTGTGACCAGATCATTGGCGAGGCCCTGCAAGTGTGGGGAAGTGTGCAGATGGGGTCAGCTATTGACCAGGGCATTTTGTGCTGATTGGGCTTTCTGAAGTCTGGCTGCCTGTGGTGGCCTTAGGTACACTCCTTCTGAGAGATGCCTCAGTTAGGCACAGAGAGGAGCAGCCTTCTAGGCAGAGTCATTGCGGTGGATGTGGTTAAGATTTCCTGCAAAGACGGTGCAATGGCAGGGCTGCCAAGGTAACCGAGGCAAAACGTATCAGATGCCTTTGATGGTGAAGGTAAAGTGTAGCTGGGCTTGTGTTAAGATAGGCACAGAGAAGGAGACACTTAGCTAAATACAACTACAAAGCACTTACCAGCGGCCAATTAGAGGAATTCAGTGCATATGGGTGTGACCATGACCTTGAGCTTCAACGAAGCTCAAGGGTGAGGCACTATTCCTTCCTTCTAAGGGGAAAGTGGTTCAAGTTGAGCTTCTAACTGGAGACTAGACCTTCACAATACATTTCAGTTTTGCATGCCTTGTTCTGACTTATACTGGATCTTATTAAATACTCTAAGCAGGATCAGGGAGGTCCGCGGGGCCCTGTTTTGGTTAAACCCAATTTTACACCTGATAGACCTAATTTAACCGTAATTTAGCACATGGTTGGGGAGGGAGGCGTAGCCGAGTGGCAGAGCACTTGCCTAGCATGCCTGAAGCCCTGGGAGCAATCCCTAGTACGACAGACACAAAGATCATCACAAGTGGAGCCAGAGAACTCTTACTGTTGTGTAGTTTCTTCTTCTTGAGGGAGGAAAGAGGTTTACAAGACCCAGGAAGCTGAGGAAACCGATGAGGTTCAGGCAGGCCAAAGTTCCAAGCCTTATGGGGTCCCTCCTCATCAGCCACAAGCACTTGCTGAGGGAGATAAGACTCCTGTGTGGAGCTGTCTACGAGTTCCTCAGGAAGCTCCAGGGATGCAGTTTGGTGAGCTGTCACCCACTCTGTGAGATGCTTCTGGTGATGCAGCTGTCTTTGAGTCACCTGTGTGCCTGTGAGTAAGCTTCCTCACTCATTCTCCTGTAAGTAAGCTCATAAAGGCACTGGGATTGAGCAGACTTGGGTGGGTTCCTTCTGTCGGTCATCAGGGCCTTATCTGGGGTGGGTAGACATTTGTTCATGTCTTCCCAGGAGGAGCCACACAGCCCTTCCCTCCTAAGGGATATTTCAGAGCAAAGACCATTTTGGCTGTGAGGAACTTAGGCAAGGCAAAAATATTTTTGATGCTCAAGGAGAAAGATATCTTTTGGTTTAACATTCATCAAATCTCAAATAGGGAATTACCTGTTTCAATGTGGTGGGGTCCTAAGGCACAACAAATTTCATAATTTGAAACCCTGTATTAACTAAGGCTATGACAGTTTGCCAGCTGGCACATCTTAGTAGATGTTAAAGTTACTTCAGGATCTAGGCTGTGGAGTTCCAAAAGCCAGTGTGTGCTCCTTCAATTGATTGTGTGTGTGCATTCATATGTGTGTAGCTCAAATAATAAAAACCCAGGGACAGAAATTGGGGTTCAACCTGGAAAACAGAAAAGCAAAGCAGCCAAGACACTAGAGAAGACTTACATCTACCAAGGCTGGGCAAGAGAACTAAGCCCACTAAGCCTCTCTCTCTTCTCATCTTATATTCCTTCTAGTGCTGAGATGAATGACATGTGACTCCCTAGGACTGGGATTAAAGGTGTGAGTCACCACCACCTGGATTTATTTCTGCATTGATCTTGTGTAGCCCAGGGTGGCCTTGAACTCACAGAGATTCATCTGACTCTATCTCCCAAATCCTGGGATTAAAGATGTGTGCCACCATTGCCTGATCTCTAGAGGCTTTAGCTTTGCTTCTGGTCTTCAGTAAGATTTATTTATCAAAATACAAATAATACACCACTACACGTGTGTGTGTGTGTGTGTGTGTGTGTGTGTGTGTGTGTGTGTGTGTGTGTGTGTGTGCGTAGGTCAATGTTGAATGTCTTCCTCAGTGGAGCTCCACTTTATGTATTTTTTGAGCCAAGGGCTCTCTTCATCAGGAAGTTTACGGGCCTCCTTATCTCTCTGTGCTCCCAACCACTCCCCATGCTGGGATTACAGATATATGCCACCATAGCTGGGTGTTACATGGAGCCAAGCACTTTACCAGCTGAGCCATCTCCCTAGACCCCTTTTTACATTTTTTGTATAAATTTTAAAAGCAAATTTTAGACTTACAGTTGAGCCAAATTATGATTCTCTGTTGCAGCTTTTAGTATCCTCTTGAGTTATTTATTTTTATCATAGATAAGTACTTTGAGAAGGGTATTGCTACTGTGTTTATAGTTAGAAATTTCTTCTTCCATCCAGTCTCAGATTAATCGAGTCAGAGAAAGGGTACTCCCCATGATGACTGCTTACCTGGGTTTCAGGAACTGGCCCTTTGGCCACAGTACAGGATGCTAAGGTATGTCCCTTGTAACTTTAGTTTGAAGATCTTTACTGCAACAGAGGCATAGATAGCAGTAGCAGTAAAACTATTCTGTAGGATCCTGGTGCTCCGTGTGTCTTCAGCGTGTCCCTCTATCCAACGGTCATAAGCATGGCATAGCGTTTTAAGATTTTCCTAGGAGCGCTATAGAGGAGGGGCAAAAGAACCGAGAGAGCTCGGGCCATCCAATCTGAATCTAGTGCTGGTTGTGGCTTGTACGGGACTCCAGACATACAATTCAGTCTGAGAACGCAGGTGGATCCAAGTTAAGACACATGGCCAAGGCCATTGAGAAGGGCCCATCCTTATATCCTGCTCTTTCATGCTGTTTACTGAGACTTCTGGTTGGGTGTGGTGAAGTAGATGAGGAAGACTTGAAGGGAATTGGGAGAAGTTCAAGGAAGCTCAGCTCAAAGAGCAAGATAGAAAGCAAGCAGCAATGCAGCTTGAAGGAAACAGTAGCTTGTTCGCAAGGGATCTACAAGTGCATGCCAGCCAGTGGGCAGAGGTGCGCAGTGTATACCAGTCTGCAGGGGAGCCGTTCTCAAGAGAGAACAAGAGAGAAATGGCCCCAGAGTGGGGGAAGGCTGCCATTCACTAGACATACTGCTCACAACGTTCATCCTGCTCACCCTGAACAAGGGCCCATCCAGACCCTATCACCTCAAATCTGGTTCACAAAACACACACATACTATATACATACTCTAACAATGTACAGCAAGGCTTTTGTTTTTGAGAGTCAAATTACATGATTAAGGAATTGTTTCATCCTAATCAATTATGCTGTGGGAGGGGTACCTTCCCAGTGAGGTCTTAGATGCAGAATTGATTGCTGCCATTCATTCCTGGCCAGATCAATTTGTCATTGGCAGAAATTGAAGATGGAAATCTCTCTGTGCTCAGATCAAGCTTGGCTCAGTAGGGAAGCAGCAAGATGAGAGAGTACATCACAGCTTAGGTCCCTTTCATGGAATACTGAGGCCACACGGAATGTGAACTACTTGTCTGTCTGTACATAAAAGCATCAGAAGCTGAGGGCATCCTGAAGCGTGGATGCTTCTCCTGAGAGGAAAGGATGAAGCCGCTCTTGAACTTGCCTCAGTCCTAGTCCCAAAGCTGGAGCATGCTACCTTTTTTTTCTCTTCCCTCTTCTCAGAGTATCTGTTCATTAAAGGATGGCCCCCAAAAGCCATCTCAAGTTGTGCCTGACCTGGCTAATGACTTTGAGTAGAGACACCTACAAAGCAATACCATTTTCAAAAAACCTCATCTGCTCTGGATGGATATGTGACTCCCATTTTAAAGCAGGAACGGCGCAATTCTTCTTTCCCTGTTTGCTGAGGCATAAAGTCACCCACGTCTTTCAGGTGCCACAGCCACCCTTTCAATGTATCCTGACTGCTTTGGAGGAGCCGTTTCCTTCAGTCCCTTTAGAAATAGTGACTGAAGAGTTGGTTTTCTTCAGGCTTTAACTGGAGGGAACGTCTGTCGGGAAGGCGGCAGTTGGCCGCAGCTGGCGTGCTCACAATCACATATGGCTCCCTCGCGTCTTCCATGATTGGCACAGAAAGTCGGCCAGAATCCTGGAAGGAGTCTTGGCTAGTGCCACGAAAGCTGGCCCTTTGAGGAGATTTTATTTGGTCGCAGAATGGATGCAGACTATTATGGTCTTTTTGTTTACACATAAGTGCTCAGCCAGGGAACAAACCCACAAGTTCTGGATACCATATTGCCTGAATTTGCACTGTCTCAAGGAAATAAACACTCCCTTCCAGAACTATTTGGCGTGATTCAGTTACTGCTGGACATATTGGGGGAAAAATGGTCATTTGGATGTGACAAATATTGTCACCTAAGTTTCTTCAGTTACCATAAAGGCCGTTGAAGAAAAGTCACAAACTCTTTTGGCTCAGTCGTTTTCCTGTAGGGGACTGACCCCTCAGACTTAGCAAAGGTGAAAGCAAAGGTTAGCAGAGACTGGAGCCCAACAGAGCCTGCTCAGGGTTTTGATGTGAAAAGTCTGAGGACACTTAGACACATCAAAACACTTCTCCGAGGTGCTTCACCCACGAGACTACCTTCAAATGGATGCTGCTGCCTTAATGGCACACACTCGCAGTTCAGCATTTAGGAGGCTGAGGCAGAAGGAGAATGAGTACTTGGCCAGCCTGGGCTTCACGGTGAGTCTGGTCTCAAAACAAACAAAGAAACAAACAGATCTGAACATGGTTTCATGAATTCTCCCCTCGCTGATTCCGCCTCACTAACTACAAAAGAAAACAGATGTTGCTGCCGAGACTGCTCAGAGATGAAGAGCTTTGTTCCACCATCATGAGGACTTGAGTTCAGATCCCAGCACCCGCATAAGAAGCAGAGGTTTCCCATACATGCGGAAGGATTTCTAGGGGTTGCTGGTTCTAATGCGGAGGCCCTACCTCTGAGGAACAGGAACAGGCAGTGAACGATGCAAGAGGACACAGGTATACCCTCTGGTGTCTGCCCACACTGGTGGGCACACCCGTGTGAGCATTCCCAGGTACACGCACACGTAGGAAAAAATTTAAAAATCTAAGAAAAACAAGGAAAACAGAGGACATGAATTTAACATTTGCAGGAGGATTTGGTGCTGATATAAAGGCTCATTTTAACTTTGTAAAGTGAGCAACAGGGGTGACAATTTCAGCACTTTTGGATAGAGGCTTCAGAGTCCAAACCTTTGGTGCTGTTTTGAAAATGACTTGGTACTAACATCAAAGGTGGCTCCACAAATCCAGTCCTTTTACCAGCCAGGCAATCATGGTGTTATCATTAAGATGCAGTATGGAGAATTAAGATTTTTATTTACAATTTTGGATCTGCTCCCTCTCCCATTTAAATAGGCCTTGCATCTCAGAATAAGTTATAAAATAATGAGACCAAGATTTTCCTTTCTCTCATTTTAAAAAGATTGCTTTTAACTTCTATTTATGTACAGGATATGTATTTCCAATGTAGAATAATTTAAATGCAAAAGTTTTGGTGTGTCTATTTTGGTTCTTTTTTTTTTTTTTTTCTGAGAGGAGGGGCACAGCTCCCTGGGCTGTGACGTCTTTAAGGGAAGAGCTTACAGAATCCAGGCAGGTGGAGTGCTCCCATTTCTGCTACCAGTTCCTTGTCATCACTGGTTTAGGTGGCTGAGTCCTCCCCATGCCTTTACATGCCAGCCAACCTCCCTTACAAACAAACAAACAAACAAACAAACAAACAGGGGGTTGGAGAGGTACCTCAGCAGTTAGGAGCACTAGCTGCTCTTCCAGAGGGTCCGGGTTCAACTCCCAGCACCCACATGGCATCTCACAACTGTCTGTAACTCCTGTTCCAGGAGGTCCAACACCCTCATAAGAGACATACATGCAGGCAAAACATCAATGTATGTAAAATCAAAGTAAATAAATGTTTACCAAACAAACAAACAAACAAACCCAGAAGGGATAATCAGTCCAGTCCTTGGTCCTTAAATCAACCATTACAGCATTAAAGTTATGTATGAATTCGCAAAAGGTAAACAGATTCATGTTTAAATTTTATTGGTCTTACTAGCATCCACTGTTGTCACTATATTGACACAGAGACATTCTTTCCTAATCTAGTTATAAATTATGCTTATTATTCTCAAATGTTGGAAAGAATTTATTAGTTGTTGTTGTTCCCAAAGTCCTTTCCTTTCTGCTTTAATTTGTTTTTATTTTCCTTTCTTTCCGTGTGATGGGCTGGGACGCTATGGAAGTTTTGTGTACATACCTTTAACATCTTTCCTTCACCAACTCTGCAAAGCTGACTCCCATACCACTTGCAGGACCTGAGCTCTCTCTCTGCTTAGGACAGAGCTGGGCTCATTAATTAGTCTGAATCTTGATGTTCCTTGAAGATGGAAGGCCACAAATCAACCCATCTGTCTGCTGTTGTTCAACCTCCTAAGTGGGTTGCTCATGGGGCAACCAACTAGGAAGTAACACTGACGAGCAATGGTGATTCTGCCACACTTTCAGGTGGTCCATGAGATGCCCCATACTCTAGTACACACATCACACATGTTGTACACCACATACATCTTCCTAACACTCCATGGAGGTGGCTGTTACAACATGCCGCACACTGAGCGGCTTGAATCAGTAGACACTTATCCTCCACTTGTATAGCCTGGAAATCCGAAAGCAGTGTGACAGAAAAGGTGCCGCTTCCCTCTTGGGTCCTGGGCAAAGTCCTTTCTACCTCTTCTGGTTTTCAGTGGTGGTCACTGTCCCTTGGCCTGTGGCTGCATCATTCCAACCAGAACCACTGCCACCATGTGGCTTCTTCCTTCTTGTGTTTAGATCTATGTCTCTACTTCTCTCTCTCTTCAGGATACCATCCGTTGAATTTAGAAGCTGCCCTGATTCTGAATCACTTTTGTTATAGCTGAGGCTGACGTGTCCTCTATGGGATCCTGAACAAATGATCAGCTCCTAGGAGCAGTTGTAAGGGTTGGCTGGTAGAAGTAGGTCACTGGTGCACTACAGCTGGGTGCTGGGTTGATTTATTGCTTGGTGGCTGATTGATTAATTGACTGACACAGGTCCTACTCCGTATCTTAAGCTGACTTGGATCTTACTGTGTACTGAAGGCTTTGAGCTTGAAATATTCATGCCTCCTTCAAAAAAAAAAAAAAAGCTGTGAGCTGTGATTGGTCGTGGGAACCCCCATGCCCAGCCTGTTTCTATTTTTTACAAATGGATACCAGGAGAAATTAAGAATTTAAGGATTTATGCAGTTACAGCTTTAGCTGCAGCCTCAACAATTGACCTCAGCCATCCTGGGCATCTCTGCTCTTAACTGCTTCATTGACAAGGACTTGGCTGGCCAAGCTGCCTGATCCTCTTGTGACTGCATCAGTGGCCACACCCAGGAGCTCGAGGGAGGGCCTCATCTGTGTGCAGGTTCCTCAGCATCTGAGCAGGGAATCCTGTTTTCAGTGAGGCTGGTTGAGCATGGGACCAGCTCCTACTGCCACCTGGGTAATTGGTTTTCCGTGTTCATTTCAATAGTGAACAATATTAACCGAAGCTAGAGATGGGACAGAGATAGCAGCATTGTGGAAGGAACAAAGAAATGTTAATGTGTGGAGTCTCAGGTCTGGGGAAGATGAGGGACGTGATAATTGAATATTAAGGTGGAGGAGATTGCACTGCCGCTCGTGTGCCATTCGTCATTGCTTCCATCCTGGGCTGGTGGCAGAATTCGGAGTCTGAGGAGACTCGGGCATTATCTCTGCAGTTTATTTACATCTCAAATCAGGTTGCTCTGACAAGAGAGAAAGAAATTCCAGGGAAGAAATGTAACTAAGTGATATATTTCTCGCAGAAAGTGCAAACAAAATAAAGACTACCTGCCTCAATACATCATTTCAGGAACGATCCGAATGCTTAAGTCTGCACTTTGTAACATAGTGCATGAAAGAACATTTCACAGGCTGGATTTTTCCACTTGTGGTATCATGATGGCTCTCAAAAAATTTCCAACTTGAGTCCTTGCCTCATACTTCTTTGAAAAAGTTTGTTAGAGCCTACAAGATGACTCAGTGAGTAAAAGCACCTGCCCCCCTGTGCCCAACAACCATAATGTAACCCCAGAACCAACATAGGAACACACATATTTGTGTGCGTGGGGGAGGGGAACACACACTTGTAGGGGGGAGGGGAACACACTTGTGTGGGGGGGAGGGGACAGACTGCATAAGTTGCTTTCCTACAGTTGAGTCCTGGGATCTTTTCTGCTGCTGCGTCGATGGCCCTCGCTTGACGTTTTCTCACTTTTGAAGGAGAGCGGTCACGTTTTTAGTCTCATACAACTTCTTCCAGAACCTTTATGTATCCATAAAAAAGCACAAAGATGAATGTTAAACACACAGTCGTTTCTTTTTGTTTAGGTTTTTCCATGACAAGGTGCAGAGAACACTTCCATTGTCCTTTCTTTCTTTTTTCCTAAATTTATGACTGCACAGCATTCGATTGTCTGGCTGTCCCGTAATTTATTTACGCTGATTCTTACAGGTGGGCAACTGAGGAGCTTCCTGTCACTTGCTGGGATGATCGATGTCATGTGTCAACTTCACTGGGCAGCGGGCATCCAAATACGAGGTTTACCACTCTTATGGGTGTGTCTGGATGAGATTAACTTTGTGCTTGGTATAGCTGATTGTCACCTCCCCCCATGTTGTGAGTGGGCCTCATCCAATCTGTAGGGGGCCCGAATCAAATACAGAAGCGGAAGGAATTCTCTCCCAAGCCTGTTTGTCTTTGGACTAGGGCATCAGTCTTGTCTTGGACACAACCCAGAGAGGAATTTACACGGTTGGCTTTCCTGGGTCTTCTGTTCTCAGCTGCTGTAATCGTGTCAGCAAAATCTTTATTCCCCTCCCCCTCTCTCCAGCAGCCTCTACAAGTACCATGGACCATGGATGCTCAAGGCCCTCATATGAGACAGTCAAGTGTTTCTGTGTAACCTGTGCACAGCCTCCTGTGTACTTTGTGTTATCGCTAAGTTAGTCACAGTAAGTCAGGGATGAAACTAGTCACCAGCCTGTATTGTTTAGGGGACAATGACAAGGAAAGAAATATGGACATGTCTGCACCCGAGGCATTTGCTATATAGTATTGGTTGAATCCATAAGTATGAAACCTGTGCAAGCATGTGTATGTGTGTCTACATCTGTGCGAGTGTGTACATACATATATTATTGACTGTGCTTCTCCGGGGACTCTGGCCTAACACCTGTGCCCTAACTGACCTCACGCACGCACCTGGATATCCTTAGGATGCATTTGCCAAGGTAGGATTGGGGGACAGAGGATGCATGCATTTCTAATTTTCTTAGAATGCCAAATCGCTCCTGGCAGTGACTGTCTAAAATCAATTTCTTACCGGCAGTGTAGGAGTCTTCTTGTCTCTTCTCAACAAAAGGCATCATCACCTTTTTCAGGTTTTTCTTTTGAAGAGAGATGAAAAATGGTGTTCAGGTAGCCAGCTTGCGTTTCTCATGCTGCGAGTAAGTTTGAACATCTGTTTGTATATTTAAGAGATGTTATTTATCTTTTTCTGTGAACTGAATAATCACTTCTTTTGCCCATTTGTTTTGATTTGAGTTCTTTCGGAGGGACAAACTGCAGATGATTATGATGAATGTTTTTTTTTTGAGACAGGATCTTGCTGAGTAGCCCAGGCTGGCTTGGAAGTCACAATCCTCCTGCGTCAGCCTCCTGAGACCTGGAATCATGGCACACACCACTACACTCAGCCAAGTTCCTAATTTTAATGTTCAACACTTTTCATGAATGAGGCACATTAAGTGTGCCTCAATTTACCATAGCTCTCCAAGAGAACACACATTTCCCTTTCCTTTGCTCCCGACTGTTCCTTTGTTCTCTCTGTTCTGAGTAATAGAACCCAGCACAGAAATTACAACGTTATTCTAGAAACTTTTCCTTGTTTGTTCAAGCAACACTGGGAGAATTCCTGATTTGGATCCATGAGTAAGACAGGTGAATCTGGAAACCAGCCATTTTTCCAGCGTAGATGGGAAAATAGCTGTGTGGAGGAAGATTGGTGGGAATCACAGAACAAGAAGCCTGTGAGCCTCGGGCATCACTTGCTGCTCCAGCAATGGCTCACCTCTGGAGTGGATGGACACAGTTCTGAAGATTTAGCCACAAAGAGGTAAAAGCTAGTACCAGATAGAGAAACTTAGCCAAATCCAGGGAGAGACTTTAAGGAAGATTGTATCACCTCATTTGGGGGGGGACCACCATGACCTTGACTGATTTATCAACCATTTCACAGGGGTTGCATAAGACCATCGGGAAACACAATTACATTACTATTCGTAACAGTAACTACATTACAGTTAGGAAGTAGCAACGAAATAATTTTATGGTCGGGGGTAACCACAACATGAGGAACTGTATTAAAGGGTTGCAGCCTTAGGAAGGCTGAGACACGCTACTCTAGGGTCTCATGAATATAGAGTGAATCATCTCACCCGATTCATTTGCTAAAACCGTCATTTCCAATGTGACTATGTTTGGATATAGCACTTTTAGTAAGGTAGTTGGGCTAAATTTGGTCAAAATGGAAAGGACCAAACTTGACAGGACTTTCATCCAAAGGAGGAAGGAAGAGGAGAGGGGAGGAGGTGTGGAAATATCACGGCACGCGTCATCATTCCCTGGCCACAGAGGACAGGCCGTGCAGGACACAGTGAGAAGCCAGCTGTCCTCAAGGCAAGGAGAAAGTCCGCATTAGAGACCAATTCTGGCACCTAGGACTTGTAACTGTCAGACAGTGAGAAAACAATTATCTGCTATCTCAGCCACCCACTCTCTGGCATTTTATAATAGCAGCCCAAGAAGTCATACATTTTAGTTATGTAGGATCATTAATAAAGGCTCCCATCCTTCTTACAAAAAAGTCTTCCTCATTCTCAGATGGATGACCCCATGCCCATGTGCACATGGGCAACAATTGGATTCAGTGGGTTCAAACAAACATGAAGGGGGGCATGAAGTTGGCAAGGAGATACTGCAGGGGGTTTACTGGGGCCATCAGGGAGCTAGGGGGCATTGAGGGGTAGAAAAGATCAAGATAAATTGTATATACATGTGAAATTTTCAAAGAATAAATAAAATGAAAAAAAAATGAAATATTAAAGAACTTTTTAACTTACGCCTCCCATCCCAGTTTTCTAATTAGGAGCTAGAAACTATGGAAGGACCAATATGGCTCACCATATGCTTTGAATAAAGTTTTATTGGAACACAGATCACTCATTTGCACATTGTCTGAGCCTGTGCCCTACAGTTAGATGGAATTGTTGATTAGACAGGACTGAGATGCTTGGCCCGCAGGGCCTAAATACTTACTATCTGGCTCTCTACAAAAGACCACAGCTCCAGGCCATCTACAGAGATAAGATGGGAATAGATACAGTTGCCTACAGGATGTGAGTTCTTTCAGCTAGTGTAGTGTTGTGTGTGTGTGTGTTGTGTGTGCTTTTACATTAATGGTATCCTATCTTTCTGTTTTTCCCACTTAATTGGGTAAACAAATTCCATAGGATAAATCTCTCTCTCTCTCTCTTACACACACACACACACACACATACACACACACACATACACACACACACACACACACAGACAGAGAGAGAGAAAGAGAGAGAAAGAGAGATTGGGTAATTTGTAGTGTAGGATGCATTGGTTTTGTGAAGCTAATGCATATGTTTATTGCCTTACGTATTTATCATTTATTTTGTGAAAATATTAAAGATTTATCCACAACTTACATATCTGTAACCCTGGCACTTCTAATGGTGAGACTGGAGGCAGTGACATGAATGTCCCTGGAAGCTGGTCATCCATCTAGCCTATCATGAGCAGTGGGAACAAGGGAACTTGTCTCAAGTAAGATTGTCCTCTGACCTCAGTGTGCATGAGGTGGTACATGTTTGCCTATATTCACACATACAAACATGCACACAAATCATACATACACACATGTCATATACACATAACGATAAAAACAAAAAAATGACACTCAAGATATACACTGTAAAGTTTCACCTTTGACTCTTCCTTAACTATCTTTTTTTTTTCTTTGCCCCTACAGGTTATTAGTTCTTGTATATCCTTCAGGGTATTTTTATGAACATAAAGCAAAGACACACATCCCTATTTTCTACTTTATTACACGAGGTAACATATTACACACACACACACACACACACACACACACACACACTCACTTAACAGCATATCCAGGAGTTCTTTCTGTAGCTATGAACCTTCTCACATGTGTGTAAGTGTATGTGTGCTCATTCCCTTAATATAGTATAGTATTTGCTTCCTGTAGTGCTTCCATACCTTGATGTACCATAGTTTAAGTAGCCCCTTCTAAAAGAATCAGTTTTTAAATTATTATTATTATTATTATTATTATTGAGACAGTAGACCTGGCTGTCCTGGAACTTGCTTTGTAGACCAGACTGGCCCTGAACTCACAGAGATCCGCTGGTCTCTGCCTCCCAAGTGCTCGGATTAAAGATGCGCGCCAGCACACCTGGTCAAGAATCACTTTTTTCTATCCTATTTCTATCTGCAATAACACATGCACACATGCACATTTTAAATATCAACAGATGAACTGTGTCATCCTTTAAAGGGACAGCCTTTTTTTTTTTTTACCTCCTTTGAGGGTGCATCAGAGAGATGAAAGTGGAGTTGCCCATGCGTCTCCCGTTCCCGCAGCCCCAGCTGCTCCTGGTCCCTGGGATGCTGTGTTTTCTGCCTTGCGTCCTCTCTGTTCTCTATGGAAACCTCTCCTGGGCCTCGCACACGTTCAGCAAACATCTTTCTTCATGTTTCACCTTGAAAACCTGGGGTCCCACGCCCAGCTCCTGTGGGTAAAGCTGACCCTTCTTCTGATGGCCACAGAAGCTTGCTCCCTCTCTACTTTCATGCCTGTTTACATCGTTTGCCTTATTTCTGCTTTCTTCACCAAAGAGAACAGATCTTTGTTCAACTTTGTGCTTCTAAAACAGAAGACTGTGCCCGTGTTGGAATAGCTGCTCAATAAATGTTGGCTGAATGAATAAATTAACAAGCAAATGATCCCTCAAAACAGAGACGAACCGATCAAATCGAATTTGGACAATGACTCCAAGGGTGTGTTTATCCACAAGTTTGCCAATCATGCAGATGAGCTTATCTCTGTCTACTGATGGAGTTTCAGTGTAATTTGCATGCCGGAGGGGAGGCTGTCTATCCACAGAGGATTCTTCTCAGCGTTTGTCATTCATTGTAGAACATAAGCTTGCTTTGGGGTTTATGCAGCACCGCGTCGGCCAATTAGAGGAGATTGCAGCTTTGGAAACAAACATCTGCTTGGTGCTGGGTAAATAATATTCAGAGTCTGGTGTTTTATGCCTGCCTCTGTGATTCATTTGAATTCCATATAATTTTGCATTTGACCATGTACGACTCACAGAACTCATTTCTATGACCTAAGTCACAGATACAAAAGCCAGCCTTGTGATTTTCATTGTTGGCCTCGGGTATTAGGAGATGCTTTCCAGTTTGAGTGGTATCTGGGACTAGAGGTAACAGTCCATTTACTGCTAGTTATGCTGCATGAAGGAAAGCAGAGAAAGGCACTTGCCTCCAAATTATATTCTAGATAACATATGTATGTGTGTGTGTGTGTATCTATCAATCTGCTTGCCCATCCCCCCTCTCTTTCTTTTCTTCTTTCTTTCTACTATCTATCACAAAGTCTTATTCTGTGGCCCAGGCTGGCCTATGACTTGTTATATAGCTCAGGCTTCACCATCCTGACTGACAGAGGGGACTGCAGGTGTGCACCATAACCTGTCTATAGGAAAATCACAGAATGCCATCTGCTGTTGGTTGTTGCTGGCTGGCTTTCCATTTTCTAGGGAAAAAATGGCCCAGAGAAGTGAAATAAGGAGAGTGCCACTGTCCAGTTCCAATTCTGTAGCAGGGTCTTCCTCAGACGTTTCCCATGCTGTTGGGTTAATATAATCCAGTCCTATATCATGTATTAAACAAAATGGATTGGAAGGACTTGCCCTGGGCTCTCAGCTAGCAAAGGGTATGACTGCAAGTTAAAGCTCATCAGCCAAAGCCTGTGTCCTTTCCAGAGTGCTTCCATGCCTCCCCAGAGCAGCCACATTTGACTGAGGCTTTCGATGTCTCTATCACAGCTCTGGGTGAATTGGCCATGTTCACTGTTGCTCTTGTTTGCTAATGAAATCATCAAGTGCATTGCTGTTCACAAGAACAGCATCCAGATGCTCCTTGGGGAAACAGGAAGGCCCAGGTGAAAGACCTGCTGCTGGCAGGTTTGAACAGACAAAAATTAAAAAACAAAACAAAACAAAACAAAAGACAAAAACAAGTGTCAGAGTGTAGGGTGTTTGCTGAGTTAATCCGAGCTACCTCACTTCAGAGATCTTATCAAAATTAAACAAACAAGGGCCACTGGGTTTCAACACCATCACTGGTGGAGCTTAAAAAATATTCATGCCTGGTCATCACCCACAGACACTCTGAGTCTGTGTTTTAAACACGCTTTCCATGCTACTCTGATGCACGGCGAGGTTTTGAAATAAGTCCATGATCTAGTGTATAGGTCATTTGAGCCATCAGACCTTGAGTAAGAATGGCTTTCTTTTAAAACATTTATCATATCAACTCTCTCTCTCTGTCTCTCTCTGCATCTCCCTCCCTTTTCACTGGTCTTCCCCCTCCTTCCCTCTCCCCCTCCCTTTCCTCCTGTCTTCCCTCTCCCTCTCCCTCTCCATCTCTCTCTAGTCAGAAATTCTTAAAAGCTTTTTGTCACTAAACCATCTGCTGGAGATTCTCCCACTAGGTTTCAAATGCCAAACCTTTCCCACTAGTGATTTTCTTTATGATTTTTTAGGAAAAGAATGAATTATACTTTTTCTCTATGAAAGAAAATACTTTAAAAAATAAAAATGCTCATTATGTACTGGTAGCACTGCATGAAAAAAATTATATCAGTTTTATTGGACGCAGGTTCTAGGAGTTTACTACAGGCACTTCTTATGGGGTAGATGATGCCTCAAAGGGAGGAAACAAGACTGATGGCAGAGGCAAGACGCTCTGAGGGCAGCAGAAACACAGAGGAAGGGGGACTGCTGATGTTTGGCTGTTAAAGGTTTATGTGTTTAAGACTTGATCCCCAAGGGGATGTTGTTCAGGGTTCTGTGGGCTTTTAGAAAGTTCCCGAAGGGATTTGTGAGACCAGTTCATCTGCTTCCTGGGCTGGCCCCACAGTTTGCTCCTTTAGGCTGTACTGCTGTGGCAGGGGTGGCAAACAGTGGGTCAATTGACTTTGCACTGGAACCCCCAGCGCCCTTTCTCATTGTCTTAATGTTTTCATTTAATTATTGTGGTATGTGTGTGCATGCATGCACAAATGTAAACATGCCACAGCGTGTGTGCAGAGGTCAGAGGCCAACCTCCTGAGTTAGTTCTTTCCTTGTGGATTTTGGAGCTCCAACTCAGGTTGTCTGGCTTGGTGACAAGCGCCCTTTCTTGCTGCGATATCTCACTGGCTCCCATGTCCTTTCTCTTCCCAAGCTAGTTGCCTCTGGGTGTTTGATCATAGTAACAGAAAGCTGAGTAATACAGAGACCACTTTATCCCGAAGAAATGAAGGATGCTTTCTGTGTTTCCAGATGCGGACAGGGCTTGGGGCATCAGGCCATATGTACTCAGCATAGTTTGAAAGTTTACCTGGGTTGCACCCCCGTACAGCCTTTCAATTCAAAGTCACCCCACAATTTCATAAAAACCCACAACCTATGTCAGAATTGTTTTTTTAAGGACTTGGAAAGAATGAATCTGAGAATGTGTTCTTGGCCTCCAGGGAGATGGAGTCCCTTCATGTTACTGGATGATTTTCTAATTCACTGATGGTGGTAGCTGGTGGTCCCTTCCTCGAGTTGCCGCTGGAAGGCAGCTTCCCAGCCAGAAAGCACAGGGCTCAATTCTCCTTGTGCCCCATCATTTGTGATTAGTCCTTATCAACGAGACAAGGGTAGGAGTGACATGCCTTCTCAGCATGGTGGTGTCTTTAGGAAGAATGACTCCTTTTAACATCCAACAAGAGACAAACAGGGGAATTGAAGACGTTTTGTTATATGACAAACATTTGAAAGCCTAAGAGGATATTTATTATCAAATAATGATGTGAACAGATAGAGGTACCGAGAACAGGAGACGGTTGGTGGTGTCAAACTGCCTTCTGAATGCTCATCTTAGACTGCAGACAAGTGTTGCTCTCAGATGCATCAGAGAGGCTTGTTTTCATGGTGAACTCCAGTGAATTCAGACTCATGGCTGCTCCAGATGCTGCGAATAAGTGACTGGTTTGTGCCCAGCCCTAACCAGGAATCGATATCACTCAGGCTCAGAGGAATGCATGGAAGGGGGAGTAGCTAGCATGTAAGAGCTGATGATTAGAAAGGTACTGTGAAAAGCTGTCTTTCGACATGCAATCAAGAACTCACAACAGCTGTGAAGGACTGCATACGACTGGCAATAGCCAGGCAGGGGCCAAGGAAGGGCTCATGAACACACGCTGGGGGGCAATTGGCTACCATGGATGCTAGGGGCAGGGTGGAATCACAGACTTCAGCTGTGTAGCTGCTGGGCCTACCAGGCTCTAATGGATACTTCTAAACCCATGGTCATGCAGACAGTCCCCTGTAGACTCAGTGGTCATAACTTAAAACAAAAGACACAGATGTGAAAAAGGGGCTTGAAGGGAGGTAGAGAAGGTGGGGGCGAGGGAAATCAGATGCTTTTTGTGCATGCTCGACTTTTTTGAAGAATAAGTATAATTAAAAGAAAAGAATGGAGAGGCGTGGAAGGCAAGGGTCCTTGGAACAGGCAGACAGACAAATGGATTCTGCTCCTTCAGCTGGGAGGAATGTTTCTCTTACCAGTCCTGTACGAGAACAAGCTTTGTGTCCTCTGTGGTATAGCCATGCAGGGACAGTTGTCACAGTTGTGACAGCAACCAATGAGGAGGGTCACTTTGCAAATAACATGTAGCATAGCAATAAATATCCTGGAAAGTCTACCCAAGCCGGAGAGTGAGCCAGATACAGCGTGAACAACAGTAACACATCTGCCAACGTGTTCATCTCCAGAGTGCTGACGAAGCAGGCAGGGTGGCAGAACTTAATAATGAGAAATATTAAGGGACAGAGGCCAGGCATGAAGATGGGTGGGGAGAAGGGAGCTGAGACAGGCCTTCAAGAAGGAGCAGCTCCCCTCAGCCTTGTGACAGCACCAAGCAGAGAGCCTTGAGGACAAGCCCTCATTCTGCAGCTTGCACCTGCTGAGAATACAGAGAAGAAGGCGTCTGAAAATTTGGGTGAGTCTATGAGAGCTGGTCTTTTATGTAAATGTTATTTGACATGTGAGTCGTGAGCACAATAGAAATTGAGACCCGGTATTCTAAAATTCCTCCAGCAGGACAGTCATCACACAGTTCCGATTGGAGCCACACCAAGATTTTTTTTTAAGAAAGAATGTAACTTTCTTTTTTGGTGGGGAGAAAAACAGATGTTTTAAAAAGTGACAGTTTCCCAGCTGGCCCACTGGCCAGGTAGAATGGACACTGAGTTCTGAGTGAAAATTGAGAAATCTGAAATTCTGTGCTGTGCTTGGTGTTAACCCATTGCCTGCTAGATTGTGGACAGAACCTGCACAGCAAGCTGCCCTTCCCTCCACTTTCAAAAGAAGCATATTATGAACATTACGGTATGTGAGTACACAAACCAGCTCATGTTCCCTCTTTTTCCTTTATCTTCTACTTAGAAGTTTGGAATCTAAATCAATGCTGTTATTGAAGTGTTTATTCACTACCAAGCTCTGTCCTTACACCCAGAGTGCATTTTAAATGTAGATTGTTCTGTGTTGCTTCTTAAAGCTATATCAAGATTCCTCTCTTGGGGCTGGGATGATGGCTCAGTGGTTAAAATGCTTGCCATGCAAATGCAAAGATCAGAGTTCAAGTCCCCCAGCCCATGTAAAAACTGGGTGCTGAAGTGCTGCCTGTAATCGCCGTGCACCTGTGGTGAGGTGGGAGGTGGGTACAGTGGCTCATTGACCAGAGCCTGACTTCTGTGGTGGTAGAACTGAGACTGTCTCAAACAAGGTGGGAGCTGAGGACGGACACCTGAGAGTATTCTCTTACCTCAGCATGTGTTGTATCACTCAGGCATATGAACACACACACACACACACACACACACACACAGATAGAGAGAGAAAGAGAGAGAGAGAGAGAGAGAGAGAGAGAAAGAGAGGGAGAGAGAGAGAGAGAGAAGTAACTGTGAGGATGTGGTTTGAGTGCTTAATTTCCCATTCCTCCCACCCTCCTGCTCTCCCTTCTCCAAATCTGGGAAGGTCCCCATTGATCTCCTGCCTCCGACTCTCATAGTCATGTGGGAAACCACATCAAGAATCAAGTAGTAAGCAGGCTTGGTGGTACACATCTGTATTCCTAGCATTCAGATGGCTGAGGCAGGAGGATCATAAGTTTAAGGCCAGTCTTCAATACATAGCAAGATCCTGTTTCAAAACAGAACAAAACAAAAAATCAGAGGGTGGAAGACTTCTTATTATATTGTGTTATTTGCTTTCCAAACTGTAGGTAATATAACAAGTGACTGACACACACAAAATAGGGTCTGAGGAGGTCAGAGGAGGCAGTTAAGAGACTAGAGAGGAGGCAAGGAAGCTAGACAGCTTTGCTGGGCCAGCTCGGGAGCTGTCCAAGGTGCTACAAACGAGTGTTGCACCATCGCTGGGTACCCAGTACATCTGTTTGTATTTTGTCTCCAAGAGCAGCACATGAACCACTTGAGATTCATAGGCTGGAAGGGTTCACTCACCCTAACAATGTCCTTTTTATATGACAGTATAAATAAATAAATGACCTGTATGGAAGGAGGGGCCACCTTTACTTTCTGGGCTCATCTTCCTGAGTGTCTCTCAGCATCTCAGTGTTTCTAGAATTGAGCGTCTGAGCATCACCCTTCCTCCTTTTTAGACCTGATGCTCCTATATTTCTCATCACTCAAAACGGACAGAAGCATCAGCTCAAGGTAAAACCAGGCTTATTCTACTGCACCTCTCACTCACCTCATCTAACCTCTGACCACGCCCTATAGTTAAACCCATATCTAGACCCTATCCCCTTCATTTCCACCGTCTCTATGATAGTGTAGCTGCTACCTTCTCTCCCATCTGTACCACTACTATGCACTAATGATTCTTGTTTTCTTGTTTTTCCATCTTTCTCAGCTTCACAATTTTGCAAACCTAGGCAGGTCTCCCTGTAAACCCTTTAGTGACTCTCCTCTGCCTTCAGGATAAATAATGAGCTTCTTAAAATGCCCCAACAGGAAGCATGACTAGATTTCTTTGCTCTATATCACTCTATACTCTCCCTTGTACTCTCTTTGCCTCTAAACTGACAAGTACTATCTGTTCTACTGCTATTCCTGCCTGAACAATTCAGCAGTCCTTGTTACCAGCTCCATTTGTTTTATTTCTCCTTCTTCTTTTCTTCTTCTTCTCCTCTTCCTCCTCCTTCCCTTTTTTCTATTTTTTTTCAATTTTAAAGGCAACTTTAGAAAGGCTCTTGCTAAGTTGCCCAGATAGGGCTTGAACTTAGAATCTTCTTGCTTTAACCTCTTGAGAAGCTTGGATTATAAACTTGGCTGACACACTTCATTCCTAGCTCAAAAATAATGTGCTTCAGGAGAATCACAGCAGTCTAGATCTACCTGTTACATATTCTAGAGGTGTTCTGTAGGTCTCCTAAATATTCAGTGACCTTATTCATGGTTGGTCTTTCCCCTCTAGGTTTTGCTTCATGAAACAGAGCCTGCATCTGTCTTGTCTACCACTGTATCATCTATAACCATGTTCAGCATAGAGAATATGCTTAGTAAATATATGTTGAATAAACAACAGGAGTTCAAAGACCTAGATGAGGAAATGCCTGAGCTGAGCACCCTAGGACCCAGGTCTCTGATTGTCCTGTAGTCTGGAGTCATCAGCAAGGCATGAGTTACAAGGTCACAGCATTGTACATTACAGAGAAAAGGCCAGCAGATGCTCTGCCTGCTTCTAGATGCTTCTAGTAACTGGTGAGCTATAGCACATGGGGCACCAGACAGGGCTCACCATGTCAGGAGGCCTTGGGGAAAGGAGAAGAACTCAAGCTACAGCAGATGGCAAGTGCTGTCTTTAGTTTTAACATTTAAGGGAAAGAACTGGGAATAGACACTCGGCTCAGTGGCAGTTATGATGCATTTAAATAAGTTTTGAAAATCATTTACAGAAAATGCAGATGCCTCCAACATTCTTCACTGCCTGTGGATGTTTCCAGGAGCTTTCCGCTGTCCATCTTTCTATCCTCAGTGTATCGTGCAGTACAGGGTGAATTTTCAGTTGGCTAGGATGCCTGATGAAGGCAGGCACACACTGACATTGGCATCTAGCTTGTCATTAGTAATTGGTCATTGTCCTAGAAAGAGTCACCTTCCAAAAGTGCAGAGAGCATTTTATATCCCTCCACCATCACTTGCTCAGTTTCTTGTTCTACCCAAGCCAATGTTGGAGCAATTGAGTAGATCCCAGCTACCCTATGGAGGTCAGTTCAAGTTCATGTGGCAAAATACCAGGAACCAGGGGTCAAATAACAGAAACATGCTTCTTCCAAATTTGGAAGATTAAGGACTGTCTTTCTGTACCTGATATGAGAGATGTGGGAGACAGAGAGGTAGCGAGAGAGAGAAAGAGAGAGAGAGGGGGAGAGAGAGGGAGAGAGAGGGAGAAAGAGAGAGAAAGGGAGAGAGAGGGAGAGAGAAGAAAAGAAAGGGAGGAGGAAGGAAGTATGAGGTGTTTTCCTTTTTTAAAATGTGCGTTTGTGTATATCTATGTGCAGGTGCATGTGTGGATACATGCATGTATGTGTGCTCACATGTGAAAACCAGAAGTCAGTATTATTTGCCTTCCTTAATCAATATTCATGTTTTTTTTTTGAGACGGGGCCACTCACTGAACTTGAAGTTTACAGATTCAGGAATAAATGAGAAGTGGTATTATTTATATTTGGCTTTCTGTAATTTAGACCAAATATAGAATAATCTCAATTGATAGCACCAAATCTCCATAGATGATATCAATGGCAATGCCACCCAATTATCAGCCTAAATGTCCTGTCTCCAAACAACACCACACTGGGGTTAGAGACTCAACACGCTACTTTCGAGAAGACAGGACATTCACATCATAGTATTTTCTATCTATATCTCCCACGAGTTCAGTTTCTGAATAAGGGCCTCAGGGACTGAGTGTTTTGGTTAACTTCTTGGACATGAGAAGTAATTCTGTTCCACATGATTATTGTACAGCTGAAATGAAGCCACATATGAAAGTGCCCTAGCTCATCCGTGACATTTGACAAGCAGGTGGAAAACCAATGACCCAAAGAGGAAGTATACCCGGTGGTTGTGGCTACATACTTCACAGTTATAGAACCTTAGGCTTAAACCTTGACCCTAAATGTACACGCTGTGTAAACTTGATAGTTTTACCTTTTGTCCCCCACAGCTGTGGACAGATAGAACTCTGGGCCCTGAACGTGCTGGTTGAGTGTTCTACCACTGAGCTATGCTCCCTCAGCCTTCACTTAACTTTTAAAACTTCAGGGTTCTAGTGGAGAAAGTGGTGCTAAGCAGCTGTAGCTCATGGAACCCTATATGGCTCACAGATATAGAACTCAAACAATGTGTGTGCAAGCTGCCTTGACATGTAATGAGGGCTCAATAAGAATGCAGTGGTTGTTAGCATGGTCATTAGTCCTCCATGGGAGCTAGGGGTCCCTCATCCATTGTCCGGGCACATTTGGGGTTGGGCGGGTATGGCGTCTTCTTGTCCTCGCAGTTGTTCAAGCTAAACCATTTGAAGTGGCCCTTGAGCTTCTGTTCTTCTCTGTCCCCACAGACAGACTTCCAGGTCTTTTCTACCAGATCTACCTTTGAAATATATTTAGAATCTAGCTGCTTCTCCCATCTCTATGGATGCTACTCTTACCGGAGCCACTGGACACAGTGACTACAGCCGCTTAGTTACAGACCAACATCTTTCCAGTGACCTAGGCACCATGTGCTCCGCCCCTTCTTACTGCTCACCATCTCCCCTTGCTCGCTGCGCTGCAAGCACACCAACTGATGCGCTGTTTCTTGAGCCCATTATGCACATTGTCAGTCTAGAGCTCTAGACCGTTTGTCCCCTTTTCCTTCAGTGCTGCCCTGGGTGATCACATGTTTCCTCTTTGAGTTTCTGCTCCCTTGTCACTCCCTTCTGCAGTGACCTTTCATGGTCATATTATCTATCCAGCAATGGCCAGTCCCTCCAAAATCCCAGTTTTCAGTGTTGTTGTATGCTGTCCTGTCTTTGCTCAGCACTTACCTCATGTACCATATTGTATTTTTAACTTATTTGTTAAGTTACTGCTGATTGCCTGTCTCCTCCTCCCAGAATATAAGCTGCACGGGTGTGTGTATGTGCCTGTGTGTGTGTGTGTTCACTTTGTTTACTTCTCTTTCTCCTCTGCTAGGACTTAGTACTTATACCTAGTAAGCATTCATCAAGAACTCAACAGAGGGGTCTGAAGAGGCGGCTCAGCATTTGAGAGCACTGGCTGTTCTTGCAGAGGACCTGGGTTTGGTTCCCCGCACTCACACGGTGGCTCACAACTATCTGTAACTTTAGCTTTAGGGGATCTGACACTTTTCCAATGTCTTTGGACATCAGGAACACATATGGTGCATGTAGACAAACACTCGTAAAATTTAAAAAAAATCTAAAAAAATTAAAAATTAATTTGTTGAAGGAAAGGACATCATAGTTGTTAGCTCATTTTTTTAAAATGTCAAGTCTTGTTATAGCTCTGACTACCCTCAAAATCACAGAAATTCTCCTGCCTCAGACTCCTGAGTGATGGGATTTTAGCTATGCATGGCCCAAGCAGAACGAATAAGAGGAAAAATAGATCAAAGAGAAGGAGTCCTCAAAGCCAGAAGAATTTTAAACCAAAACACAAAGGCCTGAAAAGTATTTAACATTTCCCCCCCACACCAATTAAAAAATCTGCCTTTTTTTTGGATTATAATGCAAAGTAAGACATCTCTCCAGCAGCTGTGGGCAGAGAATGGCTGTCTTTCTGGCAAGGTCTACACTGCACAGGCTACTGCGGCACCACCCTTTCCTCCTTCTCAGCGGAGCTTGTTGGTCTCTGCAGGAGCCTGCATTTGCTTTTGACCCACTTCCTTAGCTGCTGGGGTGACTGCTTCTGTTCCTAAGGGGAGCCCTGTCCCTGGGAGGCAGAGCCCCACCTCTGCCTACACTCTCTATTCAGGTTTTAATTAATTAGATTCTGCAGTGATCGACCACGGAAGATCGGCTCTCAATCACTTCTGAACACATGAAAATCTTCGTGAGTACATGAAATAAAAATGTTACAGTGCTGGGGACATTGATCAGAAATGCGATGTTTATGTTGCTGTGTTAATTGGATTTCTGCAACAAGATCTGCGGTTGGGTGGGGTTTATCTGCTGACACAGAGGCTCTGACAGCAACTTTGGGAAAGGACTCAAGGTGGCTTCAAGGTCAGGAACCCGAGAAGCCTGTGGCCGGCCTAGGAGAGTGGGGAGGTGATGAAGGCCTAAGGAACTCCTGCAGTCCAAACTTCTTCCCAGAGAGCCTTGCAGAGAACACCATCTCTCAGACTGTCCATGGTTTTAATGAGCATTGGGTTTGAGGTAATGACCTGCGCCCGGACTTTCACAAAGTCCTGGAAACACTTGCGCACATTGCCGTTTATCTCTCACACTGCAGCGTGCAGCAGCCAACATTACCGTTGATATCATCTATGGAGGACTCTTTCCCAGGTTCTTTATTAAGGTTTAATTAAATTTTATGTGTTATCAATTAGGATTAATCTACATTTAGTCTGAATTAGAGGGAGCCAATTATAAATAACACCACTTCTCATTTATTCCTGAATACAGAATGAAGGGTTTTAAACTTTCCTTGGAAAAAAAAAGAAAAAGAAAGCCCAAATCGCCCTTGTGCTGATGCAAACATAGACTTTTAGAAGAGCTTTGTGCCCGGGAGACCAAAGTTCCACTAAAACAAAACGAAAAGATGAGAATCCCTACACGAGAGCATCAGAGAACAGAATGGGGGCAGAGGGTGAAAGATCAGGTTAGGCAGAGATGCTCAGGTCTCAAGGTTTCCCCTGGTAGAGAGGGAACAGAATTCTCCCCAGTTATGACATCTTTGGGGAAGGGGCCAGACCAGCCAGTGCTCTATGATTGTGGGCACTGTTGCTGTTTTATGCCCAATGCCCTTCTTTCTGGGCACAGATGGATTAAACCCCTCTCCTCTTCCTGCCTTGAACACACACAAGGGGGCTTGTTTGTCTACTGAACTGGAGAGGAAGCAGCCATCAGAACAGCAGCATCAAGAAAGCAAACACCAACAAACGCAGTGAGGATGAAGGGAGAGGAACCATAGCAAAGACTTTTGCTTCCCTGCGATAAAAATATTTCACAGAAGCATCTTAAGGGAGACAGGTTTTATTTGGGCTCATGATCTCTGAGGATTGGAGGCTGTCATAGTGGGAAGGCATAGATGGTCTGCTCAGTTCACGGCAGCTGACCTCTGCAGCACCGACTGTTTGTGTGGCAGAAGACCAGTGCAGGGTTGGAGCCTTCCGAGGCTCACCTTTAGTGACCTACCTCTCACGCCTTCCTCCACAGTCCTCCAAAACGGCACCAGCAGGTGGGGAAAGAAGGACGCAAAACAAAAACATTCTGCCTTTGAACGACAGCAGACAGACAGCTGGAGGGAGTGTGAGCTGGTTCGGTCACTCCAGAAACCAGTGTAGCGTTTCCTCCAAAAAGAAAAAGTCACCTAGAACTACTGTAAGACCCAGATATGCTATGCTAGATATTTGTCAAAAGCCAAGTCAGGACCAATAGAGACACTCGCACATGTTTATTATGGGAATATTCACAAGAACCAAGATGTGGAATCAGTCTAGATATCCATAACTATATAGATATAGTTACCCATCTCCCCTTTGCTGTGCCAATTATGTAAGGCAGAGGAAGCAAGATTAGTTAAGACATTGCGATGCTGAGGGTTTGTTGTTACCTCAACATAACATACCTCATCCTGACATCTAGAACCTCGGATATATGAGCTTGGCTGTCCTATAAACCTTGTGCCTGATTTACAGAGGTTGTTATATGGACAAAGATAATGAAGGAAAGTTCAAAGAGTTTCCTTCAATGAATGGCACACAAGGGGCCCATGATCAAAGTTAGCAAAGATTGTTGTGGTCTAGTGTCTCTATCTTATGCAAAAGTGATGGTGCTTGGAACCTTCTGGTAGTATGTTCAAAGTCTGGTTAATCTCTTAGTGCCCAATATCAAACAGATCCCTGTCTATTTAGACACCATGAGGCCTCTCTGTTAATGAGTTTACACAGCTTTAAAATGTACACGATGTTAGTGTCTCCTTTCCCTTGCAGCCCTGTTTGTTAATCCTATGATTCATGGCTGATGAAAGGTCAGCAAACAATCTTATGACGGTTCCATGGAAATCTAGACTGTATTCTGGCACACCCGTGGGCTTGGGAGTTCTTTTTCACAAACACACCAGGTGTGTGACTTGTGTGTCCTATTACAGGTGTGTGGCCTATTATCTTGCTGCGCTTCACCTGAGTGTGTCCAGTCTATGTACAGCACATAAACCATGTAACTGCAGAGACTCAGTTTCTCTCTGGTGACCCACAGGCTAGACATGCCCCATGAATCTCTTCCCATGGAACTGGTGCTTGCTAGTCTGTCAGGAAACCTCTGCAGGTCCCCACGTCATAGGAAACCCAGGGGTTTCAATAAGGGAAGTTCAAATGTTACCTGTACCCAGAGCTAACACTAGAAAGACACTGTAGGTTTGGGTCACAAGCAGCAGAGGAAACTTATTAGCCCTTATAACTTGAAAAGTCAATCTCCAAACTGTTGGAGTTTCAGGCCTGGCTGTATCCAGGTATTTAAACAGCATCAGTAGCTTTTGTCTTACTCTATTTTGCCTTGCTTCTCTTATTAATTTTATCAGCTTTATTCACATAGTGGCAAAACGGCTTCCTCCCAGGCTTTCTTTCATACCAGTGATCCCAGGAAAATGCCTACCCTGATGTAGACCATTCTGAGGAAGATTCTTGGAGGGCTTCAGGGTTAAACTTTCAATCTACAAGATGTTCTAAAAATGTAAAAAAAAAAAATAAAAATCCAATAAAGAGATGGGCAAAGGAAAGGAGTGAACAATTTCAGACAAGGCAATGCAAACAGCTAATATGCAAATGATGTTATGCTTGATCTTATGCGAGGAAGGGGAATGCAAATCAAAACCACAGTGAGATCACTCTGGAAATTCATTAGCTTGGCCCAAATCAAAATGACTCATAATCATGTCTGTGATCATCGAGAGAGAATGAAGAGTCTCTCCCTTTGCGGGTATGAATAGGGATTGTTTTAGACTGTCAAAGGAAAAAACCTGGATAGAGCTCCTGGAATACAAAATGTGTGTGTATTTTGGCTCAGATGGAAATGAAAACAAACACTCAATAGAAATCCATCTATTACCAACAGCTAAAACTTGCAAATTTCTGAAAATAAGGGAATTATCCAAAAAATGGGGACTATTGAAGAAATTACAGTATTTTTGTATTCTAGAATTTTATGCAGTGATTGAGAACAGGTCAGGCCTACGTGTGGGGGCCTATCCTGTCAAGCAAGTTTGTATCGCATGACCCTCATTTTGAAGAAGAATCTGTTTTAAGTAGGAAATCTTCCTTGTGACTCTTCATGGATGACTATTTGTATAAACTCAGGGAAAACAAGACCTGCTAACTACAAAATAGCTGACATTAGCTATTTTGTATTTTTAGTTCATTGTCTTTAGTTCATTAAACCGAGTCTTGTGGAATCAAATAGTCAAATGTATTTTAGTTACTTTTGTTTCTCCTGTATTAATTACTGTTGTACTGTACTCTATTACCATATATATGTATATATATATTCACTTTTGTATTAGTTACTGTTTTCTATTGCTGTGACAGAGTGTCTAACAAAGAGCAACTTAGAGAAAAGGGCTAACTTGGGCTTACGGTTCCATAGGGGCTACAACCCATCACAGTGGGGAAGGCACAGGCACAGCAGAATTAAACTGGCCTGTTCTCTAGGAGGCTGGAGGATTACATTTTCAGGGGTCAGGAAGCAGAGGAGACCAGAAATTGGGGCCAGTCTGTAAGTCCACCCTCAAAGTGACATACTTCCTTCCAGCAAGGCTCCACCTCTTAAAGGCCCCATAACCATCAGAAAAGCAAAACAAACCCCAAACAAACAAACAAACAAACAAAAATCTGGGAATCATGAGCCTATGGGTGACAATTCTTATTCAAACCACAACAGTACCTGCTGTTGATCATGGTCTCTAAGAATAATGTGTAGACACCTCATGTGACACAAGCTGGGTGGAAAATTGCTTCTTTTCAGTTATTTTAGGTTATTATATTAACTAAGGAGTCAGTACCATTCCCCATGATTAACAGCCTGTTTATATCCAACCAAAGTGCAGTGACCTAGTGAATGTTAGCAGAGTACCAGGCACTATGCTAGACACATCCTTTGGTCTTGGGCTCTGGGTCTGTGTTCCTCACACTTACACTGAGCAGCCATTACTATTCAGAAATGGACTAAAAAGAACAATCTCCTAAGAAATTATCGAGTCTAAGGAGAAATAAAACATACAGTCAAACACCATTTAGAGAGTAATGAGAGCGTGAACAAAACACACGAGAACGTGCGAGATACAGCCAGGGCTCTCAAATCGCTGTTTACTGTTGCAGATAAAAAAAGAAATGAAGCAAGCTTTAAAATCAAGAGGTATGAAAATTAGCAAAAACTTTAAAAGGAATCTGGAACAATAAATCTTTAAGGAACAAAGCAGAAACCCACAGATCTTAGAGCAGAAAAAGAGAGAATGTATCAGAGAGGTGGTTCTGGGAAGAAACCCCACAGCTCAGCTGATACTCTAACCAACTGGCTCAAGAGGGGAAAACAAGCAATATTATCAGTGATGAGGCACTTTCGGAGGCCTGTGAGAGATTAGAAAGCCAAGACATTACCACACGCAACTTTCTGCAATGACACAGATTTGTTTTGTGAAATACGAATTACAAAAGCAGACTTATAAGAAAGGAGTCAGCCTGAATGAAAAAAAAAACCACATAAATGTAAAATGCACATTACAAATGTTAAATCTAAAGCAGCCTCTTTGCATAGATATTTTTCTAATTTTTTTCTTTGGATTTTCCAATAAAAGATATTTTTTAATACTCGGCTAATGGTTCCAGATTATAGAAGAGCATAGAAAACCCTTTAATTCATTTTATGAGGCCTAGCACAACCCTGAAATCCAATCTACAGAGGAAAAGGGGGAGAAAAGGCGGCCATGGTGCTGGATGAAAACCATAAACAAAACTGCAGCAAACAATTCAATAATGTGTTAATGGAATCGTTCACCATGACCAAGTAGGGCTGTCCTAGGAATGCAAAACCTTTTCTTCTGCAGATCGTTTTATTTAAAAAGAAAGAAAATAAAATCTTATAGATGAATTCATTCATCCTCTCTGAACAGCTCTTGGCTTCTATGTCTCCCTTCTCCCTTCATCTCCCCATCCCTTGCAAAACACAGAGCTCATAGCATCTTTGAAGCTGATATTTATCCCCCCAGTTTATGTTTTCTGCTGTCCCTGAAACTTTTATAAATATCCACGACTATCTAGCCATGCATGATTTTGTATGCCGTGTCTTTGTTCTTTCAGGATTATGGTTTTGAGATTCACCAATGCTGACTCGATAGCTAGCCAATTCATTTTATCTGTACTCCGTATTTATGCAATTATTAGTTTTTAAAAAATGTGTCCCTAATTTTATTTATGTTGCTGTGATGAAACACCCTGACAAAATGCAACTTGGGGGAGAAAGAGGGTAATTTTTTTTATAATTCCAAGTTACAGCCGATCACCGTGGGAATGTCAGTCACAGTGGCAGAGACTTGAGAAAATTGGACACATCACATTTATAGTCAATAGCAGAGAGAGAGAGAGAGAGAGAGAGAGAGAGAGAGAGAGAGAGAGAGAGAGAGAGAATGAGAATGGATGCATGCATGCCCACTTGTTCCCTTGCTTGTACTAAGCCCAATGTCTCAGCTACCATACAGTTCTGAACCTGTGTCTAGGGAATGGTGTTGCCCACACTGGGCTGGGTGTTTCCACATCAACCAATTTAATTAAGACAAGTCCCGCAAGACATGCCCAAGGGCAATCCAGTGCAGCTATCTCTCATTCCGACCCTCTTCTCAGGTGACTCTACGGTGCCCATTAAAGCTAATCATCGCATATGTGGACCTTATTCTGTCAAGAACATTGTGTCTACTTCAAAATTACTATGTTGAAGCCCTAACAGTGCATTAAGAGTTGGGGGGACTTTGGAGCTTTTATAGTCTGGATCTGGTCAGTCCAAAAGTTTATGTTTTAAAGGCTTCATTCTCAGATATTGGGAAGTGTTGGGAATTATAGGAAGTGGGGCCTAGTTGGAGGAAGTAGGCCACTGGGGCCATGGCATTGAAGGTATCTTAGGACCTGTATCTGCTTCCTGATTACCATAATGAGCTGCTCTTCTTTTCCAGATGCTCGCTGGCATATTTCCAAAGAAATGGGGCTGAACAATTATGTTCTCCATAACTGCTTTGAAAGTTTTGCAGTCTCCAGCCTCAAACCCCTTCCTCCTCTTAGGTCACTTGACTCGGGTATTTTGTTACCGCAACATAAAACTGACACAGGACATGATTAAGTCATGAAGGGAGAGCTCTCATGAGTGGAATTGATGCAATTAGCAAAGAGACTCCAGAGCCATCTCGTCCATGTGAGGACAGAGTGAGAAGGCAGAAGTGTGCAGCCTGGAAGAAATTCCGCAGGAGAAACTGACTAGGCTGACGCCTGCCTTCCAGCCTCCTTCTGTTGCTTATAAGCCACCAAGTTTGCAGTGTTTTGTTATTGCAGCGTGGACTGAGACAGAAATGTAGGTTACTTCTTTTCTTAGCTGCTGTTATAACAATGCCAGAGCAAATGTGTACATTTCCCTACCCACGCGTGTGAATGAGGCTGCAGCAGAGAGCCTCCTGTCACAGGAGGGGGTATTTCTGCCTCCCACACCTTGCTGACTCTTGTGTGGGATGGGCTTTTAGGCCCGTTTTAATTTGCAGTTCCTTGATTACTAGTGAAGTGGAGATTTTTCTACTGTCTGTTTCCTTTCGCCTAAGTTGTCTGTTTATAGTCTTAGCTTAATTTATACCAGATTAAAACAATTCTTTTCTTGTCATTTTGTAGGGTCTCTATATATCTTAAATGTAGAACCAGAATTGTTTTATAACAGGAAATCTATTCATAAAATATTTTATATGGTTATGTCAATAGGTTCTGAAAGGCCTTTAATGAGAGGTTCATTCCTGACATAAAGCCTTTTAGGAATTTGAATGAAGCATTATAAAATGTATCTTTTAACCCTAAGCACACTTCAGACTTGAAGAGGAAACTAAAGATGCAGTTATACCATACACAAAGATGCTCCCTGCTGTGGGCAGAATTGTGGTCCTCAAATCCATATGCTGAAATCCTCAAGTGCCCCAGTAAGTGACTGGGGTAGTCTTCTTAAAGAGTTTATCCAGTTAAAATATGGCCATTAGGGTTTCTTTTGTCTTTCCGAGTTGAGGCAATTCACACACAAAATGTGAGGCGGGAAGGTCCTAAGGAGACA
This sequence comes from Ondatra zibethicus, assembly GCA_004026605.1. Classification (NCBI taxonomy): domain Eukaryota; kingdom Metazoa; phylum Chordata; class Mammalia; order Rodentia; family Cricetidae; genus Ondatra; species Ondatra zibethicus. The sequence goes on from PVIU01001824.1 coordinate 81,282, forward strand.
CAGGAGAAGGCAGTTATTTGTAAGTCCAGGAGAGAGGCCTCAGTGAAGACAACCTCACTAACCTTCATCTTCAGCCTCTGGAACCAGGAGAAAATACACGTCTGTTGTTTAATGGTCCTCTAGCCCATGATACTTAGTTATAGTATATTGTTGTCATGTATTATCTTAGTTAGGGTTTCTATTGCTGTGAAGAGCCACCATGACCAGGGCAACTTTTATAAAGGAAACATTTAATTGGGTGGCTTACAGTTCAGAGGTTTAGTCTATTATCATTATGGTGGGACATGGTGGCATGTAGGCAGACATGGTGTTGAAGAAGGAACTGAGAGTTCTACATCTTGCAGGCAACAGAAAGTGAACTGGGCCACTGGGCATGGCTCTAGCATATACGAGACCCCAAAGCCTGCCTCCATAGTGACGTACTTCCTCCAACTAGGTCACATCTACTCCAACAAAGCCACACCTCCTAATAGTGCCACTCCCTTTGGGAGCCATTTTCTTTTGAACCACCATTTTGTAGCCAGAGACTGCTCTTTCATTCCTAGCTGCCCAGACTCGAATAATCACACGAAAACTATATTAACTACACACTGCTTGGCCAATAGCTGAGGCATTTTACTGGCTAACTCTTATATCTTAAATTAACCCATTTCTATTAATCTGTATATTGCCATGAGGCTGTGGATTACTGGTGTCTCTGTCCTTCAGCAGCTACATAGTGTCTCCTTGACTCTGCCTACTCTCTTTATGTATCTCTTCCAGCTTGGCTATATTCTGCCCTGCTATAAGCCAAAGCAGCTTTATTCATTAACCAACAAATGCAACACATATGCAGGATACCCCACATTGCTACCACAGTCATACACATTAAATAATATACTATCATATATATTTTCACATATTGTGAAACTATTGACCAATGCCCAATGCTAGTGAAATTATGGTATAATAGAGAGACAAGACATCCAATTATCAGAAAGGGTCAGGGAGATGGCCCAGCAGGTAAAAGCATGATGACCTAAGTGTTGTTGGGAGCCCAAAGATTGGCTCACTCAGATAAGCCCTAGAGAAACAGGAATGTTAAACACACAGGATTACCTCTTCTATGGGGAAGATCTATAACCTGTTTTTTCCACCCAGAAGACTGAGAATGGAGGTGGTTAATGATCAGTACTATCTGTAGGGTCAGACCATACCAAGCTCCCACAGCAGGCCTAGAGGTGGCTAAGAGTCTACATGACCGTTGTGTTACCATATATCCAGGGGCTCCCCCACACTCCCCCAGCCAGGATCAGAGGTGGCTAACAGCCCAAATGACCGCTACACTCTCTGTATGATGGAGACCACCACCATATCCTCCCCTAGGCTGAAGATAACACATGTAGCCTATCTCTAAAACCCTTCTTCATGGGAGAAGTGACATGTATTTTGAGTGTCAATGTAATTATGCCTCCTTGTGCACAGGAAATTGTGTTCCATCAGAAAATGTTTTCTCAAGTTGTACTGCACTTAAATATGCTTACAACAAACTGCCCAGTGTCAGATTCCAGAAGACTGACCTTACACTGTCTACTGAGTCATGTTGAACTGGATTTCCTTCTTGCCTCATGTGGTTCGACACTTTGCTGGCCCTGGCAGTCGCAGAGATCCCCATAAAGGATGCTTCCCTAGAACCCATTTAAAGGTGGAAGGAAAGAACAAACCCTAGAAAGTTGTCCTCCAGTCTACAGACATGCACTGTGTTTGCCCCTCCCCACATATCAAGCACATGCACATACATGCGCACACATGCGTTTACACACCCACAAATATGAATAAACAGAAATTTAAAAATGAGTTCAGCATATAATTCACAAGTGATGTGATTTCTTGTTAAGAACTGTCAGAACCTCCGCGGGAATTGTGAGTACGGTGATTGGCTAGGAGCTAGCCACCTGCAAGTCAATAACCATTTGTGGTAATGCCAAAATTTAAAATAATCAGGCTGCTTGCACCATGACAAGTGCATGAAGAAAACCATAACCACTTCCCGAGCAATAGAGATGGTTTAAATCCACAAAGAGAATGCTCAGTCATCTGCATTGGAACATAAAGAATTTAGAGATTCAAATTATTCTAAAAATAGCCGACAGACAACATGTGGTATTTCCATTTTGAGTAGCTTAATAAATTAACTCTACGGTTCAGTTAGAATAATTTGAAAAAAGTGGATTGCAATACACAACAGTTTATTACAAGGCTCTGACAATTAAAACAGCACAGCATGGTTCTAGAAGTCATGACCAGGTGAGTGGGTCAAAGACTGTTTCCTGGAGAGACACGAACAAATGTCCGTTTGTCTCAGACACGGCACCGCCAATACGCTGAAGGAGCATGGGTGAGGGGTAACTTGCAGGAGTGACCCCCAGACTGCTGCATCATGAAAAGTGCCACCCCAGATGGAAGGTGACTTCCTCATACTGTGTAGGTGGGGTCCCTTCCATTCTCTGTGTACTGTAACACCCTAGAGAACATGAGCAGCTGTGGAGACAGAGCATTGGAAGGAGTGGTTAGAAAGGGAAAGGGTCTCATGACCTTCGCCAGTCTCCTTTTTTCTGAAGGAATGTCAAGGCTCAAACTTGCCTAGGGTCTCCTGCGGAGAGTCACAGTGGACCTGGTTAAGGTGGTTATGACAGTTATGATCAGGGCCAGCATTCCACAGGTTCCCTGCCTTGCTTTATTATGCCAACCAGTGAAAGAAGTGCTGAATGGAAAAATAGACGGTACACATGTAGTCTTTTAAAGAAATCAAAGAGGAAGCGTTTGAGTTCAATGGTTGGCCAGGCAGAGGACTCCAGTGCTTGATTGTGACTTTTGCGTCTGTTGTTACTGGCTTTGAGGCAGGGGCGTATGGTCGTTAGGATAACCCTAGCAATCTGCAGTAGTCGGAGTCCTGTCGTTGGGACTAAATGACTGAGAGATCAACTTCAAGGAGGAACTGTTTCTTTTTGACTGAAGGCTTCAGGGGCTTCAGTTCCTGGCCACTTGGCCCTGTTGTTTTGGGCCAGTGTCAGAGCGGAGAAGCAGGAGTGGGAATCATGTTGAAGATCAGAGTTGCTTATGTCACAGTAGCCAGAAGGCATAGAATGGAAGTGGTGGGGCTGGGTCATAACAGCCCTTCATGGGCAAGTGCCCAGTGACCTCATTTTCCTTCGTAAGCCTGCTATCTCATAAAGACTTTACCATGTCCTATTATAGAGCCGCAGGCTATGACCAAACATTTCCATGTCCTATAGAGCCACAGGCTATGACCAAACATTTATCTCATGACCTTTGGGGGACAGCACATCTCCAAACCATAACACTGTGCATTCCCCCTTCTCTTGGCTGTGTAGAGTTTCTGTAAGTTCCTTCCTGGCAGGGAAAAGTCATGGGATAGAAATTATTCTTGAGCGATGCGGTGGGGAAATGGAGCAGTCAGGAAAGTGCTGGCCTTGCAAGTGTGAGGACATGAGTCCAAATCCTCCAGAATTTGTGTGACAAAGCTCCATGGGGTGGCACCTGCCTGAATCTCAGAGCTGGGAAGGTTGAGACTGGAAGACCCCTGGACCTCACCGGTTAGCTCTGTGAGCTCCAGCTTCTGAGAGAGACCCTGTCTCAAAAAAATAAGGTGGAGAGAGAGAGCAATTGGGAAAGATGCCTCCATAGATGTGGTGTATGTCATATAGTTAGTACTGAGTTTGTCTCCATAGATAACATTCATATTTTTCAAGAAACCATGCTTAGGGAGAATGTCTTTGCCCGAGTCCTCTGGTTCATTCCCTCAGAAAACTGAACAGGTCTTGAAGGCACCAGAAACTCAGGGTCTGGCTTCTAGCCTAGTCTTTGGTCCACACTTTCTCTCAACCACAGAGAAAGTATAGGGTTGACGGGGTCTTTTCAGGCAAGCTGTGGGAGATAGAGTTATTTAGGAGATGCAAGGGTCCTGGTGATGCAGCCAGTGACCAAAACAGGTGTGTGCGTGTGAGAGGGAGAGGATGCAGACTGCTTGAAGAAGCCGGAGCAAAATTTATGAGGACCACACCCAGGGTGACGTAGGATCAGGGGATTGGCGTACACTCCCCTCTCTGACAAAGGTCAAGGTAGTAATATTTCTGGCCCTGCAGCCCGTATGGATCTTGTAGCTTTTCTGCTCGGCTCTAGGAGAGGCAAAGAGCCACAGGCATGAAAGGATCTGGTTCTCCCATAAAGCTTCATTTACAAGAGCAATGGTGGCCGAGACTTGGTCGGTGGACTGGAGGTTTTTGGAGTCCTAGTTCAGAATGTGACCTTGCTCCTCCGCTGCTTCCTCACAGGATGCTGGAAAACGCTTTCTGTGGATGCCATTTGCTCTTGTCTAAAGTGGGGGGTGGTGATGGCACGTGTCACAGTGCTGTGTCCAGCCAGGGCTCAAGAAATGGCTTTGTTGTCAGCCTCTCCATTACAATGATTATTTCCAGTGAGGGACAGTAGCTCTTAGGAAGGTTACCCCAGGACAAATTTGATTCCCGTTCTCCTGGCTTAAAAATAAAATGAGAACACCGATTGCACTTAACACTTCTGTCATCAGACACGAATCTAGCACTGCCAACTCCCTATAACATCTGCTGGCAGGTCTGTGGATATACTTCACATCAACTCTGAATTCCTAAAGGATCCATGCTCAGTTTTGTATCTTCAAATTGGAGATTGAAGTTGAGAATTTCAAGTGCTGGGACAGGTCGGGACTTTATGGTTGTTTGGGAGGGTAAGACATTGTCCCCATAAATAACATTCTGTCTTCTCAAGTGTCCCCCGCATGACTAGCCAATCTTTCTGCACTTGGGCTAATTTCTTCCTTGCTAGGCAGCCATTTGTCCTTGGGTGTCTGGAAGGGACACACATTTTCCTTTTACCCTTTCCGTTCTCCTAGAACATCCCCAAGTCCCTGCTCTGGGGATTACCTGTGTGGTGACATCGTTTGTCACTGTCAGAAGCCAACACGTGGTATCTGAAAAGCGGGCTTTTATTTGATCAAAGGGGGCCCCTGGCATTAAGACGCCCAAGTTATTTTATTTGATTTTTTTTTTCAGAGCCATAAGTCAGTGTCTGAGGCGCATCTTGCAGCCGTCTCCTTACCCGAATCCCACTGCTTTCATCAGGGCAGTCGTACTTACACCTGGGCCTTCTGCTGCTCTCTCTGCTTCTGCTTAGGGTTCCTCATTAGCAGCCCTTCCCTGCTCTCTACATAGTGGCCACATTTTTGTCTTAATGCAGTAGAGCTTGTCTTAAAACTTCCTAGTGTCTCCCACCAGTCTTGGAAGAAAACCCAAGATTTCTGTAGCTGGTGATCCATAAGGCTCCATATCACCTATCTCTCTGTTCTGTCCCCAATGTCACTGGACCACCACACATATTGTTGTAAAGAGGCCCCACCTTAGGACTTTGTACCCCATGTTCCCACCTGTCATGACATCTGCTATGAATCTCTTCTTGCATTTGTGACAGTCACTATAGGCTTAATGGCTCAAAATGTTCTGAAATCAGTGCCACATCTTCTGGAGACCCAGGGGGTTCTGGAGGAGACTTTAGATAAACACCTGTCTATTCCAGAAACAGAGGCTGGTTGCATGTCTTGGCTCATGGCAGCATATCTTGAGTGTCTGTCTCCATTGTCACATCTCCCCACCCCTTTCTCTCCTTATAAAAACCCCATGGTTCCAGTGGCCCCACCTAAACAGTGCAGTAGAATCACCCCACCTCTTTGATGTCCCTTCTGACATGTGATAGAGCAGAGTGTGTTTGTAGGTTCATGAGATTACGACATGGATACTGGGGGAGGAGTGATATTTTAGGCATCATATTGCTTCTCTGGAAGTGACCTATTCCTCTTTTATTGAAAATAGATATCTTCATACAACATATTCTGATTATGGCTTCCCCTCCCCATATTCCTACCTGTTCTTCCCACCTCCCCTTACATCAGGATCTACACTCTTTCTGTCTCTTGCTAGAAAACCAACAAGTGGTATTGCTGGGTCTTGAGGTAGGCTGATCTGAGTGATCTGCCAGCCAGGGCCATGGTGACATCTGGGTTAGGACTATGACCAAGGTTCATGTCTTGGTCCATAGTTCAACCATAGCTGGGGTCTGTGCTGATGTGCATGTCCCGTAGTGCCACTAAGGGCCGTGCAGACAACAGGTGCCTGGGCTGCCACCTAGGGCCAAGTTAGAGTCTGAGGGTTGAGCCTCTGCCAGGGCTATTCAGAATTGAGTAGCCTATGCTGCCACCAGGGGCCATGTCTAGGTCTATGGCTCTGCCACAGCTGTAGTCTGTGTTGATGTCTGTGGCTCCTCTTACCAGCAAAAGCAGTGAGAGCGGCACAGAGCTGTCCCTGTCCCTCACTGGCTTCTGCACTGGGGAGAACTGACCTTGCTCCTCACCAACTGCAGCACTCAGGAGAGCAGGCCCTACATCACCCCAGGACAGCAAGGTAAGAGTTGTTCTTGCTGGAAGAAGTACGGGTGAGCTGGCCCTGAAGAATCTGAAGACATGGGAGTGGGGGGAGTGAGCCACACGGTGTGAGGATGAGATATCCCACTGCCCCTCCCCCACACCTGCTCCAGGTGGGAAAGCCTGGTCCCAGAGTCAGGAGAGTGGGGGAGCTGATCCCGCCTCATCAGCTGCTGCACAAGGGAGAGCAGGCCCTGCACCTCACCTGGGCCCTGGTGGTGTGCGTGCTGCTGAGCTGGACCAGAGGGCGTGAGAGCGGGAGAACTGGCCTTCCTCCTTGTGGTCTGCTACACTGGGTGAGGTAATTGGGGCAGCACTGGTGGGATCTCCTGGTGGTGGTGATGAGGGAAAGCTGTGGGGCTGACCAACCCAGCTACCGCCTGGCCCCAGCACCAGGACCAGGAGTAGCCCACCCCAACATCTAGCCCATCTGTGAACTGCTGGAGCTTGTGAAGGGGTTGGACCTGCAGATCCAAAGCTACACAATCTCCATGACACAAGGTAACAATAGCTGACCTGAGCTAGGGGGAGCTCACTGACTCTGGGGGAGCCTGCACAGGACCAAACTAGGCCCACTGAATGTGGGACAGTTGTGAGGCTTGGGCAGTCTGTGGGGCCACTGGCAGTGGACCAGGTTTTAGCCTTAGTACTTGAATTGGTGTCTAGGAGCACATTCTATTTGGAAGGATAAACTTTTTTTTTTTTTTTTGTGGGAGAGGTTGTGTAGGCAGAGGGTGAAAATGAGAGGGTGGGATGGGGAGATGAGTGGGATCAGGATGCATGATGTGAAATCCACAAAGAATCACTAAAACGTTAAAAAAAGGACAAAAATAACCAAACAAGAAAAAGAGCCAAAGGAAAAACACAAGAAACAAGTATAGATGCAAAAATACACACCTTTGCACACACAGACTCCCATAAAAACCCAAGACCAGAAACCATAATATATGCACAAAGGACCTGTAAGGCAGAAACAAAACAAAACAAAAAACTCCAACAAACAGAACTGGTCTGACAACATTATGAGACAAAGAACTTCCAATGATAGCTTTGAGTTTGTTTTGCACTGGCCATCTACTGCTGGGCGTGGGCGTGGAGTCAACAGTGGTTGTTTTCCCTGGTGAGACTCCCTTGGGGAAAACTAAGCTCTCATTTGCAAGTATCTATCAGCAGCCGATAGCTTCTTGGTTAGGGATGGGGGCATGTGCCCAGTCCTCCTTTCAGCTCTAGGACTCCATTGGTGCCCATGCAAGCCCTGTGCCTGCTGCCACAGTCTCTGTGAGTTCATATGCTCACCAGCTCTGTTGAACAGGTGTCTTTCTAGTAGGATGAATTGTTCTTTGGGGATATGCCCCAGAGCGGTACAGCTGGGTCTTGAGGTAGATCCATTTTCATTTTTCTGAGGAACTCCCACACTGATTTCCATGGTGGCTGTGTGAGTTTGTGCTCCCACCAGCTATGGATGAGTGTTCTCCTTATCCCATCTCCTCACTAGCATGAGTTGTTATTGTCTTATTGATCTTGACCTCTGATTGGTGTAACTTGAAATCTCAAAGTAGGTTTGATTTGTATTTCTCTGATGACCCTAAGGGTTCTGAGCATTTCTTTCAGTGCTTCTCAGCTATTTGCATTTCCTCTTTTGTGAATTCTCTGTTTAGCTCTGTACCCCATTTTTAAAGCTCTTTTCTACTCATTTACTTTCATTTTTAATTGTTTTTATTGAGCTATATATTTTTCTCCACTCCCCTCTCTTTCTCTTCCCTCCCCTCTACCTTCTTCTTTGATCCCCATGCTCCCAATTTATTCAGGAGATTTTGTCTTTTTCTACTTCCCATGTAGATTAGATCTATGTATGTCTCTCTTAGGGTCTTCTTTGTTTTCTAGGTTCTCTGGGATTGTGAATTGTAGGCTGGTTTTTCTTTGCTTTATGTCTAAAAGCCACTTACGAGTGAGTAATATTATATTTGTCTTTCTGGGTCTGGGTTACCTCACTCAATACGATGTTTTCTAGATCCATCCATTTGCCTGCAATTTTCAAGATGTCATTATTTTTTTCCACTCCATTATGTAAGTGTACCACATTTTCCTTATCCTTATAGAGGGGCATTTAGGTTATTTCCAGGTTCTGGCGATGACAAACAATGCTGCTATGAACATAGTTGAGCACATGTCCTTGTGGTATGATTGAGCATCCTTTGACTAATACCCAAAAGTGGTATTGCTAGGTCTTGAGATAGGTTGTTTCCCAATTTTCTGAGAAATCGCTATACTGAAATCCAAAGCAGCTGTTTTGGATTTTGTGTCTTAAATTGGTGTCTAGGAGCACATTCTATTTGGAGGGCTAAACTTTTTTTTTTGTGTGTGTGTGGGAGAAGTTGTGTGGGTAGAAGGTAGAAGTGAAGGGATGGGGTGGGGTACAGATCTAAACAGTTTGCATTTCCACCAACAATGGAGGAGTGTTCCCTTTACCCCACATTTTCTCCAGCATAAGTTGTCATCAGTGTTTTTGATCTTGACCATTCTTACAGGTGTAAGATGGAATCTCAGAGTTGTTTTGATTTGCATTTCTCTGATGACTAAGGATGTTGAGCATTTCCTTAAGTGTCTTTCAGCCATTTTAGATTCCTCTGTTGAGAGTTCTCTGCTTGGGTCTGTACCCTATTTTTTAAAAAATTGGGTTATTTGTTCTCTTGATGGCCAATTTCTTGAGTTCTTTATATATTTTGGAGATCAGCTCTCTGTCCGATGTGGGGTTGGTGAAGATCTTTTCCTGTTCTTTAGGCTGCCATTTTGTCTTATTGACTGTATCTTTTGCTTTACAGAAACTTCTCAGTTTTAGGAGGTCCCATTTACTAATTGTTTCTCTCAGTGTCTGTGCTACTGGTGTTATATTTAGAGAGTGGTCTCCTGTGTCAATGCATTCAAGTGTACTTCCCACTTTCTCCTCTATGAGATTCAGTGTGGCTGGCTTTATGTTGAGGTCTTTGATCCATTTGGACTTGAGTTTTGTGCATGGTGATAGATATGGATCTATTTTCATTCTTCTACACGTTGATATATAGTTATGCCAGCACCAATTGTTGAATATGCTTTCTTTTTTCCATTTTATATTTTTTGCTTCTTTGTCAAAAATCAGGTGTTCATAGGTATGTGGCTTGATATCCGGGTCTTCTATTCGGTTCCATTGGTCCTCCTGTCTGTTCTTATGCCAATATCAGGCTGTTTTCAGTACTGTAGCTCTGTAGTAGAGTTTGAAGTCAGGGATTGTGATGTCTCCAGAAGTTTCTTTACTGTGCAGGATGGTTTTGGCTATCCTGGGTCTTTTGCTTTTCCATATGAAGCTAAGTATTGTCCTTTTGAATACTGTGAAGAATTTTGCTGGGATTTTGCTGGGCATTGGGTGCAACACATTTTTATTGGTTTATTTGGTTTTTTGATGTTCAGTGTTTTGAATTCTTTATCATTTTGGATATTAGCCCTCTATCATATGTAGCGTTGGTAAAAATACTTTTCCGTTCTGTAGCCTGCCACAGAAGCCAGAGGCTGACTTTGGGTGACCCCTCTATTGCTGCCCGCCTTACCTTTTGAGACTCAGTCTTTTGCTGAACCTGGAGCTCACTGTTTGGGGCTGGACTGGCTGGCCAGTGAGGCTCCAGGAACCTCTTATCTCCCTCATGACAGTGCTGGGCTTGTATACTGCTTACCTGGCTTTTTACCTGGGTGCCGGGAGCTCAGGTCTTCATGTTCATGCTGCGAGCACTTTACCCTTTCAGTCACCTCCCCACCTCTTTGTTAACTGAGAATTTTGTTCCTTAAAAATAACGACATCTGTCAGAGGGCATGGCACTCATCAACAAGCATCTCAGTCCCCAAGATCCTCTAGGCAGCTGATATCCCCCTCTCTACACAGAAGCCTGGCCTCATCCTGCCTTAGGCTAAAGGTGAAATCTTATGGCGGGGGAAAATGGAGAGGACATGGGTTTATTCCTAAATCAGCCTGGCCACTAGACTCCCAGGTCTAGTGTGGCTAGGATACCAGGGGTTCAGAATTACAACTCCTTTGCAGTGGGGCTCAGACTCATCAGAGCAAAGACTGAAGTGTAGCAAGGTTCAGGGCACAGGCGTGACCCTTGCCTGCTAGTTACAGTCTCACCATATCCTCATCTGAACCAGAAAATGGCCTGTCTGGTTAGAGTGCCTTCATGCGCTGAAATTTGTGATGCTAATCCCAGCATAGCGAGAACCTTTTTCCAGCGGAAGGCTCTGTGTTTCAGGCTGGCCTCCCTGAAAGGATTTGCATAAATATGATTTATTAAGAGAGGCTCTTGGAAACACAGGGAGGGAAGAAGGAAGGATTTAAAAAGAGTGTGGGTCAGTTCAACTCAGGGTTATGAGGCTCCATGTCATGCAGGGGCTTAGGGTGGTACAGGTTGGTTCCTACGGGAGCTGGAGTGTGTATAAGCCTGTACCTGTACTGATTGGCTAAGGACTGTCCACCCGGAAAAAGCTCAGGTACCTCCATCTCTTGGCATACACAGGCCAAGCGAGACCAGTCTTCCAATCCAACATATAAGTGTTGAATGAATGAAAACCACCCCAGGCTTGTGTGCAGAGGGCAATGAAAAAGCTGAGGGTGTGGAAGGAGGGCCCTCGAGAGTGTGCTTACGGTCTCCTGGTATCAACAGCGTCACTCACTCAAGTAACACGGATTCATCAACCCCCAACTCGGTGCAGTCTGTGGGAGACGCAGCGGAGCCGAGAGCTGAAGGATGAGGGAGGCTGAGCCAATAAAGGGGGAAGGAAACATTATAGACCAAGGGGCCGTGAGCAAAGATCCCACAGCGGACTGGCAGAAGACATGGGGAGAAAGCTGCCGTGTCTGAGGCTCTCGCAGCAAGTGAGAGGTAGTAAGAGATGAGCCTATGACTCACTTTCCCACGCTTGCCACCCAATTTCTTTTTGATCCTATTTAATGTCTTTTAGACTCAGATCCGTGGTCTATGCCACGGTATGCTCACTGGGAGCAGAGAAGAGATGGGGATCTAGAGAGGATGTGAGGTGGGAGAGTCTATTTTCAACTGTTCATCTTTTCCCCACTGAAGCTTATAGCTGAAATTAATACATAAATTTACAGCTGCAAGTCAGTTGTGATAAATAATCCCAGAAGTGTTCCGATTATTTACATTTTTATGGAATCTTGCTTGAGCAAACCCAGAGAGCGCACCAGGCACTTGAAGAATTATGTCTTGTTCAAAACCAATTTAATAGCAATGGAAAATAAAGCCATCTGTGGGAACTTGTAGAGCAGGGTAGTAATTCTCTGCCAGATGAGCAATATGTGGAAAGCACTAAGCTAGTCTGGGCACACCAAGGCTGGAGCACTTGAAGAGCAACAGCCACACCGACGATGCTCGTCTGAGGGCATCGGCTCCACAGGGTCTTTGGCTCACACATCCGATGCATGAGGATTCTGGTCACCTAGCAACCTGTGAAGGTCCGTTGTGCTCTTTCCTTATGTAGTGGAGCCGCTTGGCCTGGATTGTTGGAAAGGGGTGAAAGATGGTTTGGCGGGGGGAGTGAAGAGACTGGGGTTGGTTTCACAGTCTTAGGAAATTGCGTCTGATTCTGTCCTTTATTAGTTGTGTGACATTGGCAAGTCACTGTTTTTTTTCTTTCTTCCAACAAGTCACTGTTTTTTTTTTCTTCCAGTGGAAGTGGGGACTTCCTTAACATTTCTAAAAAAGGAATGTATGAGTGTTTTTCACCTCAGTTCAGCACTCCCATTCTTTCCTTCCTCCTCCCTCCTTTCTTCCTTCTTTCTCTTCCTCTCTCCCACCTTCCTTTCCTTTCTATTTCCTCTCTCCTTCCCATCCCCATACTTTTTCTCTATTCCCCTTTTTCTTCCTCCTTTCTTTCTTCCATCCTTCCTCTCTTATGATTAGCTTTAATGAAGCATAATTTGCATACATCAAAATCTACCATGGTTGATGAGGTTTAGAAGATTTACATAATCTCACAGTTATCTGCACCATCCAGTTGGAAGACTCCTGACACAACTTGAAGTTTTCTCTTTCCCGTTATGGCCAGCCTTGCTTTGGGCCATGGCTTTGTGAGAATTCTGATGAGTCCAGAAAAAAGAACTCACCCTCCTGATGAAGGTATTAGCAATCCATCCCTGAGCGATCTACCCCTGAGATTCAACCAGAGAAGTGGGACAGGCAGAGGAGGGGGAGGAGAAGGAGCAGGAGGGTAGAGCACAAGAAATAGGAATAAAGAGGCCTGGCATGTTTGGAAGTGGGCAGCATGGCTGTGTTGGCTGGAGGGTGTAAGTGGAAGGCAAGGCTGGGAAAGCAGAGCCCTTGGCCATGTTTTCTTCTTGTCTGTCTTGTCTTTGCATTTTGTTTTTAGTTATGTCTTTTAAAGAGCGGAGGTTTTAAGTCTTGATGAAGCTCAGTTTGTGATTGTTTTTCTTTCATGGTTGTCCTTTTAGTGTCGTTCCCAACAAGCGTTTTCCGAGTTCAGGCTCACAGAAATATCTCCTGGGACTTTTAAAGCGTCAGTCGTTATATTTGGGTTTATGATCCATCTTAAGTTCATCTTGGTGGGTGGTGTGAGGTAAGGGATGTCCAACTGTTCGCACACCATTTGTTGAAGGACTATCATCTCTTTTCTGCATTTTCTTGGCTCCTTACTGGGAATCATTCGATGACTTCTGAGTGGGTTTATTTCTAACTCTTAGTTTCCTTTTGAAGGATAACTTCTCTCCCATTTGATACGAGTTTGTGGAATAGTAATTGTGGACTCCACCTCTCTCAGACAAGGAGATATCCTGAACTATTCTGATGTTCTCTACCCGGGATTTGAATCCAAAGCAGAGAGACAAAGTAACTTATCATAAGTAGAGTTAGATTAAAGACGGTTTCTAGACAGACTCTTTCTAGAGAAGTCTCCTCAACAAGCTTAGTGAACTTCTTAGGGTACTCAAGAAAAGAGGATTGATTTGCCCAATGGCTTTGGAGGCTGGGAAATTCAAGATCAGGCAGGGGGCTTCATCTGGTGAGGGCCTCAAGTCATGATGGAAAATGGATGGGGAGTAGGTACATTTCAGAGTGGTCAAACGAGAGAGGTATCTTCTTTATAAGAACCCACAGTGGGCAACTAATGCAGGCCCACTGGAACATGAGCCCACTCTCCTGAGGAAGGCATGGATCCACTCCTGAGGGATCTGCTCCTACAACCCAGAGACGTGAGACCAGCAAAGGATGGCAAACCAGCGTGGAAAGCAAAACAACAGAGCCTGGTGTGTTAGGAAGGGGCGGGTCTGAACTGAGGGTACCAATGGATGGAGAGAGGGCAAGCCCAGCGAACTCTAGCTGGAGGCCTGAATTCTGCTTACCACTTGCTCTTTAAATAAAGCTTTATTGAAACATAGCCACAACTGTTTGCTTCTATGTTATCTGTGGCTGCTTGTATTTGTGACAGAGGTGATACAGTTTCAGGTGTAAAGGTGAAGAGCGTTCCCATCTCAGCTAAGATGTCTGGGCGTCACCTGTGTCACCAGCTTTCCCACTCCTTGACCCATGAGCAGCTCAGTAGCAATTCCTGTTTATTTACCTGTCCTCTGTAGTCTCTGATTCTGTCTCTTCTCTGTCACCAGCAGTCACTGCTTTCTGTCTTACCTGGGTCTTTGCTATCTCTTTCTCAGCCACTCCTGCCTTTGTTCCAAAGCTGCTGTAACACATTCTCCACTGTGCAGCCAAAGCGCAGATATGCTAGTCCTTCGATGGCTCCCAAGTTTTCTTGGAATAGTACTAAAAGCCAGGGTATGGCCTTGTCCGCCTCTCCAGAGCCTTCTGAAAAGGGCTGTCTGGCCTTTGGGCTTCTCTGGACCCTGGCAAATGAAGAATTTTCCTGGGACACACAGAGATGTCCAACCCATGACTTTCAGATTAGGAGACCATAAACATATTTATTTTGTGTGACACTGCAACCCAACATTGTCACCTGTAAAGTTTGTGGGAGAACCACACAATCAAGCTATAAGAGATTCACAGGAAACCCATACTGGCTTAAGTAAGCTTACAGCTTAATGTCAGGCTGCATTCATAACTATCCTGAGCTGCGTGTGACCTGCACGCTTTGATTTACACACCTCTGCTCCTAGTGCCAGGTCCGCAGCCACTGTTCCCTGCATTCTGCCAGGCTTCTCTCCGGAACGGGATGTTTGCACAGACTATTTTCATTGCTCTAATGAGTCCCCCATCATGCGTCTCCAGTGAGCCCACTCTCCATGCTTCTCCAGTGAGCCCAGCTTCCGTGCGTCTCCAGCAGAACCCTCCTCATCGTTCAGGTGTTCCCCGACCATCCCTTTGCCAGAGAAGGCTCTTTGACTTCTTTCACAGGTCAGTGCTGTCTTTCCCAGGCTGCACCAGTTCTGTGTCTCCACCCTCTATGCTCCTGTCTAGGTGCAAGTCTACGTTTGTTTCTGTTAATCAAGCAAATATTTTCCCAATTAAATAAATGTGTATTTAAGAAATGCAATTAATTGAATAATTAATAATTAATTGATAATTATTCAGCTATCTGGTTTTAGTCTGATGTCACCGCCATGACAGCCAGCCACATCTTGCTTTGTTGGTCACGGTGTCCCCAGTTGTCTCACACAGTGCCTGAACAGACCTTTGATCAATATCTATCAAAAAGTCAGAGAATGAATCTTATTCCAGCCACCTCTGGGTGATAGGAACATCTGCTGTGTACCCTGCTGAGGCTTTAGGTGCCAAAGCCTCAATTTCACCCTGTGAGCACTGCATTTAATGGAGCGAGTTGGCAGAGCAGACCCCAGCTGCTGTTGACTGAATGAGACTTGGGGACAACAAGAGCGGAATTCCTTCCAGTCAGAGTCTGCAGGCCCAGACAGTGCGTACTTAGTTTGCTTTTCTCCTACTGTGTCCCAGAGATCAGTCACACGGAGAGGGGTGAGTATCTGACCTGTTTACTCTTCTAGTTTCCTATGCTGGCTCCCCTTGCCATCCTCTCCAGGGAAGATGCTAATGAGAAAAGGCAGACAGGTGTCTTGGTGCCCTTCTGCCTCCTCCACTGTCTGTTAAGTATTCCAGAGGATGCGACACAGACTTTTATTTGTTTTCCTGGACCTAAACTGCCCCTTGACATAGCCAGTGATTGCTTTTTTAAAACCACGAAGGAAAACTAGGTCCTTTCTTCCACTGATAAGGTGTCAGGTGACAGTGAGATCAACATCCCAACACATAAATCTGCAACTAATCCTTGGGAATCAATATTTTTCATTAAGAACCTGTGAGAGTTGGGCCATTATGGGGAAAATCTGTTTAGGTTGACACCTTGATGAAGTTATTCAGTTCAGGGGCTTAAGTCATTGAAAGGTAATAAAGAGCACAGAGCAATCTCGGGGCTGGTTAGGGGAGAAAACGATGGTCGTATTGAGCTTCAGTTTGGTGAAAAATGACCTCCTGATTTATTGGGGAATGATAAGGTGCTGGCCTCTTGGGCAGACCAGGGCAGACACCATCAACATGGCGGCCTTTCATCCCTCTGCAATTGCCGCTCTTTGTGAGCTGTCTAGCAGTCAAAAAGCACTGGGGGGAATATTTTAGGGGTCTCCAGATAGTTGTAGGATTCACTGAGACCCCACTCTCCTAACAATCTCTCACATTTTGGGCTTTGTCCTGTAGGCCACGGGTCAGTGGAGCATTGAAGTACAATGTTCTGAATAGTTTAATAATGAGAATTAGCTAAGGGGAAGAAAAACCAAGCCACCAAACAAACAAAAACAAAGGCTCAAGGCTGGAGATGTAGCCCGGTGGGTAGAGTCCTTACCCGGCATGCTGGGTTCTGACACCAGCAGAATATAACTGGGTTTGGTGGTTCACACTGTAATCCCATCACTCTGGACGTATTGACAGGAAGATCAGAAGTTCAAGGTCATCCTTGATTACTTGGCGAATTTAAAGAGGCCAGTCTGGGGATACATAAGGCAAACAAAAAACAAACACCCCAACAAGCAAACAAGCAAATAAAAGACCCCAGGCTTATTCAGAGCTGAGGAGGCTAAAGTCAAAAGCCAGAGGGTAAGAGTCACATTGGATGGGGCTTTGGAAATGTGACTTCTTTGTCTACTGCCTTTAGAGAACAACTCTGCTCAGGATCCTGGCTCCATCTTCTTACAGGTACATTTCTGTTTCATTCCTGGATTCTCGCCATCTTTGGGTAGACCATGTGTGGGACAAAGAAATCCCTATCTCGAGTTATTTATCTAATATTTATTATTGTGTGTATGTGATGTATGGGGGCATATGATATAACCTGTGTTTTGAGGCCAGGGAACCACTTTGTGGAGTTGGTTCTCTCTTTCTACTTTTCTGTGGGTTCTAGAGACTAAATTCAAGTTGTCAGGCTTGCAGTGTTGGGTGGCAAGAGCCTTTGCCTGTTGAACCATCTGTTGGCTCCAGTCTGTTTTTTATTTCCCGACTATTCATTAGCTCTCATAGTGTAAACCCCCTGTATGCATAGATGCCATCATCATAGGTGAAAACCATGTAGACCATGAAAGGTCAAGAAAGTGCTAGTATGGGAGCGACTTTGATGAGCTCTAGCATGCTATCTGATGAAAGCAGGCAGATGGTGTCTGTTAGGCCTATAGCACGGCTGGTGACAATGTCCTAAACAGAAGGACTCTGACAGAGTGCACAGAAAGACTGTTATCGGGTAAACCGGAGCCTACTCTCAGCATTCCTCAGGAGTACTCTCCTGAGGTGAGTAAACAGCTCTCCAAAGGTGAGCTGTTTATCAGAAAAGCTACTGCCTCCCTCATCCGCCCCCAATGGTCACCTACTGCAGGCAAGGGCATCCAGTCCCCATTAGTCTGACCAGCCTGAATCAGCTCAAAGACCTGCTGGCCATCATAGAACTCTCCCACCCAGCGGCTGCTCTCCATTTCCACAAGGCAGGCCAGCAATCTGATTTCCCAAATAAAATTTTCCTTCTACCCATGGAGTGGTCCAGGTCTGGTGGTTTCACTGCACTCTGGCTACAGTGTCCCCTGCAGAGGTGAGGCTGAGAAAGCATTAAAGAGATGAAGGGTACAGAGCAGCCTGTCTCTTTGGGAAGTCGTGCTGGCAGCAGATGGAGTGTGTCTGAGGCAGAGGTGAGGAGCACCTGTGAAGGCCTGGGTGAAGTTGGCGGTGACAGGCTTAGGAAGAAGAGAGGGAGCAAGATGAGTAGACAGGGTTTGCTCATTTCTAGCATTTGGGACTCACTCATGGGTGGGATTCTCATTGACCTCTCCTCCCTCAGAAAGAGCATGGTGAAGAAGGTAAAAGTAGTTAGAATTCAGGTGAGCATCAAAAACTAAGGAACTGAGGAGGGGGAACAGACTTGTGGGAGTCAGAGGAAGGTCAGCCCTGACACCATCCAGAAGGGAAGTACCAGCAACACTCAGGATGCCCATTCATCTTGATGAACAAGGTGCATCTACTCTCAGTCTGAGTGTGATGTGGGGAGCTGTGGGAATTGACACTCTGGGCTTCCGGCCCACTATGCTTCCTAGAGCTGTGCTCAATAGAGGTTATTCATCTCAGAGCTCAATGTGAATGGCACCCCCTGGAAGTTCTGTGTGGAAGTGGAGAGTCTGTGTACAGATAACAATTAAGCTATTTCATGGGAAGAGAAAGGGAGACAGCCTATTGCCAGCAGGGAGCACCACCGTATTACTGGGGAGCCTTTTGCTATCATTATGATTGCAAGTGGGAGGAGTAGAGGTGAGTAGACATCTTTTCACATAAAAAATGAGCAAGAAACTAAATGAAGGGGTGTGGTGTAGAGGAGAGAGAGCCAGCATGTGCAGAGACACAGCTCTTCCCTTGAAGCAGGAAGGAAGATCAGTACACGGGTGTCTGCACCTCCCTCTGATGGAACTGGCTCCCTGACACAGCAAGCCAGTGGGATTCTGGGAAAGTTCGCCTGGGGAATCAGCTCTGGGTTCACTCGTTTTCTATATTATATTGACTTGCCTTAGGAGCTGCAGGCTAGCACTTATTACTCCATTCATTTAGTCATTCAACAAATGTCCACTGAATATGTGACATGTCCCAAATGCTAGGATAAGACAAGTCCAAATACAAGGACAGGTGGGTGCAAAGTGGAACACAAGCCAACTCCATTTCCTTGGGACTTAGAGTGTTGTTGGGGAAGGGCAGTCATGCACATGGGAAATGACAGTAAGAGGGGCTTTGCTCTGAGTAAGTGCTGGGGTTTGAATCAGTCATGAAGCCAAAAGGCTTCCTGAAAGAAGAGACAAATGAGGCAAAAAGGTACATGATAGGCCAAATCAATAGCTAGAAATAAATATATCCTAGGAGGAGAACACACCAGTGAAATGACCAAAAGCTAGAGAAAGCAGGGTGTTTAGAGAAATGGAAGACCTAGGAGGCTGGAAGGGTTGGAGAGTCAGGAAGAGTTGGGGATAATGCAGAGTTCCTTGGGTGGCTGTCATGTGTGTGGTCACTACACACTGGGCAGTTCTGTCTCCTACTTCTGGCAGGAGGACCACTTAGAGGTCATTGCCTGGATCCCAGTGAGAAAGAACAATGCCGTTCATCAGATTTAGAGTTCTGGTGGCCTCACGAGACAGTTTCTGTATCTAACTGTATGCCCCTACCAAAATTTATGTTGAAATTGAATCCCCATTGAGATAGTTACCAGGCAAGCCATGTGGAACCTGTAAGAGATGGGTGAGTCACAGGTGAGAACAGGAGAATTCTGGGAAGAAGGAAGCTCTGCCCCCAGTTCTGTCCAGACACTGAAGAAGCAGGATGTGACCTGCCCCACTGAAAAAGGTACTGAGCCATGTGGCTAACATAGATAAGAATAATGGGTTAACATAAGTTATAAGAGCTAATATGAAGTCTGAGCTAATGGGCCAATCAATTTATAATTAATGCAGACTCTCTGTGTGATTTTCTTTGGGGCTTACTGGCTGTGGGAACTGGGCAGGACAGAAACCCCAATGAGCAAGCCGCTCCTCATGCTACACACAGGGCCTCCTTCTTAATGGTTAGTGAATTGTCTTAGGAGAGAGAGAGAGAGAGAGAGAGAGAGAGAGAGAGAGAGAGAGAGAGAAAACACTACATGCACCACATCATTAAATATGCATTCTAACACGGAGGAAACCAATTGTATCCACTTGCTATGATAGGTGTGGAGGTGCACAGGGCTTAAGGAACTTACCTAAGTCCATCCAGCAGAAAAAAGGCCAAACTTGGACCTCAGATTTACCTGAGTGAGGTAAGAGATCCTAGCTGCCACATGTGCCCACAGCATCTTCTCCCCTTCAGCTTTATCCTCTCTTCCCTAGGTCCTGAGACAGATTTCAGGGTTCTGGAAGCAGTTTAGTCAGACGGAAGACATTTCCCCTTTCTACAAACAAAGCTAGTGTAGGCTCCTTCCATCCTGATGCTCTGATGGTTTCAAAAGATGACTGGTGCCTCATGATCCAAAGTAGCAGCTCAGATGGAGCCATCACTTCGGGATTCCAGTGAGTAGAAGGGAAGTTGGATCAAGCTAGGCACCACCTTTTGCTAAAGTCACACATAACACTTTGCTTCCATCTTCTGTCTTGAAATAAGGCACACGGTGAGACCCAGTACCAAGCAAGCCTGAGAAGCGTGTTCTTTCCCTTTCTAAGGATTCATGTAGCCAGCAAACATGGAGGTTCTGTTCCTAGGGGAGACAGAAGAGCAGACACTGGAGGGGCCATGGTCTCTGCCACTGGGATCCTCCAGAAGATCTGGGTGAGGTCATTTCCTTTGATAGCTGTTATATGATTGATAGACTCAGCTAGAGCACCTGGGGGACCACGACTACCAAAATCACTGAGCATGAACTGATTTAGAGTGGTGCCAGGGCCTCCCCTGAGAGCTGGAGAGTAAAGTCAGCTCTGTGGAGAAATGTCCTCTGTGTGTGTGTGTGAAGGTCTTCCTCACTGTAAACCCAGGGAAGCTCAGCCTCCCTCCCAGGTGAACATGTATACCTACCCTACAGCTGACTCCAATACAGATCTGACGGCTGTTTTCAGAAGCACCAATATAATCTTTGTCTTAGGCGGTAACACTGTCTACTGACTGCTTTTTCCGTGGTGACTGCTTAATTTGCTCTCCAACTTCCTTGCATTCTTCAGAGCCTTGTAAGGAAGGATGGGCTCACTATGTTGCCTAAGGTTGGCCTCAAACACAAGTTTGTGATCCTCCTGCCTCAGCCTCCCAAGTGCTGGGACTTCAGGTATGGTGC
This sequence comes from Ondatra zibethicus, assembly GCA_004026605.1. Taxonomy (NCBI): domain Eukaryota; kingdom Metazoa; phylum Chordata; class Mammalia; order Rodentia; family Cricetidae; genus Ondatra; species Ondatra zibethicus. The sequence continues at coordinate 102,118 of PVIU01001824.1, forward strand.
CACCATGTCTGGCTGGCAGGCCGTGTCTTTTTAGAGTGAGCCCACCGAGACTCAGAGAGACTAGGAGATTTACCCAAAGTCGTTCAACAGATAGCAGGATCTGGGGCCCCCAAACTTTTCTTTGGTCACAGTTCTCTCATACTCTGCCCCCACTTTGAGACACTCACTGCTGGCCTCTCTGTGGGTTTCCCATCTCAGGGTCTATATGCTAGGCTTCCTTATCAGTTGGGCAACTCACTTGGACTTCCCAGTTGATGCGCCCCTTAGTTAAATCAGAACTCTTCCGGTTCCACATTCTCCCCTCTCTCCTGTACCATTCTCAGCTCCATGTGCTTTCGTGTTTTCTCTTCATATGAAGCCCTCTGGCTTGGGTCTTGGTTTCATCATGGACCTCACGCCAACTGGACCATCTCTGTGACTTTTACTTGGCAAGGATGAGACATGAGCAAGGATGGAGAACACAGGGGCAGAGAAGTTTGATGGTGGAGTCGGGGAGGCTTTAGGTTCTGCAGTGTTCTAGGGGTAAGACAGAGGAGCTGAGGAATTAACCTTAAAGACATGAAAGGGGGAGATGACTAGAGACACTTAGAGAGTGACCTAGTGGTATCAGATCCCTGTAGAGGTCGGAAGGCTTGTGTGCAGAGTTGCACCAGCCCACAGCATGTTCTAACATCCTCCCCCCAGACGTGGGGATGAGGAGTGAGTGACGCGGCCTTGGCATCTGTCCAGCTCTGTTACTCTGTCACGTGTTACAGTATCTTTTCCTTGACTATCTGGCTGGGGACAACAGAATCCTTATCTCATTTACCCCAACACCCAGGAATCTGTTTAATAGATGTGCCCCTGTGCCGAACGCTTCCATTCAGCTCCAAGCCCCTGATGGTGGTCTCTTCATCTTCAGCCCAGCCTTTTAAATATCAACCATGACATGCTTCCTGTGCCATAGCACTCTAAAAAGACACGGCCTGCCAGCCAGACATGGTGGCACCATACCTGAAGTCCCAGCACTTGGGAGGCTGAGGCAGGAGGATCACAAACTTGTGTTTGAGGTCAACCTTAGGCAACATAGTGAATGGAACCTGTCAACAAAATCAAAGTACAACCCAAGCTGATATAGTCTGTCTAAGTCATGTTTATTAATGCCCTTTAACTCAGTCATTTATAGTCAATCATTCAATAAGGCAACAAAACACAGAATAAAACAACAGTGACATTTAAAAGCATTTTCCCCTCACTTATGCAGCTGGCTGAGGGTTTTTGTCAGCAGGCCCGACTGATTGCCAATAGAGAAAAAGCCACTTTCACTTAATTGGGCAATTGCCATTGAAGGGTATGTAACTTTGTGTGCGCCTTCCCCTCCTCCTCTAGATGGCAGCATAGAGCAGTGGTTAAGAGTATGGACCTCGGGGCTCAAATACTTGGTAGTGTCAACTGCTGAGTTGAGCAACCCAAGGCATGCATTCAGTCCCATCCATAAAGTGATGAGAATGATCAAAACCTACCTCAGAGGGTTGTTAAGACTTTCTTGAAAGGTATAGATCATAATTAGTGCATCACTCCTCCCTCTCCCCCTCCTGTTTATTACTACTACTACTACTACTGCTACTACTACTACTACTACTACTACTACTACTACTACTATTAATTTTCCACCACTCTATCGTGACTGGGAGCCCCTCTTCTCTGCAGTGACTTCCCTATGCTGGGAGAAGCAGCGACTTTACACTAGGCCCAAAGCTGCCTCCATCCAGCCCTCTGCAGGAGAGACTGATGCAGCTTTTAGTTTTGATCCTGTAGCTCCCTAAGGCAGTGAACGCTAATGCGGCCTGCTGCTGGCTGGTTCTGTGTGTATTGATCAGCATCACAGGGGTGGGACTGGGGGTACTGTTCTAGAAGCACTCACTTTGATTCTTCAAATAAATCCTCCCCCCGGGTCCTGCTAGGAAACTAATTGGGGGGTGATTCTGATGAATAAATGGCGTGACCGCCGCCTGAGGAATGGGCCTCGCCAGCAGATGGCTGGGGCATGAGAAACGGTCGTGGCCTTCCGAGGGGCCCATCAATAATAGATCTGCTCCAGCCCTGGGAGAGGGAAGCGTTTCTGCGGCAGGTATGAATTATGGATGCCGTTTAGGGTAATACGGATCTATCTCAGAGGTTCCGCTCAGTTTATGTGCTAGTAAAAGCCGGCAATTTGCCCGTGTTCCAGCTATAATTTGCGCTGCATTAAGGGACCCTCCTTTCCATAATGGATGTGCGGTTGGACGCAGGCGCAGAAGGACCCAAAGGGCAAGGCATGCTGGATCCGCAGCAAGGCTAGGCGAAGGCCTGGGAACCAATCACGTGGGGAGAACCACTTGGCTGCAGGTACAGAAGGAGTTTTTAGCTCCCAAAGTCTGGGGAAGAAACTACACCCAACCCCTAGCGCTACCGTTGACTTGCCCAGCAAATGCCGCTGATGCAGACTGTGAGAAAGGCCCCAAAGGAAACCCATGGCCTGTTGGGTCAGAAAGATAACAGTCCTGGAAGGGAGTCATAGACAGGTAGGTGAGAGCAGATTCTAGAACTCTAGTTCTGCCTTCTCCATTTGCTAACTGTCTGGCCTTTTACAAAGCAAGCGACCTCTCTGTGCATCGGTTTCCTCCTGTAAATGGCACAAAGGCTGACCATTACGGGCTGAAGGCAGGCAATTTGTCAGAGTCAGCCTATAATCAGACAGTTCGAGAGTTGGCTGCTAAAGATGGCCATCATTAAAAATTAAATTTTATAAACTTGCAATTAAAATTAAACGCAAAAATACTCCAGACTCATCAATTCCTAATGAGTCTCCTCCAGTTTACTCTCTGCTCCTGGGGCTGTTTGTGTCTTTTCCTTCTGTGGTGACAGTGACACACAGTGCATCTCCCTCCCCATGATGTAGGATGTCATCGTCACAGGGACAGGTGATGTGAGTCCCCTCCACCTCTGAGGTCTGTGATGTCACACTGATAGCTTGCCATTGGCCTTGGAGGCAATATTCACACCAAAGATATTGGCAAATGCTGCTAGGCAGGGCTCCTCCCAGAGAGCTATTTGCTCAACTCTCAAGAGCACACATTTAACACTGACCTAATAAAGTTGTTTAAATGGTTGAATAGCTAATGCATTTATAAATTACCTGGGATAGCATCCAGTGTATAGGAAACAGCATGTAAAAATTGCTATTATTTTCATAAATGTTTACAATGGTTTTTTTTTTTTTTAGCATGGATCCAGTGATGATTGAATGGAGTCATAACCACAGCCTTGTATTTTTGTCCCCTTCCCACCCCCCTGTGATCTAACAGCATTTAAAGAAAGATGTATAAACTCTCTTTGGGGCTGAGGACAAACTAAACTTTCTCCCCTCCAGCCCATGTTTGTGTTTGCGTGTATGTGTGTTTTGTCGCATGCATGCAGAGGCCAGAGCAAGACTTTGTTCTCTGCCTCTATTACTCTCTGCCTTGTTGTCTTGAGACAGGTCTCTCATTGAACCCGAAGCTCACCATTTTGGCTAGGCTGGCTGGCCTATGAGCTTTTCGTACTGACTTCCATCTCCCAAGGCTGGGTCTACAAACATGTACAGTCATGCCAACTTTTAATGTGGGTACTGGGGATTTGAATTCAAGTCCTCAGGCTTGCTGAGCAAGTGCTGTTGTTGCTCCCTGAGCCACCTTCCTACAGTTGCCTCTTTAGCTTTGCAAAGCGCTTTCTTTTACTGAAGTCAAATTGCTCATTTGAATTGTGTTGTCATGTCTTCAACCTCCTTTATAAAAAGCAGGTAGTTGCCTTATCAGTTTGGTTTGTAAAGGTGCCCTGAGAGCCACTGTGATTGCTAAAATCTGGTTGCTTTGGGTTCAAATCTCTATTCTTTCTTTTGTTGGCCCTAGGGCCCCGTGAAAGACCTTTAGTTTTGGTAAGCTGTCCCATATGCATATTTCTATTTTACAAAATAGAAATAATCTTAACACTTCTTGGCCATGAGATGAACTTGGAACAAAATACTTGAGTTTTGTACTTTATCTTAGATATGGCGAATACTTAATGAATATGTCAATAAATACATTAACATGTACATATAAATAAACGGTGGCCACTCCCTTGCCTCTTCTCTGTCACATGCGTCTTTCTCTTAACATTGCACCCGTTAGCATGAAGGGCTGTGTCCTCATAGGGAGGCTGAGTCCTCTGTTACAGCCTATAAGCTGGCCATGTACTCCTGCTTAAGCCATTGCTTTTAACAATGGGGAGAAAAGTATAGAATCTTTGACTTCCTTATTTTTTCATGATTGTTGCCCATGCTTTTACAGTTGGAAAAACTGTCTCTAAAAATAACTAAATAAGTAAATATACCACTTAAAATTTAAAAACAGTTCCAACAGATACATTGGTGACTCTGGCAAAGTCAGACTGGTCTTTTCACTGTCTGGGTTTTTTCAGAGGTTGGCGTCTAACAGCCACCACCACAGTGAGAACTGGCCAAGGGATGCAGGTTCAGCACAGCAATTCATTAGGAACTGAACCTGGCAGAGTGGGCTGCTGGGGAATGAGCTGTGCCTTCTTTTCTCAGTTGGAGTTCAGCAGAAAAGGCTGAGATATCCCGTTTCTTCTTTCACTCGGGTGGTTGAAGAGGTCTTTGTGTCCTTTAAGTTTGTTAAGTATTCACTGCCAGGGAAGACGAGGCAGATTTTCCCTTAGATGGTCAGATCTTGCAAGTCTTGGAAGGAAGAAAGTGTTGGCACTGCCAGGAAGACCGTCTGAAGAGCCAGGCGCTGGCGGCTAACTATTCTCCTGTAGGCTACCCACAAGTGGAAACAATGGCTGAAGCCATTAGGCCCTAGGGTGTGTGTGTGTGTGTGTGTGTGTGTGTGTGTGTGTGTGTGTGTGTGTGTGTGTGTGTATGGGACCAGAGAAAGAGGAAGAAAGACTAACAAAGTGCCCCTCCCAGATAGCCTTGTCTCTGCAAAACTGGGGTTTGAACTTGGATTGTATTAAGTTTAGACAAAGACACGCATTCCATTCATTTTTCAGCTCAAGAGCCATTCATACTTGTGACTCTTATAGTGTGCTGGGCTCCTAACAGAGGCCAGGTAAGAGGCTACTCTCTAAATTTCTATTTGTACTTTACCACATTTAACCACAAATCTGATCCCCATAGCAGCTTAGAGGTTGATTTGCTCCTTCCACCTTGTGGGTCCCAGGGATGGAACTCAGGTCTGCAGTCTTGGCAGCGCATGCTATTACCTGCTGAGTCATCTTGCTGCCTGTAGCATAGAGGTTAAGAGCCAAGGCTCTTGAAGCCAGGCAGACCCAAGATCAGATCCTCCATCTGTCGCTTAACTGGCTGTGTGAATCTTGGGCAAATCTTTCATCTGCCTAAAGCCTCTGTTACATAGTTAGAATGGCTCTCCACTAGTATGCTTATGCAAAGGAAACTAGTTACCTACTCTCTTGATTATAATACATACTACTAATCAGCACTGTTTCCCCTCAGCACTGGGGACTGAACTCAGGGCCTTGTGTACACTAGGCAAGGGCTCTGTCACCGAGCTATATCCCCATATAGTTGTCTTGGTTATTGTATGCTTTATGAACCAAGTAGGAAGAAAGGAATCTTGTCAAATAAAGGAAGAAACGAAAGCTTAGTGAGACCAGGTGTCTCTTTTGGTGTGAGCTCTTGTAAACCCAATCTTGACTTTCTGTCCATCAAAGCTGGGAGGGAACACTGTGTTCCCAGGACCCTCAGAGCCAAAACTCTGCTACCTGACTGTCCCATGCTCCCCAAAGCTTTTCAGAGCTATAAATATAGATGGAAATTTCTGAGATTTGCTGGATCATGGCTTTTCCCCCAAGCAGACAGCTTGGCTTGATGTCGGCTCCTTTTCTGGTTGCTTGGTTCCATGACTCCATTGTTTTGCTTCACTCTGTGGTTTTTAACTTGAATCTTCCAGAACCACTTAAGAGGAGAAGGGAGTTGGATGCCAACCTCTGAAAAAACCCAGACAGTGAAAAGACCAGTCTGACTTTGCCAGAGTCACCAATGTATCTGTTGGAACTGTTTTTAAATTTTAAGTGGTATATTTACTTATTTAGTTATTTTTAGAGACAGTTTTTCCAACTGTAAAAGCATGGGCAACAATCATGAAAAAATAAGGAAGTCAAAGATTCTATACTTTTCTCCCCATTTTTGAAAGCAACGGTTTAGTAAAAACCTACTTCTCTAAGTTCCATTGGATTTTGGAAATACCATCTTACAGAATTTATAGCTTTTCCAATTAATTAATCAGCAAATCAATTAGCCAGAAAATCTTTATTGAGTGCTTTTTTTTGCGTGTGCTAACATGAGGTCTGTGATCATGGAGAGATAGGAAAATGAAAAGCTCTGAACTCACAAATGTCTCACAGTCCCAGAGGGGAGACCAATCTAATGGCAATGCAATTAGCGATCAAGCATCTGGTCCTTAGGGGTGGTGGTGTTCAGACAGACGATAAATGTGGATGAGGTGTGAAGAGGCAGAGAAATGAGTCCCAGGGAGAAACATCCAAAGAAGAATTGTCTTGTTTCTTTGCCACAAGTGAAGGAAAAGTTACCCTCTCTCTTCATTTGCTCACCCACTCACCCACCTGTTGACACAGTTAAAATTCCCAGAGTTTTGGCACATAAATGAAATGTAATAAATTGCACAGATGTGCAAAGCACAACTGATAACTTTTCCCATTTCTGCACCAGTGAAAACACCCCTCCCACAGATATAATGGATGTGACTATCACCTTAAAAGTTTTCTTGTGCCCTTTTATTTGTGTGTGCCTATGAGTTCATGGAAGTGTGTGCACAGGTGTGTGTGGTTACATGTGCATATGTCTGGAGGTCAGAGGTTGATGCTGGGTGTCTTTTTCAGTTGCTTTTCATTTTGTTTTTGAGACAGAGTGTCTGATCGAACAAGGACCTCACTGGTTTGTCTGGACTGGCTGACAAGCAAACCCCAGTGCTAGTTGGGATTATAAGCAACCTTCATCAGTACAGGCTGGAGATTCAAACTCAGGTTCTCATGCTTGCCTCCTCAACAGTCCTGTCTTGTGCCCCTTTAATGCTTTTAATACAGCTCCCCAGATGCTGTGTGCGTGGATCAGCATGAACTTTTTTGTGTCTGTGAGTATCCCGTTTCCTTCACCTGGCATAATTATTTTGGGATTTATCCACGTTGAGGTATATCCACATTTCATTGTCTCTAATTGTTGAAAACCATGTGACTGTACAACCATTTGTTGAATTCACCTATCAATGACATATTTGGGTTGTTTGCAGGTTTGGGTTATTAATTGCAGTGTTGCTTTGACCTTTCATGGACAAAGTTTTGTATGGACTTGTGCTTCTGTTTTTCTGGCATAAACAGCTAAGAGTGGAATGGTTGCTCCACAGAGTGAGTGTATTTAGCTCTCAGTTAGTGTTGAGTAGTGCAAAGGATTGACTTTTATGATGGCATTTTCATGACAGTTATATGCTACTTTATGTATATTTATCATCCACATTGCACACAGTTGACTCCCATCTCTCCTGGGCTCCCCTTCTATTCTCAACGAGCCCTTCCTTCTGCTTTCTTGTCTTTCTTTCATTTAAAGATTCCACTGGAAGAGTAAACATGTAATACTTGCCTTTCTGAGTCTGGCTTATTTTACTTAATATGATGACATCCATTTTCCTGAAGATGCTTCAAAACCAAACAAAGCTATGAATCAAATTACCATATGGTCTTACTGTAGCACAGTTAGGCAAATAAGTGAAGGAGTCAGAGTCAGTATTCAGCCCAGACACTGCTTTCCCCTGTTTACCACATCCCCACACCAGCCAAACCAGGGAGTTAGCTTACGTGCCCACCCCACAGATGAATGGATAGAGAAATTGTAGCATCTCTACATGGTAGCATGAAGAATGTCTTCTTAAGGAACTGAGAACCCACCTTCCAGAGTGGCATTGTACACTTTTCTCAGGTATGGAGTTGTGTGCTTCCCGCTACTTCCCACTCTTGCCAGGTGACTGCAGTTCCCACCACTCTAATGGAAATAGTGGCAACATGTGCTTCCATTTCACAGTTCTCTGAAACCAATGACTGCATCTTTCCTCATGAATTACTTCTCATCTGCATTCTTCTCTGGTGAAGAAACATCCATTCCGTTATTTGAACCATTTGCTGGCCTGTTTGTCTTATTGGGAACACTTGAGAGTTCCTTATATATTTGACATTCTAGTCTGTTATCAACAACATCGTGTATTAGATATGATTCTCTCTTCTCTGCAACTTGTCTTGGTCTCTTTTTAAAAAAGTGTTACTATAACATTTGTGTATGTATATCTATCTATCTATCTATCTATCTATCTATCTATCTATCTATCTATCTATCATCTGTCTATCTTTGTGTATGCCTATGGGTAAGCATGCACAGAAATCAGAAGACAACTTTGGGGAATCAGTTCTCTCCTGCCACTATGTGGGTCCTGGGCATAGAATTCAGGTTGTCAACTTTACCCCCTAAGATGTTATTATAAGGGTATTATTTTACTAATTGCAATTTCCGATTATTCATTCTGCCATTTTGTTAAAAGTACTTACTATTTATAGTAGCCTTCTTGCTAATTCTATCAGAGTAGAGTTTCATTTCTTTTCTCTGTGTGACTGCCTCTAGTTCTTTTCTTGCTCAGCATCACTGTCTAGACCAGTACAGTATTGAATAGAAGTGGTTGCTTTCTTCTCCTTTCCCAGGGAAAATCACTTACCATTTCATCATATTTATGAGACATTATTTGTAGTTGTTCTTTATTAAATTGGAGAGCTTTTATCCTCCATTTCTGAGTGTCTATTAGAAATGAGTCTTGTGGACTTTTACAAATGGTATTTTTGGCAGCTGTTAAGATAATCATATATATTATTCCTTCTTAGTTTATTAATATGTTTTGACAGGTAGCTTAATTACTTGATTTATTTTTGAATACTAAATCAACCTTGCATCTCTGGAATATAGCCTTCTTAGTCATAATGTATTATTCTTTAAAATTACTGTTGAATGTTTTCTTGAAGCAGTGCTGCATCCAGCCCAGGTTGACTTCAAGCTTGCCATGTAACCCAGGATGACCTGAGCACTGGGTACTCGTGTCTCCACCTCCAGATGCTGGGGTTATTACAGGTGTGCAGCACTACCGCTGCTTTTATTGTTGAATTCAGTGTACTAATATTTTGATTAATCATTTTGTGCTGCTTTTACTGTTGAATTCAGTGTACTGATATTTTGATTATCATTTCTGTGTATAATTGTGAATACTGTTGGTCTGTAGTTTTCTTGTAATGTTCTTGTCTGATTTTATTAGTGGGGTCATGTTGCTCTTACAGGATCTGTTATAGAGTATTTATTCCTTTTATGGAAAATGTAATGCAAAACTAGCATTATTTATTCCTTAGATTATTGGTAGAATTTATCAATATAACCATCTCCGTGTGCATTTTTCCATTTTCACATGTGTGTGGTGTGTATGTGTGTGTATGCATGTTTGCATGTGTGTAGGCACATATGTATGTGTACATGAATGTGGGTCCCTATGCATGTGGAGGCTTGATTGATATCAGGAACCATCCTCAGTACCTCTTCCACCTTGCTCATTGAATCAGGATCTTTAAATCAAACCCAGAGCCACTCAGTATGGATGGTACTGCCAGACTGTCCTTTCCCTGACTTCTGAAATTACAGGAGGGTCACCACACCCACCCTGGTCTTATGTTCATTCTGGGTATTGGCTTTCACTTTCGCTGCAAGTGTTAACTACTGAGCTGTCCCCCAGCTCTTCACAAGAGCAAATTTTATCCAGGCAACAGTGCTCCTCAATGCTTGAGCCAAACTGCCTTGGCTTGAACCCCAAGCTTGCCCAGTCTGTGAACCTGGGGCTAGTCTCCAACATCTGTCTGCCGAGTCCAGAAGTAATAATTCAACAGTGCTTGCTTCTGTCATGATTGCTGTGACTGTTAGGGGAGAGGATGGGCAAATGCAGTGAGTTTTCCCTGTTCCTATTACCATGAGCTGGTGTTTCCCGAACAAACCTAAATCAGAAAGCAGTGTACACCAGGACTCAGAGGGAGAGCAGGGACTGTTTCTCTCTCTCTAGACACATTCTCACCCAAACCTCTCGTTCTTTACTTTCCAAGATAATTGCAAAAAAAAAAAAAAAGAAGAAGAAACTGATCCTACCTCTTCATCTATGACCAAATTAACCTTCTCCAGCATGATTTTTTTTTCTCATCCACAAAGCAAGGATATTAACGATAGCAAATACAAATTTGTCATGTAGTGTATGCCACGCACTGTGCTGAGTTCTTCCCACATGTTCCTGATTCTTTCTTGACAACAATCATGAGTCAGGTGCCACTGGAAACCCCAGCTTCATGGATGGAAAGTTGAACCCTAGAGGGGAGTAACTGTTTCTAAGTGGTACAACTGGAAAGTGAACCCAGGCAGTGTGTGTAAAATAAATTATCTGGGCAAGTCAAAAGTATCCACAGATATCACTTAATTTCCCAAAAGTTCTTTACCACCCTAGAAAGAATAATTGTTCTGTCTCATTTTCCATCCACACCCCAAGATCAGCAAGTTTGGTATGTGGTTTCGGACCAATGGTATCCATGTCACCTGGGAGAATTCACACAATCTTCGGTTCCATTCTGGCCAAGTGAACCAGAATTTGTATTTTAACAAGACCCTAGGTGGTTCAGGTGCCTGTTAAAAGGGAAGAGGCACTTCTATAAATTGATATGTTTCTGCTTCATCCTTCCAGGTGGTCTTTAGTTGCTGTCAGTGATGGGGGCTCAGCAACTGCACTCTTACAGCTGTGATATTTATATCAAGCACATATTTATCTTCCATTTTCAGGAGGTGTAAAGTCAAATACATTGTATTGGCCAGATAGGAACTCCAGCAACCATGAGATGTTTGCTCCATCTCAAGCAACTTCCTCATTTTAGCCAGCTAGTAAATGGAAATGCAGTACCATCAGATCTGCTGATATTTTCATCAGAGCTGCAAGTTTGAATTTTGTCTAAGAACTCTACTTTGCTAAATGTTAACAACTGATCCTGACTCACTTGCTAACTTCAAAGGCGAAAAAAAATAATGTTTGGCTTACGTTCCCCAGAGAATGTCAATTTGTGACCTCTGACCAGAAAAATGACTTTAAAATAATGTGGCTTCCCAAATAGATCAAATGTGTAGGGCACATGACAATTTCTTTTGAATATTCAGGGCTCTATGCAAAGCACATGAGACAGCTCGTTATTTGGTTATTTCTAACACCGGCCATACTCAACCACAGAACTGCTGTTCTATCTTCTGCACCTTGTCATGTGTCTGTTCTCTCTGCGTTGACTGTCTCTTCATCACCTTGTCATCTGCCTAACTGTGATTCGTCTTCAAGAGGTAAGTTGTGTTACCTCCTCTGTGCATAGTTTCTGGTTCCTCTCTAGTAGAATTGACTGCTAACACAGCTGTGTCCTCTCCCAACCCAAGCCTAACAAGTCTCTGCACATGAATAAATGAAGCCAGTCACTTATTCGCATCTTTGTTTTGCTACAGATTTTCATGTGTCAGGAACTGAGTCTTAGTTGTCTATGCTCAGCACCAGGGAGGGTCAGAAGCAGCACAGATGGTTGCACTAGTTCTCCATCGTGGCATAACCTGTTACTCAGTGGGATTCTCAAGTGTAAAGAAGTTTACAAGAGGGCTGGAGAGAAGGCTTAGAGGTCAAAAGCTCTGGCTGCTCTTCCAGAGGACCTTGGTTCAATTCTCAGCACCCACGTGGCAGCTCACAGCTGCCTGTAGCTTCTGTTCCAGGGGATCCAATGTCCTCATATAGACATGCATGCAGGCAAAACATCAATGTACATAAAATAAAAATAAATAGTTTTTTTAAAAAAGAAATGCACAAGAAACCTCACAAAACAGTATTATTTCCTAGTTTCTGGGAGTTAGGAATCTGGGGGAGGTTGCATAGTTATCTCTGGCTCAAGGTTTTGTCCAGGTTGCAGATGGGGGATGGATCAGATGACAGTCACAGGTGAAGGCTCAGTCTGGGAAATTTTGTGTCTATACTCCCTTACATGTTGTTGACAGGATAAAGTTCTCCATGGAGCAGTGCAGTTGAGGTCTCTAGTTCCTTACTGACTGTTGGCCAGAGGACCTCCCCAGTTCTTTTCATTGGGAAGCCCAGCACATGACTTCTGGCTTCTTCCAGAGTGAGCAAGTGCCTGAGACTGAAGATTAAGTCTATTTGAAACATTATCGCTTTATTCTCATCTATGCTGCAACCACTGTAGCTCAGGTCAATCAAGTCCATGTGCAGGGGATGTGACTACCTGGACATGGATTACTTGGCCCGGCTTAGAGGCTTCCTGCCATGATGCTCTACATTCTGTGTGTGCATGATTTCCTGCTCAGTATTTGGGAATACACTGCCCAGGTCCCAGTCCTGGACCAGTCACTTCATTCCTTTGCATTTACTATAGTTAATGTCAAAAGCTGCTTGACCCATTGAATTAACTCGGAGATTGTTTTTAATGTAGTGTGTGCTTGGCTCTAAGATGTCTACCTATAATTAACATCATCTTGAGAAAAGATTATTGAATATACCATAGATCCATAGATGGGGTGATGATCATAGGAGAAATATAATAAAAAGCAGAACTAGATGAAACATGGTTGGGGTACTCTAAGTCTGTCCTTCTAACTCAAGGCCAAGTTGCCCATAAATCATCTTGATACTTTCATACTGTGGCTCACAGTTCTGCCCTCTCTCCAAAAATACTGGGCTCTCTTATTTTGATTGGACCTGTCCTTTCCTTTGCCAGGTGGTTTTAACCATTGCCATTTTGCAAAATCCTCCCAATAATTACTTGTTCCACCCAATCCGTGGCTCGGTAAGTGGGTATTTCTGAGACCCACCATGGCCCAAAACAACCTGGGGAAGAAAGAGTTTATTTCATCTTACAGTTTGTCCATCTTTCAGGTTATCATCGTAGAGGTTACAGTTCATCACCCAGGAAGCCAAGGTAAGAACTCAACACATGAGCTTGAAGTGGAAACCGCACCGTTTACTGGCTAGCTCCCGCTCACATTCAGCTATCTTTCTTATACACTCTGGCCCTCCCGCCTAGGCATGGTACTGGTCACAGTGAGCTGAGCTCTCCTGCATCAGTTTGCAATCAAGAGAATACTCTCCAGCATGCCCACAGGGCAATCTGGTGGAGGCAGTTCTTCCGCTGAGGTTCCCTCCTCTAAGATGTTTCAAATTGACAACCAAGACTAGCTGTTACCGTGGCTTATTGTGCAGGATGGCTGGGTCCATTTCAAGTTTATATCCTCTTGCTTCAGCTGCATCTTTACTGCCTCCTGGTCATTTCTTTAAGCTGTGGGAAGTTATCCATTTAAGTTTGCACAGCAGCTATTTCTGCTTTTCTTTGTATCTTCTATCCTTTCTCAGCAGATGGGTTCATCATCTGTTTTATTAAAAATAACAATAATGTCCCAAGTTTGCTGACCATTACTGTGTGTTAGGTGCCAGTGTAAGTAACATAAAATGAGTTATTGCAACTGCCACAAGGGCTACAATATTAGCACTGGCATCATTCCACATGTAAGGCAAGTTCTGCTCAGAGTTATGAAACGATTGACGTTGTCCAATAGCAGAGCTGAGATCTGAATCTGTGTTAGCCTGATCATTAAGTTTAAGCTTCTGTTCAGTTTCACTGAGAAATAGTGTCGCTTGTGTGGTCTACTCCCTCCCTGTCTGTGTAATCAGGAGACTGGGAGATGACTTACTCAGTCCACACACTTCACCGCATCTGTTTCTCCTAGAGAAATATGTTGCTGAATACTCTTCCAGCTTGGTCCTTCCTTGGCCTTCAAGACCGCTGGCCGTGCACATCATGGTTCTGCACGCTCCTGGATCTCCATCAATTACTCATGCTTCTCCTTGAGTTGACATCTTCACTCCAAAGCTTAAAATTTAAGTTTTAAATGCCTGTGAGGTTTTGTCTTGCTTTTCCTTTAGGCTTCACGTTCTCCCCCAGTGACCATATTTACTCTGGGTGTTCCAATAATCAACCTCTCAACAAATGATCTCTCTGTTAACTGTGTTAGTCTTTATGCTTAATTAAGGTTCTGATCTGAATTTTAACCATTTAAATGCCATGGAGGCACTACGAAATCAACTTGAGTTGGTCCATGCCAGCACGGGGGGGAAGGGGGTTGAGGTAGAAGCATCACAATTTTAAGACCAGTATGAATCATATCATGAGTTTGAGGCCAGCCTGAGCTACATGTTGAGACTGTCCCCAAAAGGAAAATCAACCTGACTAATCTCAGTGTCATCTTTCCCAAAATATCCCCCATCCCGTGTTTCTTAGCCAAGCAGTGAAGTCATCTACGCTTTAGTTCTTTTCAGGTCTCCAAAATTGTGCTGACAGTTATTCCTCAGGAAAGACTCCCATCCTGGTTCAGTTTCCCATGGGATTTGTAGTAATTAGTTTCTTTATTAAAAAATATTTATTTTTAATTCTCTCTGTGTGTGTGCATGTGCGTGTGTGTGTGCATGTGTGTGCGTGTGCATGTATGTGCGCTTGCGTGCATGTGTGTGTGTGTGTGTGTGTATGTGTGTGTATGTGTGTTTTTGGAGTTATGTGCCAGTTGCGTGGAGTTGAGTGCAGGTGCCTATAGAGGCCTGAAGTGGAAGCTGGGTCTTGGGAGCTGGAGTTAAAAGTGGTTGTGGCCACCTGAGATGGGTACTGGGAACAGAACTGGGGTTCTCTAGATGGTCAGTGTGTGCTATTAAAGACTGAGACATCTCTTTAGGCCCTGCCATAATTTCTTAGAGTTCTGCCTACTCTCAGTCTCTCCATGACTACCCATCTCCACAAAGTAGACCTGTGTATGCTATTTTTACCACTGCATCCTTAATAAATACCAGATTTATTGGCTAGCAGTCTATGACCTTCTTATATTGCCTCAACTGGCATTTCTAAATTTCTTTAATTATTAAAAAGTAATACGTGATAATTACCAGCATAGAGAAAAGCTCCTGTGGTTTTAAGGTTTATCTTATACAACATACAAAATTTCTGCTTAATCAGTTGATCGCAATGAGAAATATCATGCAAACATTTCTGCATCTTCAGTATGAAAGCATTAATCGCTTATGAATATATAGATTTGAAATTCATTGGAATATGTGTGTCTGTCAGAATGGCCTTGAGTGCTGCTTTCGTCTTTGTGCTTTTTAAGTCAGACTTAAATAATTAGGTGATTTTACGTTCATGACGCATCCAGCATATGTGCCTGTGGTCTTCACGTGAGCCCACCAGACAGCATCCTAGGCAGTTCAGATGCTCACACTCAGTCTTCATTGCGATCCGTAGGAAATGAATGCCACAGCTCTTTTTATCTTCCCCTCCCCCCACCGCAAATCTTTTAACCGAGAAGAGAGCTGAAAAATGGAGCGAATGAACTGTTTGCCCAAAGTCATCCAGCTGGTCAACGCCATAGACACGTGAGTAGAAGGAAGCAGAGGGGTGCGAGCAGCTGCGTGGACAATGCTAGTTGTTTTATTAGTATCTATAGATTATGTGTGTGAGGGTATGTGTATATCTGCACACACATGCATGTGGAGACCAGAGGGTGATGTTGGTATCTTCTGCGATCATTTTCCATCTTACTGTTTCAGGATAGTGTCTTTTGCTGAGCTTGAAGCTTGCTGATTCAGCTAGGGTGCCTGACTGGCAAGTCCAAGGGACACTGTCTCTGCCTCTCCAATGCAAGGGTTACAAGTGAGTTTCTTCACGTTCAGCTTCTTACAATGGTGCCGGGGAGCCAAACTTAGGTCTCCATGCCTGCGTGACACCAATTTACTGGCTGAGCCATCTTCCCAGCCCTGCAAGACTAAAGCTTTGAAGACGCAGTCAATCTGAATCATCTTTCCCTATGGCCTTAACTAATTTAAATAACGTGGGGATTATTTGGCCTTTACAAAGGGCTGAGAAATTTGGATGTGGATGTCGATAAGCACAGTTGATCTTGACCTCTGCAATCTTCCACAGTTATCCATCTGTTCCGGCATTTGCCAGTTGTCTTGTCATACCCTCCTACTTCTTTTGGATTTTCGAACTGTTGCTATGGACTTGCATATAATTGCTCTGTTATCTTGCAGCTAAAATTTGTTACTAATGAGAAATTTGATGCCAACTGACTGGGATTCCCTCCTTTCCATCTTTGGTTCCTTCCTGTGTTCTTTACAGAGATAATTGCTGCTGTAGCTAATGACCACAAGTTTGGTGCTTACGACAACACAAATGTCTGATCTGCAGAGGCCTGTGATAGGTGTTACTTTTGACTTCCAGGCGGACTCCATTCCTAGGCTTTGCCTGATTCCACACACTGAGCATCTCTGGCCCAGAAACAGAGATGCTCAGAAAAAGGACTCACACTCTTTTGCTAACTCTTTCTATTGTTTTCCAAGGCCCAGAGTAACACAAAGTTGGTCTGTTGTCCAGGAGCCATGTAGTTATTTGCTTAAACAATTAGCCTGCAAATCACACGATCTATTTAAAAAATGTAAATAATTCTAAATAAAGGGACTCCTTAAAACTCTAGTCCTGCTTAGGATGAACATCAGTATCTTGGGTTTAGATTCAGTAAAAATTAAAAAAATCTGTGGCTATAGATTCATATTATCCTTTTGTATGTTTTTAATAACCATTGTCCAAACACCAATAATGAAAGTATAAACCCTTCTTGGTGCAGAAAAGACCAATATCTTATTTTAAATCCAGCTTCCCCCAGGTGGGAATTTTTTTTTTTACCAGTCTAAAAGTAACTGTTCTTTCCTCTTGGAAATATGTCTGACTTGGGGGGCTGGGCGATCCAGAGGTGCCGGCAGCCAGAGCACACAGAATCACGTTTACATTACGTTTACAACATGCCTGCTTTCACTGAAAACAGTGATTGCCACAAGTCACTGTGTGTGTGTGCACTGCCTCCCTACACTGGGTTTGCCTTGGTTCCGGACTGTGAGTTCTGGGGCCTTTAGGAGGGAAAACCCTGTGAAAAGGAGTTAGATCATTATGTGGGCGTGAGATCATGGCCTCTTCTCTGTATTTTTGCTTTATGTCTGCAGTGAGGGAAGGATCTTTGCTCTGCCATGGGCTCCCCACCAAGCAACAGGGACAGTGGCCATGGATGCAAACCTCTGAAACCAGGAGCAGAAAGCTGACTAATACATTGGGGTTGGGGAAGCACTAAGCACGGAACTGCCCATGCCAATAATAGTGCATGTGCTCACGAGCTTTCTCTCAGCAGCTCCTTCTTCTGGGTCTATGATGGCCTCCTTTGAGTTCCCCTGGGCAGCAAAATCCTTTCTGTCCAGCATCTGCATGGAAAGTTTTCTTTGCCTAAACAGTGATTTTTCTTCTCTCGCTACCTTGGTCTCTTCCTCTGGGAAACTCTTCCCAGGGCCTTTTAGTGTCCAATATACTTGACTCTCTTGGCACCCTGCACTTCGTCTTCCTAGCTTGCATCTCAGTTATAATTAAGAATTATGACTTATTGTATGTTCCCTTTCAGAACAAATTTCTTTTTAAAAAGTATATTGTTTTTATTATTGCTTTGGAAATTTCATGCATGCATACAATACATTTTGATCATATTCCATCCTCTCCCAAATCTCTACACCCCCTCCCAATTCTATGTTCTCTTGTTTTTTATAATCCACCACGCTTAACTAATTTCTGTATGAACAGAGTCTATTCTTTTCTGTTACTGTATCTCCGCTGCTTGGCATAGTATTCTCCACCAGAACCCAAAACTTCCTTGACAGGGAAGAAATGAAGTCACATTTCCTATTTGTTAGTCATGCCACAAATGGTGGGTACTTAATCTGCTTCTCTATGCCTCAGTGCCCCCTTTTCTGAAGTGGGGGCATTCATAGTACTCATCATACAACTGCCATGAGAGACCAATGAAATATGTATAAGGCTCTTGTGAAATATCTTATGTATAGCAAGTGCAGTGGTCAATAAATCTTAGCAATGAAGATGACAGAGACAAATACAATATTTCTTTTTATTTATGAAGTCAAGTTGGGGTTATCAAGAGAAAGTTTTAATATATATTAAAGCCTTGACATCAAGAGAAAGAAAGGCTTAAGGAAAGGACAGTATTACACATATTAGAGAGCGTGTGAGCATCTTGAGAGTCGTCACAGTGTCCAGTGGAGACTTTGAGGGAGAAGTAAATCCAGTTGATTTGGGGCACATCTGGAAGGGTCCACAAGCAGTGACTGAAGTCAGAGAGTAATGCTGGAATAGGTAATGAGGGGAAGGTCACTCTAAAGAAGGGATATTTGGTTCAAGACCTCCATGGTAGCAAGGAAGAGGACTTGGAAAAGTCCCCAGGGAACCAGAAGTACAGTGAGCTTGAGGGGTCAGATTTGGTTTCTTCAGGGAACTACAAAGACCAGTGCAGGTGGGGCAGAATGGGCCAGGGGAAAATGATAGGTGGAGGACAATCACATAGGTCTTTTCATCGTATTAAGGAGTTGTGGTCTTATTTGGAGGTGTGTTGGTAAGAAGGCAGACATGTAGTCTAAAGTAAAAGGGATATTCTGGATTCTATGTAGAGATCCTACTGTAAGGAGAATGTTGGGCATGCAAGCAGAATATGTCAGGTAGAGCAGGCTTTTCAGAGGGAGGAAATGGCTCAAGACCTGAGTTGGGACTGAACATGGTTTATTTAAGGAACAGAGGAATTTCAGTGTGGGTTTAGAGAGCAATGTCTCTGCAGATGTGACTGACTGGGTCCCATAGTTTGATGAGTTTGGACTTTGTCATGGAAACAAGAAGATGAGCATGGAAAGGTATATAGGCAGGGGACTGATAGGAGCCTCAACTGTTCATGGTCCAACCAACAAAGCACACATCTGTCTAGGTATTTCAAAAGGATAATCTAATAGAGGCAATCAACCACATGGGTGAAAGAAGAGATAAGCCGACCATGGGTGGTGAAGCAGCTTCTAGTGGTGAATAGTGGGAACCACTGTGTTGACTGGGGGCAGGGGGAAGGTGTACTAGTGAGGAGGTGATTGGTGTTGCCAGAATCCAGATGTTGGGACTGCTCAGTAGGAACTTGATAACTGTTATCCTAGTTAGAGTTTCTATTGCTGTGATGGAACACCATGGCCAAAAAGCAACTTGGGGAGGAAAGTGTTTATTTGGCTTACATTTTTACATTGCTGTTCATCATTGAAGGAAGTCAGGACAAGAACTCAAACAGGACAGGAACCTGGAGGCAGGAGTTGACACAGAGGTCTTGGGGGGATGCTGCTTACTGGCTTGCTTCCTCTAGCTTGCTTATAGAACCCAGGACCACCAGCCCAGGGATGGTACCACCCACAATGGGTTGGGCCCTCCCCCATTGATCACTAATTGAGAAAATGCCTTACAGCTGGAACTTACTGAGGCATTTCCTCAACGGAGGCTTCTTCCTCTCTGATGACTCTAGCTTGTGTCAAGTTGACACACAAAACCAGCCAGTGCAACTATTACATTCAACATTTAAGATGGTCTTATCAGAACAGTAAGCCTGGGTGATGCTGAGTGTGGAAGTCCCAGACCACCGATGTTTAATAGATTTGAATTCAAACATGGTCATATTTCTTGACATCCTGTGACTTGGAGCATGTGAAATTCTTTGTGCCACAGTTTATTTGTTGGTAAAATTATTCCACCAATGCCTCATCTGAGTTTTGGGGAGATTCAAGTATGTTTAAGTCTGTCTTATGCATGCCACACTAATGGGTAGTAACTACAAGGTCCTAGTCTCTAGAAAACCTCTTGGGGCAATGGAAGAAGGGGACACAGTGTCTGATCCTGGATCCCTGGGGCCTTGTTTTGGTGAGTCACACTCTCAAACTGGGTTCTGCATCCTCATGAGAGCTGGAGCCATCTCCAAGGCTCCAGCTCTCCTGGGCTTAGTAGCTCATGGTTACTCATTCCCAACCTCTCATGATGTCAGATGGGGCCATAAAGCAAATCCCCAAAGCAGGCAGAGTACTAGGTGAGAACATACACTCTTGAAGATAGCAGTTGTCTCCTGAGGACTTGGGTTTGACATGATGAGAGCATTCTGAGTGTATTCAAGAAAAAAGAAGGTGGCTTGGGGACAAGCTCAACCCTGAGGTCTTAAATGGGAAAGTGTGAACACCTTGGAGTGGTATGGGAGAATTGTCTGTATTCTGTCAATCATGTTTTAAATAAACACTGATTGGCCAGGCAGGAAATATAGGTGAGACAACCAGGCAGGAAGTAAAGGTGAGGTCAGAAGAACAGGAGTATTCTGGGAAGAAGGAAGCTCTTTCCGCACTCCTGCCCAGACCACTGAAGAAGCAGGAAGTGACCTGCCCTGCTGAAAACGGTACTGAGCCATGTGGCTAACATAGATAAGGATAATGGGCTAATACAAGATACAAGAGCTAATAAGAAGCCTGAGCTAATGAGCCAATCAGTTTATCATTAATGTAGACTCTCTGTGTAATTTCTTTGGGACCTAATGACTGTGGGACCTGGTGGGAGGACAGAAACCAACCAGGCCCTCATGTTACATTGGAGGAGGGAGTCTTCTGTACCAAGTGCTATTCCACCTCGGCTAGTTTGGGCACAGGTGAATAAGGTAAATCATCTTTGCCTTCACTTATTTGTGAATTGAAAAGTTATTGATTACCTATTGTATACCACTTATACCAAAACGTACCAACGGCAAATGGCAGCCGACTGGGTGCTCCCTGGGTCTCATTCTAACCAGAAAAACAATGATCATGTATCACAGCTAGGACATGAAATGGCTGTCAGAGGTCTGAGTGTGAAGGGCTTAGTCACACTTGGCTCTGTTGGGAGGTAGTGACGACCTGAGAATGCAGAGACTAATGGAAGCTTTCAGGTCATCGGGGACACATCTCCTGCTGAGTCCCAGCTGTAAGGTGTGAAGTTTCACTCCACCACATAGCTGTTTTCTCATTGCTGTGATAAAATATCCTGACCAAAGCAATTGAAGAAAGAAAATATTTGGGGCTTACAGGTCCAGAGTCCAGTCCATCATGGTGGGAAGGCATGGAGGCAGGGGTACCAGGTGGCTGGTCACATTGTGTCTGCAGTCAGGAGGCAGGGGGAGAGGAACGCTGGTGCTCAGCTCTCTTTCTCCTTTTGATTCAGTCCAGGATCCAGCACAGAAAATGGTGCCTCCTGGTTTATGCTGGGTCTTCCTACCTCATTATCCTAATCAAAAATACCTACACGGACATGCCCGCAGGCTCATTTACTAGATGATTCTAGGTCTGTCAAGGTGTCAGTCAGTAAAACCCATCACAGCTCCATGATGTCCTGCCATAGAACTCGAAGGAACAGGCGCCAACTGGCTGTGGACTGAATCCTCTGTAACTGTGAACCAAAGTACATCTTTCATCTTTCTAGGTTGATCACCTCAGGTATTTTGTTTTAATAACGGAGCAAGCACAGAGGATGGTATAACTTGAGACAGGTCTCACAGAAAAGAAACTAGAAACAAGGAGCACGCACACAAGAGCGTGGACCACAGCCCTTTCTGAGAAGGTCACTCAGGTCTGGCTGAGAGCTTAGGTGTGGGCAGAGTAACAGATGGTGAAAGAAAGAGAATTCCAGATAGAAGGAGCAGAGAGTGGATGTCAAAGCCCCTAGGCAGAATGAGCTGGGAGCCGAGTGATGGGCTAGACCAGTGGTTCTCAACCTTCCTAATGCTGCAGCCCTTTAATACAGTTCCTCATGTTGTGGTGACCCCCAACCATAAAATTATTTCCATTCCTGCTTTATAATTGTAATTTTGCTACTGTTATAGATCATAATGTAAATGTCTGTGTTTTCTGATGGTCTTAGGCTACCTGCAACCCACAGGTTGAGATCTGCTGGATGAGAGTTAGCAGGCTCCCCACCCAGCGGTGCTTTCAAAGCAGAGTGTGGCCTTCATTCCAAGTACTCTAGAGCTGTTTCTATGCTGCAGACCTGGGAGGGACAGGCTGGGGTGTGACCTCATTTACATTTCAAGAGTGCTCCGAAATCTCTGGAATCCATTTTCTCTGCTGACTTAGGAGAATTAATTAGGTAATATCTGCATGACACTTGACAATCTTGGAGGAACAGGACATATTATTATTATTTCCCCATTGAAGCCTTGTAAATGGGGGTCACGGCGCCCGGGATGCTTGCCCGAAGGAGGCAGAATGAGAAACGGCCCACAGTCCTTCACTAAAGAAAACATTTCTCTCTCTTGCCCTTCTGGGAAATCTCACTTCCATTTTTATAAGGCCAAAGAGGAACTTGCAAACAGAGCTAGTTCTGACTCTGTAATTAATTTCAAGAATGTTTTTTACCTTCACTGCTTATGAAGATATTAAAAAAAAATAACTTTTGTTTAGGTAGCACCTCTCTCCAGGGAGCTTGCTCACCAGCAAGGAGTTTGGTCCCCTGGCCTTGTCTGGAAGTAGCAAGGAAACCCACTACCTTTTGAACTTTTTAAAATTTTTTTCATTTATTCTTGGGATTATATTTTACTTTCAACATTTCTTCCTTCCCTTCCCCCCCAACCCTCCCATCTACCCTCTCCACTCTCCTTCTCTCTTTTCTCATCAGTTATTATTGTATATGTGTTTGTATACTATTTTCACTTTGAAAGCCTGCAAGAAAGGATACTAAAGGTTTCCCAGCAACCTGCGCTGTTGTCAGCAGCTGTTTACCCTCTGCCTGCATTCTTTCCTCTTGTCAATTCCTAGATTTTCATAATTTGGATTTCTCTCTCTCTCTCTCTCTCTCTCTCTCTCTCTCTCTCTCTCTCTCTCTCTCTCGTGTGGGTGTCCATTTGTCAGATCCCCTGGAGCCAGAGTTATGGTTACAGGCAATTGTGAGCCGTCTGACATGGAGGCTGAGAACTGAACTCTTGAAGAGCAGCAAGCTCTTTCAACCAACCACTAACCTATCCCTCCAGCCCCCAATAAATTCTTTTGTGTTTGTGGCTCTCGTCCAGTTCATCTTGCCCTGTTTTTCCCTAGTGGCAGCCAGAGGGGATTGTCCTTTTCCCCCAAGCCACCATGCTACTACATGCATCAACCCATTTCAATGAAAACGTACAGAGATGTGTCCTGTTGCTACTACTAATGTAGCAGATAAGGAACCTGAGGCTCACAGGAGCCAAGCTGCATCCTGAAACAACACCATGTGTAAGTGGCAAGTTTGGGACTTGGACCCAGGCAGTGTGATGCCGGAATGCACTTGCTGAGACATCAGTCTAAATTGTCAGTGTGAAAACCTGATTGAGAAGGCTCTCCAGACTCTCTAACATCCAGGGCACCACCCTGGAGGCTCACACTTTATTACTTATTTATGTTTGGGGCAGTAAAAGCATTTTGCTTTCTTTTTTTTTTTTTTTTTTAAACGTGAAGTGGTGGGTGTGGGAGGTGAGTGGGTGCGAAGGAGAGAAACGCCTTTTATGGATCGTCTGCTAAACCTCGTGAAGTCGTAGCTATGTCTCAGTGCCAGACGGCTGTGCCTGTTGACTTAATGGCTCTGAAAGATGACAAGGCTTAAAAAAAAATTGACTGTCACTGCAGAACTCGGAACAGATTGAAATAGAGCGCTTGAGTCATCTGTTAAAGATGCCACCTTGGGCCCCTGTCATGCAATGCCCAGTTAGAGCCAGGGACACATTAAAAACATAATAACTTTATCTGATGGAGATTCTGATGGAGAAGGCTCCCTGTCCCCTGGGCGGGGGCTGGGAGATAGACAAAGCTGCTTGACTAACACCCCGTTTTAGGTGACTGCTTGCCAGCTCAAGGGGGCAGCTGAGTCTCAGGAAGGCCTCTGGTTCAGCCATTGGTAAATAGGCTCCAAATAGAGCTTATAGCAAAAGCCAACAGCTAAAGACTGATTTCATGTCTGTCTGCACCAAACAACTCTGGATCAAATCTCTTGGCATGCCAACCTAACCCAGCACCCACAGCCCCACCCATGCTCAGCCTCCTGCCAGACTATATGGGAAGCCCAACTTTTCACCAGGCCTTCCTGTAACTTACCTACAGGTTTGACATTATTAAGAGTATCCAGTTTAGAAGTAAAGATATTGTCACCAGAGAGGACCCACCATCCCAAAGGGGCCTGCGGCCACTCCACATAAACTGCTGAAAGTTTGGATGAACCAATCAGGAGCCGGCTGAAGTCAAGTGGACTTCTTAAGAATTGTTGTGTAATGGATGTGATGTGCATCTTGTTTGACTAGGAGGGCTTTGGGAAAGTATTGTTGGGTTTCCAGAAAAGATAGCAGATGGGGCTGGAAGGGAAATATATTGATACCAATCATGAGGAAGATCAGCTGACTTTGACTCCCCTTCATTAATTACTAGCTATGTGAACTTGCAAAAGTTACAGCCTCTCTCTGCCCCGGTTTTACCTGCTTTTTATGAGTGTACGTGTCTTGTGTTGAACGTCACTATTCTGTGATTTGTGCATGTTGTATGTGCCTGTCCATATGGGTGTGTGCACCTGTGCATGCAGGTGTCTTGTGCATGTGTGTGCATGTGCACTCTTCCTTGGTTGCTCTCCACCTTATTTTGTCTTAAGATAGAGCCTCTCACTGAAACTGCAGCTTATTGATTTAGCTAGGTGGCTGGCCAATGAGCTCTAAGGATTCGCCTGCTTGGGCCTCACGCTCCAACATCAGCTCTGGGGTTGTAGACAAATGCACCCATATCTGACTTTTATGTGTGTGCTGGCGATCTAAGCTCAGGTCTTCATGTTTGCGTGGCAAGCATTTTACCGCTGAACCATCTCCAGAGCCCTTATTTCATCATCACCAAGTTTCTCCACATAAGCTAAAATTCACTGACCATCACCCACACATTGCCAAAGTCATGCAGTTTAGACTGATCCAATCCAAGAGTCCAATGGTAAACTGAGGTCTGAGTGATGACTCAGATGATAAAGTGCTTGTACCAAAAGCATGAGGACCTGAGTTGGATCCTCAGAACCCACATCAAAAAACAAGCTGTAAATTCCTGTAATCCCAGTAGGATTACAGGGAGAAGGGCTAGTACGGAGGATCCCTGGAGCTTGCTGACCAGTTGCTTAGCTGAATCAGTGATCTCTACTTTCCATGAGGGACCCTGTCTCAAAAATTAAGGGGATGGGCAATTGAGGAAGTCATTTAGTGTTAACCTCTGTCCTCTCTGCATGTGCAAATGTTGTCTACACCCACATTCATGCACACCCACACACCATCTTCGTTTCAACTTGAAGGCTTGAAGGTGGTAAGATGGGCATGCACAGGACTATGGGATGGTATGAAGTGAAAATGCCATGGGCTATGGACCATGAAGGACTAGGTTAACTGCTTTCTGTGAAGTATTGCAACATTTCTTGACTTCCCTTCTGGGTACTATTGAGCAGGAAGAAAAGCATCCCATTTCCACGGTGTGTGCACTGACTGATGGATGTTTGAGTTTGCAGGTTAGGAGGGTTGCATGTTCTAAATGGATGGAAATGGAAGTAAACTAAGAATGTTAAGGGGATGTCTTGACTGGTAGATAGCTGGGGACTCAATGAGATGAGGGAAACTCTTGGAGCATCTCCCTTCAGAAAGAAGAGGAAGTAAACCAAGAACACAGCTGGAGTTCACCCTCAGTGATCTGAACTCCCTTTTACTCAATTGCATAGAACCTGCCTGGAGGCCAGGTGACAAGGCCACTGGTCTCCACTAGTGATAGTCAACTGGGACTTGCCACAAGCTGATGGAGCCCAAGGTCAGTATGAACATCACAAAATGTGAGCCTTTCTGTTCCACCACAAGGGAAGATCTGGAGGGAAATGTGGGTGGGGCTTATACAGATCCCATATTCAGAGGTCCTGCCCAGAAGGCCAATGCCATGAATCATAGATATGTTCAGTCTCTATTTGGGGGGATGCCTCAGGTGTAACTCAAGAGCTGTTTTTTCTCTGGTCACTGTTATGAAAGCCAGCTTAGGAAACCAAGAGATGATGAACCATGTCTCTGCTTCTATCCTGGCAGTTGTCCTTGTCCTAAGGTTGGACAGCACTCTAGGAAGCCTGGTGGCTGTCATCAGTCATGGTCAGTGAGGACAAATTAATATCCAGCCTCTTGGGAAGCCTCTTACCCACTCATTCACTTTTGTGAAACCAAGCAGAGGTTAGCTAGAATGTTCTGCCCGGGCTGTGTCTGTAACTGGATAGAATCATTTTGCAGAACAAAGGTTGGCTGTTTGGTGTTAGATTTTTGAACCTAATAATGTATCATTTGGGAGAAATAAATAGAAAACAATTTACACATCTGCATACATATACATCAAAATATGTAATTAAATATTTTGCTTCCTGAAGAAGTATTAGGTCGGCACAAATCAATAACCAAGCCAGCTCAATAGGAACAGGTATTTTTAATGAATGAAAAGGGGGGAAACTCACGCTACTCACACTGAAGTCCTATCCGTCCGGCAGACACTGCATGGAGAAAGAGCACACCTGTGTTCTCTCGATTTTCTACCTTGGGGTCCAACTTGATGTGATTGGTTAATGGCTTTTTCCCCATCAGCTTCCCACTTTTAAACTAGCCATACTCAATATCTTGTTAAAACTTGTAGAATTTGCCGGGCGGTGGTGGTGCACGCCTTTAATCCCAGCACTTGGGAGGCAGAGGCAGGCAGATCTCTGTGAGTTCGAGACCAGCCTGGTCTACAAGAGCTAGTTCCAGGACAGGCTCCAAAGCCACAGAGAAACCCTGTCTCAAAAAACAAAACAAACAAACAAAAAACTTGTAGAATTTTGTCAGAGAGGGGCTAAATCTTCTCATGGCATCATTGATAAATTTGTATTTAACCAGAGATTCCATCAAGTGCATGAACCACAAGGCACAACTTCTTTTCAAATATCACAAGGGCTGAATTAGCAGCAACAGTGGAACCTGTCTCAACAGTGGGAGGCAGAAGACAGGATATTGGACTGTGCAACCAACACATCCAGATTGGGCCTTAGTAAGACCATTGAGTGATACTGACCAAATGCCATGTCTTGTCAATCTTCTGACATGAGTTGATCCTTATACAATCGAAAAAGATGGGGATTGTCCCCAGTGTGTCAACAAGCACCTCCATAGTTGGTAAGTGGTAGGCCCAGAATGGAAATAAGCGTGGGCATCAGAGGCACTGTCTCGCCCTGGAGTGTTTCTTATACAGAAATGAGCATCGGAGCTGCAGACATGAATCACTCATGCCTTGTTGGTTTTAGTTATCCATCCATTTGGACTGAAATGTATATAGTTCCCATTTCTTGGTGGGGACTATATAACTCTCTATAAATCTTTCTGTAGTGTTCGTAAAGGTTTGTGCTGAGAAATCCCTCCAGGTATAGTAATTGGTACAAATCTTGGTGGGGTGGACTCTGTTCTTCTATGGCAGTGAACATTCTGTGGCCCAGGCCATATATCTGAACGCTCTACTTCACACATCCATCAAAGCACCTCAGGCAAGGCCCATTAATATGGCCAAAGCCGGACTTGTATGTTTTCTGAATCTTTCTCAGTTGGTAGCACCACTGTCCTGGCCACATAGGCTATGGACCTGGGGTCCTGGGTGGCTTTCTCTCTCCTGACCTCTCTCTTTTGATACAGAGTCTCACTATGTATCACCAGCTGGCCTGGGTCTCAGGACCCCTGCCTCAGTCTCCCGAGTGCTAAGGTTACAGAATCAACCACTGCATCTGGCTTTCTTCCCTCTCATTGAATCCCCACCTCTGCATCCACTGGCTAGTTGATCATGTACTGGTAAAAAGCCATTGAATGTGTATTTGGATCAGTCCCTACCACCACCACCCTCTCCGTTTCAGGCCCCCTGGGACATTCTCAAGATGGTTGCCAACAGGTATTTTTAATCCTACTTTGTTTTATTTTTTGACATCTTGTTTTTAATATTTCCTTTGTTCTTAAGATTTATCCCTTAATAAATGGTTTGTTTTCTGTGGAAACTTGGGAAGCGCCCACTTTATTTTCTCAGCAAATACTGCCATTGATTTTCAGGGCCTTCTTAAGCCACTCTTATGCTATTAAAATCCATCCCAGACCCACAATCTGGAGTGGTCCTTTCTGTCATAGGTGAGGAATTTTGTCATGAGACTGTGGTAGTTTAAATAAGAGTGGTCCCCACAGACTCATATTTGAAAGCTTAGTCAAAGGGGAGTGGTGCTATTTGGAGCTGTGGCCTTGTTGGAGGAAGTGTGTTGCTGGGGATGGACTTTGAAGTTTCAAAAGCTCAAGCCAGGCACACAAGCTCTCTCTCTCTCTCTCTCTCTCTCTCTCTCTCTCTCTCTCTCTCTCTCTCTCTCTCTCTCTCTGTGTGTGTGTGTGTGATCCTGCTCTAAAACTCTAGACTCCCTGTCCAGCGCCATGTCTGTCTGCCTGTGTGCTGCCATGTTCTCTACTATGATAATGGACTACACCTTTGAACTGTAAGCTAGCCCTAATTAAATATTTCCTATATAAGAGTTGCTGTGATCCTTGTGTCTCTTCACAGCAATAAAAACCCCAGCTAAAACAGAAACTTTTCCCTTCACAAGGGTTTGTGAGTTTAATTCCGTCTTTAAAATCATTAAAGAAAGAAAACGTGTGTGTGTGCGTGGGGCAATGAACCTTATATGCCTTCTAAATATTGGAGAGTGACTGTCTTTATTCTTTTTATGTCAGGCTAACGTTCATGTTTCCTCCCCCTTGAGTACAGAGCTTTAAGTTTGTGAATGCAGAATGGTGGTGTATACATGTATATGCGCCTGTGCACAGGA
This sequence comes from Ondatra zibethicus, assembly GCA_004026605.1. Classification (NCBI taxonomy): domain Eukaryota; kingdom Metazoa; phylum Chordata; class Mammalia; order Rodentia; family Cricetidae; genus Ondatra; species Ondatra zibethicus. The sequence goes on from PVIU01001824.1 coordinate 131,077, forward strand.
TGGTGGTGTATGTATGTATATGAGCCTGTGTGCAGGCGCACTTCTTGCCTGTGCATGTGATGTTGGATGTTTTTCTCTGCAATTCCCCATCTTTTACATACTGCCTGTCACTAAACCTGTAGCATGGTATTTCAGCTTAACTGGCTAGTGAGCCCCTAGAATCTGCCCATCTCTGTCTCCTAGTTCTGGGGTTCAGAGCCATGCTGTGATGCTAGGGGTCTGAAATCAGCAGGCCCTTATGACTACACAGACAGAATTCACCCATTGTCTTTGAGGATTTACCTTTGATTATGATTTAATTTTTCTGACATGGGTTTTCAAGTCATGAAAACCTTATTTAGCATTCTTCATGTTTAAAACAATCTGGTGAGTTTCTCCAAATGACTATATAGAACTTCTGGACACCACTCCAATTTAATGCCAATGTAGCAACCATTTAGTGTTATATGGCACAGTATAAGCCAACACCATAGTTTACCTTGAATGAGAGTAGGAATTATATTTTTCTCAATATTTCTATGTGTGGATCTTAATTGCTTAAAAGAATGCCAGGTCTTCATTTTCCAATTGTTGTCTTTATTTAGATACAATCCTCCCTCTCTCTAGGTCTTAGCTATTATTTTATTTTCCAACATACTATTTTTATTGATTACTTGGGAGTTTCACATGGTGGACCCTGATCACATTTACTTCCCAGCCCTCCCAGGTCTACCTCTGACTTTTGAACCCCTGACTTTTGAACCTCTCCCCCCAGAAAAATAGAACAGAAAAAAAAATTCAAGTCCAATTTGTGTAGCCCGTATACTCATTGGAGCATGGTCAAACTCCTGGTTCCAGTCCTTTAAAGAAAACAGGCCTTTCCTCACCCCACCCCCACCAGAAGCCACCAGCTGTGAGGAGCTAACCTTCAGGATCCCTATCACAAGTTTTAGGAGTTCCCTTCAATGGCTTCCTGTCTAGACTGCTTCTTTTTGGGGGGTGGGTGGGTGGAGAAAAGAGGTCACCACAGAAGCCTTCCGTGTTTCTCATTCTCAACTGTGACTCGGTGGTCATCCACATCACTGCAAAGAGATTTCCTGGTGAGATTTCTGTAATTTGCTTTTGCTTTTTGTTATTCTACCATCTTTTCTTTCTGAGTTTGGTAGAAGGGAGTGAATGTCCTCATTCACCTCCTCCATCACTGGCTTCATCTCTTGTGTTTGCCTTCTACTGGTTGCCTTCAAAGTAGCTTCCAGTTTGCTTATTGTCTTTTACCTGAAACGATTCTTCCTGATCTTCAGTTAATTTCTCAATACAGTGCTCATTCTACTTTCATAGGGGAAGGAAGTATAATGCGTCTCATGGAGAGGAAGGATCTGACATTTAAAACATGCTTCCGCCTTCCTTCCCCTCTTCCTCATCTTTTCTGTTTGGCAGCAATTTAATTGCTCTTGACTCCACACTCTGTAGACTCCCTTGCTTTGGAGCTCACAGTATACGTGTAGGCTTCATGTTGCTTCTCACATCAGCTAAGATCTTTCTAAAAGGGAACTTCAGTTCCACAGTTACAGAGAAAAGGGATGAAATAAAGTGACTGCCAATCAAGGGCCACTTTGGGGCATCCAGGAACTGGTGGGGGTGGTGAGATGGAGGCAGAAGAGGAACCTTCTGGATAATGGAAGAGGTGGAGTCTCAGAGTTTGTCATAGACTTTGGAAACAAATCCCAAGGCTTTTCTGACAGGAACTCAGAGGTGCCTTGCGGGTAACAGAGATGAGGAAGGTTCTTCCCACGGTGGAAACTTCTCACCAACGTAGATCTGCAAGGGAAAGGCTTCACTCTGTCCCTCATCAGTTGAAAGTTGGTGTGACCAAGAAGTGCTAAGTCTGATTTGAAAATCAACCCATCTAGCCTACAATTCAACTGCTGGGGAGGCTGAGAGACGGGCAGTGCTGAGTTCAAGGCATATGGGGTTAAATAGTGAGACTCTGTCACATTCAAAATGGCAATCTTCAATTCTTTGTACGTCAAATATGTGCTCAGCCACACTATTCTAGACTGTTCTGGGTTCTGGGGCTTCCAGTATGAGTCTTTGTTTTCTTGGGAATTACATTTTATAGGACATTAGTCAGATGCTAATCCAAGCATTCACATCCTGCGAGGAGATGAGAGATCAGGAGATGCTTCCAGAAGAAGTGAGGAGTCCTCTGGAAGACGATGGTTTCACCTGCAACAAGTGTGGAAGTGAATGGGGGCGGCGGAAGAGCATGGCAGGCGCCATGCCAATTCCACACTGGCAGGAGCTCACTTAGGCGCCCAGGATTCTTGAGAGCACAGAGAGGTGCTGGTTGGTGTTTTGAAGGGTGGAACCGGAAGAGAAGGATGACTCATTCAAAGGTTGCCGCTTGGAACAGTTAACTCTGGAAGCAGATTCCCCTCCACGGGGGCGAGGGTGATAGGAGGAAGATGGAGGAAGATCCACTAGGAGGTGAGACTGGCGCTAGCTGTGCCGGATCTTGAAGTGAGCGGCGATTTTTTTCCCCCTTTATGAAAACCAAAGGTGGTAGGGGAGGGGTTGGTGAATCGGAAGTTGATGATTATGTAGGTCTGTTGAGCTACACTCCTCGATGGGTGTGAAGGAATGGAGGTTCCTGGTTGATTTGGAGCTGATTACACTTTGAGGAAGCTCATACTTCCAGGCTTTTGTGTGTCTCTGCGTGTCTCCAGGAAGAAGCCAGGAGCCCAGTCTCTTCTCCTTCCCTGCCTGGAGCCTGAACTACTTGGACTTGGGGAAGCAGGTTGGAAGGGGAGACGGACGGTGGAGCTCTCCAGCTTCTCTTCACCACACGGTCACATCCTTCACACACTTCCTTCCTTTCCTCGGAGGAGTCGTGTGCCAACTGCCAGACTCAGAGCGACATTAAGCCGGCTCTAGAGCCCATAGCGCATCCAGCCGAAATTCCTCCATGTCCCTGATTGGTCAGTCGTGCTCCATCTACAGCTTCTGTTTGCCTCTGCGTGGAGGAATGAGGGAGCTGAACATGCGTGCCAAGGATTGTGGACGCATAGATCAGTCCACTGCAAATCCAGTAACTGCACAATACGCAACAAGGTGTGTGTGTGTGTGTGTGTGTGTGTGTGTGTGTGCGTTGAAGCACACTCTCTCCAAAGGCGGACCATTTGCCATGCTCAAAAGCAGACTGGAGAATTGCCTGTTCTGCCTCTGCGGGGTGTCTTTGCACATCTGGGCTTTTCTTACATGGAAATGCCGCATCTCAGGTTTGCACTCAGTTTCCGGAAACTTGCTTAGGATTGGTATTTCCTTTTCTTATCAATGTCTGGTGGGGTCACAAAGGGTTAATCTAAAGTGACCTGAGCTCCCTGCTGGAGAGCCTTCCTTTTGGATACAGTTGATTATTGGCTCTGGGAGGTATCTGAGCTCATTTCAAGGTAAATCAGAGGTGAGTTTAGAAAATGCATTCATCATTGGGCCCTCTGCTTGGGAGAAAGGAAGGCTGGGCCACTGTTTCCTCAGGACTAATAGGTTGTGTATAGTGAAAAAAAAGGGGGGAGGAAGTTGTGGGGCTGGAGATATGGCACAGCAGTTAAAGGATTTCTGCTCTTCAGAACAGAATTCAGTTCCCAGCACCATGAACTGCCTGTAGCTCCATCTCTAGGGGAACTGATGCTTTCTTCTGGCCTTTGCAGGCATGTGTGTGTGTGTACATCTAAAAAAAAAAAAAAAAAAACAAACTCTTGGAATCTGTTCTGTAGAGTGTTTATTTTTGAACTTATTGGGTTATTTTTATCCTATAGCCAAGACTTGTTATCACTAGAAAATCCAATAAATTAATAGACTTTGAAAATCAATCATTTCTAAATGAGAAAAAATTAAATTGAAATTACTGTGAATGGCTGGCTGTAGGGGTCAGGCGGGTGACAAAACAAAACCAGAGAGGCAGCAGGCAGGGTATGTCCATGTGTGACATTTGCTGCCTCGGGAGGCTGCTCCCTGGTTGCACTTAACTGCACTTCACCTGGAATGTGGGAATGTGGCCGCAGCGCCATTTATTCCAGCTTTTCCAGAGAAGCTGAAAATTTGTTTATTTACGTGAAATTCGTTGGCAGCTAAATTCAAAATATCAGTACAGGGCAAACACGAAACAGTATACATTCCGTCAGTCTCAGTGTAGTTTATGGAATGGAGAAATTTCTTATCTCTATTTGGATCCCTGAAGAGGGAAGACAGAGTCCTCTAAGTCAAGGCTTTGTCTCGCCACTTAAGGAGAGGAGACTTGTAGGCAAAATTTCTCTGTTCCTCCAGTCAGTTCCCAAATAACCACACAGAGACTTACTATTAATTATAAATGCTTAGCCAATAGCTTAGGCTTGTTATTAATGAGTTCTTACAACTGAAATTAACCAGTGTTTATTAATTTATGTGCTACTATATGGCTTCCTCTGTGTCTGAGTGGTGACTCCATCCTCTTCATCCCTGTGTTCTTTTTGTCTGCAAGTCCTGCCTAACCTTAACCTGCCTAGCTATTGGCCAGTTAGCCCTTTATTAAACCAATGAGAGCAACAAATACCCACAGTATACAGAAAGATTTTTCCACAACAGAGGCATGTAGCATTAGAATTCTGCTCTTAAGGGACAGTGGAGGCGACGTGTGGAAACGTAGTCCAGATCCAATCCCCCAAGCCAGCAGAGGATAATCACCAAGGAAACCACCGAGGTTTATAGCTAGTTCTTACCTGTCACTCTCTCAGCTGCACATGGCATCTGGTGAAAAACTGTCACATAAGGCTGTGTAGCTTGAGTACTGGTCATTTGTAGGAGGGCCTCATGTACTTTGTAGATTATATGAGCAGTGCCCCCTGGGGTGTGAAATGGAATCACAGGAACCCGTGAAAGACAGGATGTTCTATATTTAAGAATGGACAGTGATGCGCACGTTTGGCACCATCCCATGGGCTGCAGGTCCTTACGGCTCAAAAGAGGAAAAAGGAAAAAGCCAGAAGAGTTTTGTCATTGACTCATTCTGCTTCTTGGGCCTATGATGTGAACTCAACTGCTTTGCCATGGCTTCTTGCCGTGACACTGAACACTCTAAAAGCAGAAGAAATCTTTTCTGTCCTGTGTCGTTTATGCTGGGTGCTTTGCTATAGCACTGTACATTTTGACTTATCCAGGGACCAAGCTTTCATGTCATCTTTGGAGGAGGCAAACCATATTCCAAATCGTATGACTGAAGGGTCTAAAGTGTGGGACCAGGAGAGATATGCCACAAAGGCAAGAACACACCCTGCATCCCCTCGTCAGCATAAGAAATATTCTCAGGTAATATCTGGCAAATAAATAAATGAAGAAAATAGTGGGTAATGGACAGTGCAAAGCCCTATGGGGGCATCTTGTAGAGCGTGGACTGAATTAAGGCCGTTGTCTTGAAGGGAGGCAGTGGCAGAATTTGGTGATTTTGGTAGGAGCAGAGGCAGTCTCAGTAGAGTTCATTTATGCCAAACAAGTAATAATTGGCTTATCTGTCTCCTCTAGGCAGCTCCGTGGCTGTCCTCATTCATTTTATATTTCCTACCCCTAAGCCAATGCTCTGGTCTGCCATATGCCCATACTATGCTTATTACCTAACAAAGTGTGGGCTCCTCAGTGTTACACATGTGTGCAGGTCTCTACCCCCTTCACAAATCCATGAGCCTTGTAAGCCCTGAGATTTTCATAACTCTTCCTTGTATGGCACAGTGGTGTGAGCAGCGGTATACAGAATACTGTTAACAGAGATTTTTGAGCAGTTGCAATTCAAAAAGAGATGAACCAATTTTCTTTTTTAATTTTCCTTTTATTTAGTCTTTGTGTCTTTCATATCATGTGTCTCGATCCCATTCATTTCTCTGTGTATCTACCCTTTGCCTTTGAAGCCCCCCCCCAATAAAATTTCAGAGAAAAAAAGAAAAGAAAGCAGGGGACTCTCGCCATGGAAGTTGTAGTGTTACACAGTGAGTCATGCAGTAGACCCTCTTGTTCATATACCTTTACTTGCAGTGTTCATTGCAGAGAGTCCTGGTCTGGTTTGAGGCCTCTGGTTTCTGCTACACTATCAATGCTGGATCGTCACTGGAACTCCTCTTGGTTATCCTGCTGTTGCTGTGTGTTGTGGAGATCCTTTAGCTGTGGGTCTACAGGACTGGTTCCTTCATGTGCTCCAGCAAATCACAGCTGGGGTGGGCCAGCCCTGGTTCTGGGCCTGGGTAGTTGCAAGGTTGACCATCCCATCAACTGTCCCTTGTCCTCACCACTAAGGTGAACTCTCCTGCATTGCCTTGGCAAGTTCACCCTTTGCAGTGATGGGGGGAGTCCTGCTTTTATGTTCTCAGGGTGGGATCTCCCACACCTACACCTTCAGGGCCAGCTCTACTGTGCTGCCCAGGGGTGGCATAGGAACCACTCTCCCAAGGACCACGTCAGATAAGGAGCAGGGATAGCTTTCCTGCTCTTATGACCTAAGGGCCAGTTCTTCTACCTTCCCCATGTGTTGGTGGGGGGAGGCTGTCCCTCTGATATTGCCACATGACAGGTGAGTAATGGGTACAGCTCTTCCATGCTCACAATCGGGCTGACTTGCTCATACCTCTGCCAATGGGGTTGGCTCTATTGTGCTGCCCATGCCAGGGGCAGGGCCTGCTCTCCCGAGTGTTGCAGATGGTGGTGGGTAGGGCCAGATCTTTCTTTCTTCTGACCTCAGGACCAGCTCTTCATCATAGGCCCAAGAAGCAGAATGAGTCAATGACAATGCCCCAGCTCAGGCATCGATGGGGAGGGAGGGCATCTTTGCCTTGCCCATGCTGCCACATGACAGACAGATGAGTAACGGAGACAGCCCTCCCATGCTCACAACTTCGGGGCTGGCTCACTCACACCTCCACCAACAGGATTGACTCTATTGTGCTGCCCAGGCAAAGTACAGTGCCTGCAAAAAACCAATTTTCAAACCACATGATAAATGTAGAATTGAGAAATGCGTGAGCCTAAAAAGTGGGGGTAGTAGACAGAGAAACTGATTATTCTGGGGAGGGTAGTTGCTAAGGTTTCACAAAGAGATTCATGAGGAATCATAATATCAGACAGGACTGTGGAAACTCAGTACCCAGCTAGATTTCTGTCTTAGACCGGGCCCTATTGCTGTGAAGTGACACCATGACCAGGGCAACACTTATCAAAGAAGGCATTTAGCCAGGAGCTTGCTTATGGTTTTAAAGGCTTAGTCCATTATCGACATGGTAGGGGGGATGGCAATGTATTAGTAGAGAACTACGTCCTGATCCATAGGCAGAGGTGGGAGGAAGGGGGCAAGAAGGTGCTGGGCCTTGCATAGGCTTTTGAAATCCAAAACTTCACCCCCAGTGACACACTTCCTCCAACAAGGCCACTCCTACTCCAACAGGAGGACTCCTCCTAATCCTTCTAATCTTGTCCAGTGTTTCCTCTCCTTGGTGATTAAGCATTCAAATATATGATCCTATGGGGTGTAACAGGCTTTTTTGTTTTGAGCCACCAAACAGCTTCCAAATCATGACATGGAGACATATATTAGTTATGAATGCTCGGCCTCATCTTATGCTTGTCCCACTAGCTCTGTTTTCCTTTTTATTGAGCTCTACAGTTTTCTCTGCTCCCCTCCCTGCCTCTCCCCTCCCCCTTCAACCCTCCCCCAAGGTCCCCATGCTCCCAATTTACTCAGGAGATCTTGTCTTTTTATACTTTCTACTTTCCATCTAGATTAGATCTATGTAAGTCTCTCTTAGTGTCCGCATTGTTGTCTAAATTCTCAGGGATTGTGGTTTGTAGGCTGGTTTTCTTTGCTTTATGTTTAAAAACCACCTATGAGTGAGTACATGTGATAATTGTCTTTCTGTGTCTGGGTTACCTCACTCAAAATGATGTTTTCTAGTTCCATCTATTTTCCTGCAAAATTCAAGCTGTTGTTATTTTTTTTTGCTGTGTAGTACTCCATTGTGTAAATGTACCACATTTTCCTTATCCATTCTTCAGTAGAGGGGCATTTAGGTTGTTTCCAGGTTCTGGCTATGACAAACAAAGCTGCTATGAACATAGTTGAGCACATGTCCTTGTGGCACGATTGAGCATCCTTTGGATATATACCCAAAAGTGGTATTATTGGGTCTTGAAGAAGATTGTTTCCCAATTATCTGAGAAATTGCCACATTGACATCCAAAGGGGTTGCATTCCCACCAGCAATGCAGAAGTGTTCCCTTTCCCCCACAACCTCTCCAGCATAAGTTGTCATCAGTGTTTTGATCTTGGCCATTCTTACAGATGTAAGATGGAATCTCAGAGTTGTTTTGATTTGCATTTCTCTGATGACTAAGGATGTTGAACATTTCCTTAAGTGTCTTTCAGCCATTTTAGATTCCTCTGTTGAGAGTTCTCTGTTTAGGTCTGTACTCCATTTTTTTTTATTGGATTATGTGTTCTTTTGGTGACCAATTTCTTGAGTTCTTTGTATATTTTGGAGATTAGACCTCTTTCTGATGTGGGGTTCGTAAAGATCTTTTCCCATTCTGTAGGCTGTTGTTTTGTCTTGTTGACCGTGTCCTTTGCTTTACAGAAGCTTTTCAGTTTCAGGAGGTCCCATTTATTAATTGTTTCTCTCAGTGTCTGTGCCCACTAGCTCTTATAACTTAATTTAAGCTGTTTCTCTTCATCTATGTTTTGCTCAGTTTTATTTATTTATTTATTTATTTTACCTTTCTTTCATTCTGTATGTCCTTCTCTGTGTCTGTCTGGTAGCTGTCTGTCTGTCTGTCCCTGGGTATCTCCCTTTCTTTCTGCCTTGTTCTCTCTTCTCTTTCCGCTTGAGCCTAGATTCTTCCTTCTACTTATTCTCTCTGCCTGCTAGCTCTGCCTATCCGTCTACTGCCTAACTATTGGCCATTCAGCTTTTTATTTGATCAATCAGGTACCTTAGGCAGGCAAAGTAACACATCTTTACATGATTAAACAAATGCAGCATAAACAAGTGTAGCACATCTTTGCCTAGTTAAAGTAACATTCCACAATGAGGACCATTCTCATTCAAACATAGTGGAGCATTTCCCTTGACTGATTTAAGGCTTAAGAACATGGGACTTTGTTAGCAGGCACACTGGAGTTTGGTTAGGACAATGGGGGGGCTTGATGAGTTTGCCCCTGAGTGAAATAAAAGTGGAGAATAGAGCACCAATGGGGTTTCCAACTATACAGAGGAACACTTATCCATCACAGAGAAAATGTTTGCAATATATTGTTAAAATAAGATGCAGGCGCCCAAAGTGGTAGGAACCATGTTTATTTCTAAGACAAATGTGTTTTTCTCTTTCTTTCTTAGAAACGAGTTTTCTTAGGAATAAACGCATGTACAGAGAATAAAGAAATCACCAGGGCATTTACTGAGATGTTTACCTGGCAAGCACTTTTTTTTAAACAGCTGACTCTTTAATGCCATGTACTTTCCTTTCTTCCAGCTGTTCCATGTTGGGAATTATTACTCAAGGAACAAAAAGCACAATAAAAATAATTCACCACTAATGCTTCCTCTATGAAGTCTTTGAATAACAATCCTAATAACATGGAAATCGATGGCTATATTTGTTAAGTGAAAAAAACAGACTTTGGAATTCATTGCGCGTGGAAGGATGCCATGTGTATACTGGTGTATGAGGCTGTTCCTGGCATGGGCACTCAGGAGGAAGAACGTTGCCTGTCACTGGGGAACCTGGAGGCGATTTAGTTACAGAAACTGTATTTAAACAGTTAATGGAATGTTAGCTTATATCTGGTTCTTACATACCTTTTAAGAAATACTTGTTTTTATTTTGTGTGTTCAACGTTTTTGCCTGCTTGTATGTATGTGCACCACGTGTGTACCTGGTGCCTGCAGAGGACAGAAGTGGGCACACGTCTCCAGGAACTGGAGTTACAGAGGGTTGTAAGCTGCTGTGTAGTTGTTCGGAATTGAATCTGGAGCCTCTGACAAAATCAACTAGTACTCTCAGCCACTGAGCCATCTCTGGAGAGAATAATTAGCTAGCATGAAAACTCAGAAGGATGTCAGAAAATCACAGAGACGAGGAAACATGGCTACGGATGTTCTGTGAGACTTTACTTTGAAACATCTTCATGTGTTATGTCATTTCCTGACTGGCCCCGCCTATTTTAACAATAAACGCTAGAGTGTGAGGTTGTGAGGAAGCAGAACTTTGATGGTGCCACTCTCCTGCTCTGAATCCTCCACAGCTCTCGATTGCCTGGGAATGAAGTTTAAACTCTCCGGGCAGATCTGCAAGTCTTCAGAGACCTGGATTCGCCTGCTCGCCACTTCTCCATTTCCTTCCGGCCCTCGCCCCCAGTGTCTCTGTAGTTCACGTACCACTTCTCCAATCCTGGACTTCTGTCTCCGAAGCATGTCTGTGGAACGTTCCTCCTGCTCTCCCACTCACCTCACAGACTCCTACACAGCTGAAATGCCACTTCCTTTCTATCCGCTCGGCTGTCTTGCCTAGTCATTCTTATTTGAGTGTGTCCTTTCAGCATATTGCGCCTCTTCTCAAACAGACCCGTGGCACCGCGGCTGTTTCTTGTGCGGCTGTCCACGGTACCCCATGTCTCTGGCGTCTTGCTCACTGTGGTGCTCTCAGTGCATGCCACCCAGACAGATTCATAGATTGAGAGCATGCGTGAATGAATGTATCGCCCAAGAGGCAGAGCACAGGGTTTCCATTCCTCGGGCAGCCTTCAGGCCTGGAGTGGATGGCTGCAGTTACAAAGAATCTGCCGTCTAAAGACTGAGAAAAGGAAAGTTCACAGGAGCATCCAGGGATGACGTCTCAACGTATTTCATGTTACTGTAAAGGAATTCAACAGACAAGGTCATTTACAAAGAAATGTGCTTCTTAAAATTCTTGAGGGTGGAGACAGGAAGACCGATGTCAAGCAGTCTGAATCTGGCAAGGGCCCTCTTGCTATGGTGCCTGTCTCATGGTGGAAGAAACCATGAAACAGAAAGGTAGTGTACCAGCTCAGGCCGTTAAGACACCATTCTTATCCGGAAGGCCCCACCCTCAAGACTTCTAACCCTAGGTACTCCGAAGCTCCACCTCTAAGTTCCAATAGTTAACATTCCAACACATGGGCTTTCTGAGCTGGGACCAATGATGCAGGGTTAGGCAGGCAGATCCCCACAGCAGTGATGCTCCATTAGCTCTTGAATAGGAGAGCTCACCAGGGACACATTGGCCAGAAACTCGCCAAGTTTCAACTTACCCATGTCAGAGAGGCTTCTTTGTCATCAAGAAAACATGTGACAGCAGACGGTGGCGAGAATGTTGCAAAGGGAACACTTACACGTTGCTGGTGGGAATGTTGACTGGTACATCCACTGTGCAAGTCAGTATGGAGGTTCCTCAAAACTCTCAAAGTGGAACTTGCAGAAGCTCCAGCCACACTACTGGTTGGCATACCCAGAAGACGCTGAGTCAGCATGCCAGAGAAAGACCTGCACACCTGTGTTTGCTGCAGCTCTATTCAGACTAGCCAACGCACAGAACCAGCCGTGACAGCCATCACCAGGTGAGTGGATAAGGAACGCGGAGTCCTTTCACACAATGGAGTTTTATTCAGCCTTAAAGGAAAATGAAGTGATGTCAGTTGTGGGAAAATGGATGGAACAGGAGATCATTATGCTAAGCACAGTAAGTCAGATGCAGACAAACACTGCACGTTTTCTCTAACATCTGGACTCTGGGAGGGGAGAAACGGAAGCAAAATGGGAAACTGCTGGGGATGAGGAAGGAGGAAACAAGAGAGATCAGAGAGGGAACAGATGGGGAGCATATGATCAAAGTGCATGGACTTATCATTGTGGAACCCCTTATTTGTACAGTTGCAAATGCAAAAAGAGATCAGCTGGCAAGACTGCCTTCCCAGCAGGCTGGGACTGCAAAGAGCAACAGGGGCCTCAAGTCAGCAGAGCAACCGGGGCCTCAAGTGAGCAGGTGTAGGGGTAAGTGAGTGTAGGGGGTAGTGACATAGGAAAAATAGATAGGTCCAGACTGCCAGGACTGTTAGCCCTCTTGTTGCTTTTGAGACAAGACCTCATGCAGCTGAGGTTGGCCCTGAACTTTTTATGAAATCAAAGACGGCATTGAACGTCTGATCCTCCTGCTTCAGTCTCTGGAAATTACAACTATGTATGACCAGACCCAATTTATGTAGTGCTGGGGACTGAACGTCGGGCTTCACCCATGCTAGGCAAGCACTCCACCAATTGATCTACAGCCCCAGCCCAAAGACTGGCTTTAAAGTTGGTATTTAACAAGCACCTAAAAATTAGGAGAAATGCCAGTGACCTAGGTCATTGTCTTTGTGTAACAGTCATGAATCCAACACACACACACACACACACACACACACACACACACACACACACACACACGTGTATGTACACACACTGTCTTTCATATCACACACAGCATGGTCTATTTCAAAGGAAATCTCTGCGTAGGTCCTCTGGCATATCTGGGCTTCTGCATTGAAGTGGTATTATGGGAAATAAGCTTCTGAATGGTGTTGACAGGCAACACCACTTGGGAGCCCAAAAGTTTATATTTTGCCTGAGCTCTTTAAAAAATTTATAGCAAGATCAGCATTATCACGCCAATAAAGGGAATCAAGAGAAAACCTGAACAAAGGAAGAAATGCAATTTTTGCTTGAGTACGCGAGGACACGGCCGGC
>PVIU01001824.1:143961-158649 GCA_004026605.1 Ondatra zibethicus
AAAAAAAAAAAAAAAAAAAAAAAAAAAAAAAAAAAAAAAAAAAAAAAAAAAAAAAAAAAAAAAAAAAAAAAAAAAAAAAAAAAAAAAAAAAAAAAAAACCCAACAAACCACGCTAGCTCAGAATTGAGTATAATAAAGGGTTATTTATTAAGGGGTAGACTTACAGATCACAGTCCTCTGCTCAAACAGGAAACAGCAACCAAATCCTGCAGCTGGAAGAGGGCAACCGCATGCTTTACATTGGCATATATAGTACAAGAGGCCATGCCCAAGTGGGCAGGTAACTTAAAGGCTACTGGCAGTAGGAATTCCTACAGCACGTTTGCATATGCAAGGCATTTTGACCATCTTCACGCTTCTGCATTCCCTTTCCTCATCTCCCTAAACTCCTTATGAACCTGCTCTTCCCAACAAGTCCCCCTCTCATTTTCACATCATTTTGCTGTTTGGTTTTGTTCTGTGATCTGCTGGGTCTAATGGGCATGGAGTTATATATTGGAACACAAGCTCAGTTCTTACATTTTTTAAATAAAGATAATTTATATTCATTGTTTTTAAAAGTGGATAGAAAGAAAATAGCCTAAAGTAACTATTCATGGAACCCAATGTTCTTACCCTACTCCTTCCTACTCTGAAGCTCATTCTCAAAGGTTACTAATTGTAACTCTTTTGAAAGTTTCTTAGAGGGCTGGAGAGATGGCTCAGAGGTTAAGAGCACTGCTCTTCCAGAGGTCCTGAGTTCAATTCCCAGCAACCACATGGTGGCTCACAGCCATCTGTAGTGAGATCTGGTGCCCTCTTTTGGCCAGCAAGCATGCAGACAGATAGAACACTGTGTACATAATAAATACATCTTTAAAAAAAAAAAGAAAGTATCTTAGAGTAGTCATTCTTCAGTAGCTGCATAATAGCAAACACAGATATCTATCTATCTATCTATCTATCTATCTATCTATCTATCTATCTATCTATCTATCTATCGTCTGTCTGTCTGTCTGTGGTGGTTTGAATGAAAATGGTCCCTATGGGTCTATAGGGAGTGGCACTAGTGGGAGGTGTGGTCTTGTTGGAGTAGGTATGGCCTTGTTGGAGTAGGTGTGGCCTTGTTGGAGTAGGTGTGGCCTTGTTGGAGTAGGTGTGGCCTTGTTGGAATAGGTGTGGCCTTGTTGGAGTAGGAGTGGCCTTGTTGGAGTAGGTGTGGCCTCGTTGGAGGAAGAGTGTCACAGCAGAAGCAGACTTTGAGGTTATATATGCTCAAGGTAGGCTTAGTACACAGACTCCTTCTGCTGCCTCCAGATCTAGATGTAGAACCCTCAGCTCCTTCTCCAGCATCATGGGTGCCTGCATGCCACCATGTCCTGTCATAATGACGATGGACTAAACCTCTGAAACTGTAAGCCATCCATTTAAATGTTTGCCTTTATAATGGTGAACGCCTTTAATCCCAGCAATCTTGAGTCAGAGGCAGGCAAATCTCTATAAATTCGAGGCCAGCCTGGTCTACAAAAGAGAGTTCCAGGACAGCTAGGACACAGAGAAACCTTGTTTCGAAGAAGAAAATAAAAAGAGTTGCTGTGGTCATGATGTCTCTTCACAGCAATAGAACCCTAAGACTCTATCTATCTGTCTGTCTGTCTGTCTATTAATTATAGATATTATGTGTTGGCCAATAGCTGATGGACCTCACCACCTTTCTCTCTCCCATTTTCTTGCTGTGATTATATTATTATATTTACTTATTCTTGCACTTTATGCCATAATTCTATACCCGGTACTCATTCAAGTGTGAGACATTTGAGCTCTGGGAGGTTGTAGGATGAGTGAACTACAGATGAGGAAGCACAACCTTATGACTTTTATTTTTGAGATGGAAGGTCTCACTTTGTACCCAGTTTGGTCTTACACTCTTGATTCTTCTGCCTCAGCTTCCAAGCAGCTAAGATTACAGGTCTACCTACCATACCCATTCTCTTTTAGCTTCTTTTTTCCTATTCACATCCCAAACACCAGCAGATCCTTTTGGCTTGGCTTTTAATGCATACCCAGAGTTGGATTGGTGCATTTATTTTATTTTGCTATGTTTTGGGGTGTGTGTGTGTGTGCCAGAAGTTGATGTCAGTTATCTTCTTTTATTCCTTACCACTTTAGTTTTTGAGACAGGACTTCATACTGAGTCTGGAACTCACTAATTTGAAAATACAATCTGGCCAGTGAGCTCCAGAGACCATCCTGTCTCAGCCTCCCCAGTTCCAGTATGACAGACACACCACCATGCCTGGCTTTCACATGGGTGCTGGGATCTGAAATCAGGTCCCTAGACTTGTGTAGTAAACATTTTATTGGCTGAACCATATTTCCAGCCCCTTATTGTAGCACCCATCATGTGGGTTTTTCATTTGTACACTAGCCTCTTTGTAAAGAGAGCCGTTTAAAATGTAAGCTAGCGGCTGGGAAGCCTGCTACTGCTAGTCTCAAAAGCCTGCTGTGATTCCTGTCACACTGACAGCCAAAGCCAGCTCCCTGTCACAGCTGGACCATATCTGCTGTCCAGATCTCCTCTTTTCTTACTTTGTTCCAATGCAAGCACGTCCTGACCTTGAGGATTATGCACCTTGATGCTTCTACCTGACCTGGTCCTTCCTAGCAATGGGAGCAGCCTTTTCCCTTTCCTGAGCTGCTCTATAGAGAACGGTAGGAAGGAGATGAGACAGCAGATGTGGAGTAGTATCTGAAGAAGCTTGACGGGTGGGGTGTTAAGAAGAGGCTAGGCAGCAGGATGTGTCTAACAATAAGCTGGCTCCAGGCATGGTGGCTGGTTAGGGCAGAAAGAGCTGCAGGAAAGGGGAAGGCTCAGAATCAAGAGAGAAAAGTTAATGTGAAGAGAACATCCCTAAGGAGGGAGAGGGCACAAGATCAAAAGCATGAGAGGATGAAACAAAATTAATTAACAAGTTCTTGCCTGAGAGCCATAATTTTCTCTGTGAAATAGAAGGCAGGGCTTAACCTGAAGGGGAGAGGGCTGACTTAGGGGGCAAGAGGAGGTAATACTGTGGGCTTGAAGTACCACAGTTGCTGAAGGGAATAGGAGAGAGAAATGACCAAGGGTGGATGCAAGGCGTTCTCTGGATGTTGAGGGACCAGGCAGAGCTGTAGACCTCGAACTTGCTGTCGTCCCCCCCCACCGCCCTGCCCCCGCAGAACACACGTGCATGCTTTATATTCTCTCTTAACAATGACTGGCAGAGCTTGTGTGTAATAATATTAACACAACAATCACAACTAATGTGTAGCAGAGGGCTGTTAACACCTGCATTTTATAGGCGAGGAAACCAAGGTGCAGCGGTGTCACGTGGTCTGTTAGTAGTCAGTAGCGATATTCTCCAGAGAAAGAAAGAACAGAATGACTGAAGCACTGATTCTCTCATTCAGTCATTCATTTATTCTAAGAAACTGGGTCGTGGTTTTGTTTTGTTTTGTTTTGTTTCTTTTTGAGGCTGACTGCTCTCAAGATATACAGTCATAGAGCTGGGGCTGGAGGCTGATGGCACATTACACTATCAATGCTGGCAAGTTTGGGCCCCAGAAAGAGTTGATGCTTCAGTCCGAGATTGAAGGTTGCACAGAGCCAGCATCCCAGTTTAAAAGCTGTCAGGAAGAAGGAATCCCTCTGAGTCTGGGAGGATTAGCCTTTTGTTCTAAGTGATTGTGATGGCAGCTCCTCAAACCATGAGCCCAGATAAGTCCCTCTTTCTCTGAAGTTGCTTCTTGTCCGGTATCTCGTTACATAAATGAGAACAATAATCAATACAATTGTTTAAATATACTATCAAAATTTATTTTTTGTTTCTCTTTTCATGTACCAACCATGATCACTACATTGGTCATGTGACTCACAGTCTATTTCCATCGAACAATACGTATATGACTACTGGGGAATCTACATATTGCTCACGGTCACATCCCATTGAACAGAAATTAGTCACATGCTTGCACAACCTGCAAGGGATCCTGGGAAATGTGGACAAAATCTGCTGCACTCCCATGCATTCAAGAATCCGAGAACCAGCAGTGATGGCTAGCCACCTGCCTCTGTCTTGGAGAGACTGGAAGCTGTGATAATGGTTAAGACCCAGGATGCAACATGCACAGAAAGTTCCAGAGAAGGAGGGTAAGGAATTTTGAGTAATCCTCTCACCACTTTATGCGGGACACCTGTCTTTTTGTTT
Organism: Ondatra zibethicus; assembly: GCA_004026605.1. Lineage (NCBI taxonomy): Eukaryota > Metazoa > Chordata > Mammalia > Rodentia > Cricetidae > Ondatra > Ondatra zibethicus. The sequence continues at coordinate 148,188 of PVIU01001824.1, forward strand.
ATCGTGGCCGAGACACACAGCTCTTCCCAGTAACTGAACTGACGCCAAATTGTTCCTGAAACCTGCGGAGAACATAGCGTTTTATAGTTACCATCGCACGATCCTGTTGAGCCCCAGCACAGCATATGCCTGGCTTGTGGCAGTCCCTCTGCAAACATTTGTTGGACAAATACATGAATGAATTAAGCCACTTAGGTGAAGAGAAAAGAACAGGAACTCAGCTACATCATTCATTCATCAAATATTTGTGCAGTTAGTATTCTAGACACTGAGCACACAGCAGTGACCAGAGCAGACAGAAAGGCTTGTTCTCCTGAGGGCAGGGCCTAAAATAAATAAGCACAGAGTACACAATATGACGCTACTTCACACAAGCGGTGAGGAAATGGAGAGATGGGAAGTAAGGGTCACTTTTATTTCAGAATCAGTGACTGCTGCCGCTTTTCTTTCTTCTCCTCCTCTTCTTTTTCCTCTTCATTCTTTTTATTCCTTCCTTTCTTCTTTCCTTTCTTCCTTCTCTCCTTCCTTCCTTTCTTTTTTTTTTGAGGCAGGTCTCTCTGTGTAGTCCACATTGGCCTTGAACTTACTACATAACTCAGATAGGTCATGAGCCCTCAGTCCCCCTGCCTCACTCAGCTCCCTGTGTGCTGGGATTGAGCTAGGTGTGAGGATATCTAGTTGAAGAACATTACAAGCAGAAAGACGGCAAGTGCCAAGGCCCTGACGATTGTGGGGAGGAGGCTAACGAAAGCTGAAGCGTGGGTTAGACCGTGGCACTCGCTAGAATCTGTCCTCAGTGGGAAAAGATGATTTTAAAATTACATATTTTATGTGATTCCTGCAGAGATTCATGGAATTATGTTGAACCATGTTCACAGGGGCCAAGGGAAGCAACAAGAGACAAACAACTTCTGACTTTGGTCAAAGGGCCTTGGGGGAATTGTGGGCTTACCTGCGGCAGCATCCCCACACTTCCTGTCGGCTGATCAAAACGGAAGCAAACCATTGTCTGGGGCTTCCTTTTAGATGCGGAACAGTTTGTTTTTCTGTCCTTTATCACAAACATCCTGCCGCTCTTCGATGGCATTCCTGGTAATGGAACCTTTTTGTTTTGTTATATTTTAATCTGCTTAGCGCGTGTGGCTCGTCTATCTGGCCCCACGAATCACTGGTTATCATCACAGTCAATGGTGTGTGTCCAGCCAATTTCACAGACAAACACCTCTTTCCTAGTCGCAGTCCCTGATGTGGGCAAGTCTGATTTACAAAGTCAATAAAAAGGCATTCAGGGAATTACTGGGCCCTGCTGTCTTAATGCACAAGATTAAAATCTCCAAGTTTGGGACAACAAGAAGTCATTTGGCACTTGTGAAGTGGCAAGCAGGTTATGGAAATGTCAGGTGGTTGGGGTCAGGCACCACTAGAAGGGGATTGATCAGAAGACAAAGAACCTAATTGATTAATTGCCTTCGTGTCTTTCCTGGTATGACCCAGGGAATAGCAAGTGGTCACTTTGGAAGAAGAACATTTTTTTCACAATGGAAGATCATGAACTCTAAAAAGTGGGGTAATTTAGAAGGGTTTTTTGCAAAGTAAGTTTACCTCTCTACAGAATTAGTAAGAGTTCATTTCAGGCATTGTAGTTTGGTCCACTGGGATTGTGAACACTGAATCAGCGGTCTGCAGTTAGTGTGTGTGGGACTGTGCTCAGAGGGAGCCATTTCTAATCTACCCTTTCAGAGATGTTACACACATACACACACACACACACACACACACACACACACACACACACACACAAACACACACGTGCAGGCGCGCGAGAGCATACCCTTCATGCTGTTCAACATCTTCCTAACTTAATGTATCTGGGAGAAATTTCTAAGTCACAGAATACAGACCAGCTTCATTCTTTCTATAGTGTTTTATTGGCGGCTATGTCATGGATAGCTTTTTATTCTTGCAAGCACTGTTGTAATGGTTATTATTCTACAATCCTCCTTTTTCCCCCAAAGAAATGTGCAGAAATGTTTGTTGGATAAATTCTTGGAAGTAGAATTGCTGACTCAATGGGTAAGTGCGTCTTAAATTCTCCTAGATACTTTCAGACGTCTCTGCACAGGGGTTGTCTCACTGGGGATGTGTGTGCTCTGAGTCCACACCCTTAGAATGCCTTGCTCTAGAGAATCCTTCATTTTACCCATCCTGTGGGTGGAATTTGCAGCTTCTTGACAGTTTAGATTGTACATCTTTTACAAGCTATATTAGAGTTGGAAAAAAGGGGGGGGCAATAAGGAAGTTAGGTCAAGAGACATTTCTGATGGAGGTATTGGGGATTGAACCCAATACCTTTGTACTTTGTACTCCTCCAGTTAGCCACACCCCCAAGCCTATGGTTTTGCATTTGTATTTACCTTCCTTTCTTCTGTTTCCTTCTCCTTTGTTTTGTTTTCCATCTTTCTCTTCATTCTTCTTTCTTTTGAAAGTGAGATGAGCATGTCTACTACAGAGGCTAAAGGGAAAGAGGAATAATGCTATAAAATAAATGAAGAAATAAAGAAGAGAGAGGTACTCCACAGGAGGGAATGAACTGTTTGATTTGCTACTTTTGGTTCAGTTATTCAACAAATACCTCTCGTGAAGTCAGAGGCTACTTTTATCCATATCTGCTTCTAGGAGATCATACTTTCCTTCTCCACTGGTGTTGAACTTGTTGAACAACGGAATAGTAGGTGCTAGATATGAACAGAGACCTTATATTAAACTATACCATTGGACCCCACCCCATTAACTCTATAATTTACAATGTAAAAAACTTTCTCCATCATGGCTGCCATCCATGTTTCTTGAGTCCTAGGACAAATACTCTTGGTTATACCCAAACTCATTCATGTCCTGGAACCAGAAGCAGCTTCCAGAATAATCTACAGATTGCTTGGAACTTGAGCACAACTATTCTTTGACTAAATCAATAAGCTTCTGGTGATTTGTTACACAGCACTATGACTGTAGCAATCAATACCTGATACACATTTTCTGTGCCAGACTATCTACAATGAGAAAATCACCATGAAAGAAAAAAAAAACTCATCAAGAAAATCAAGATTCTCAGAAAAAAATTAAGTAAAAATTGGAAATAGAAAAGTCACTACAAGTCAAAAACAAAACCAAGAAATAACAGAAAATACCATCACTAGATCCAAACACACAGAAGATAGATGCTCAAGTGTGAAATACAGGCTGACAAAATACAACATCCAAATACCAACAAGGAAAGATCAACAAGCATGACCATAATATCTAAGAACTGTGAGATACAATCAAGAAACCAAACCTAAGAATCCGTGAGGTAGAAGTGCCAAGATAACCACTCATGACAGAGAATTTATTCAATGAAATGAAGCAGAAAGGTGCCCAGGTCTAGAGAGAGAAATAGACATACAAACACAGGAGACATTTAGGCTCTCAGACATGGCCAGAGAACATATCCACAACATTTAATAGTCAAAATTCAAAGTATAGGACCAATATTTAAAGCTGTAAGGGAAAAACACTAATACAACTTACAAAAGCAAACACATTTGGATCATATCAGATCTATGGCTTAGCTACTTTTCTATTGCTGTGACAAAACACCATGGCCAAGGAAACTTATAAAAGGAAGCATTTAGTTTGGGCTTATGGTTTCAGATGGTTGAAGCCCATGATGGTGGAGCAGAGGTATAGTGGCAGGAACAACAAGAGTTCACATCTTGCTCTACAAGTAGGAGACAGAGATAGGGAGAGAGACACAAAGATACAGGGAGAGAGAGAGAGAGAGAGAGAGAGAGAGAGAGAGAGAGAGAGGGTGTGTGAGAGTGCACAGTGGGATGAGCATCAGTCTTTTGAAACCTCAAAACCTGCTCCTAGTGACACACCTCTTTCAACAAGGCCAGACCTCCTAATCCTTTCCAAACAGTTCTACCAACTGGGAACTGTAGATGAGTGTTTTTGTCCTACACAGTCCTGTAACTTTTCAGTCCCAAATAAACATACAGAGGCTTATCTGAATTATAATATGAATTAATATATTTAAATATTATATTTATAGTATAATATCTACCACATAAATAAAAATATATAATATAATATTAAATATTATATAGTACTTAAATATTTAAATATTAAGTATGTTTGGTCTAGTGCTCAGGCTTATTATTAACTCACTCTCACAACTTAAATTAACCCATAATTCTCATCTATGTTTAGCCATGTGACTTGGTACCTTTTCTCAGTAAAGCATTCTCATTTTGCTTCTTCTACATCTGGTTTGTGACTGTGTCTCTGGCTTTCCTCTTCCCAGAATTCTCCTAGTCTGATCGCTCTGTCTATACTTTCTGCCTGGCTACTGGCCAATCAGAGTTTTATTAAACTAGTACGAGTGACAAATCTTTACAGTGTACAAGAGCATTATCCCACAGCAGCGAACCAAGCATTCAAACATATGCGCCCGGGGACTATTTTCATTAAAACCACCATGGTTCCTGTGCAACTTTTTGGCTAAGATCAAGTATAGAATAACACAAGATCTCTCATTAGAAATTCTAAAAGATAGGAACATATGTTCTCTTGGCCACTGAGTGATCTCTGTAGATCCTGGCTGTGATGACTATTCTTGGTTGAAAATTCACCTTTTAAAATTGATGAGAAAATAAGGACATTTCAAGGTAATTACAAGCTACAACAGTTCATAACTTCCATAGGAGCACTGCAGGAAGATACTTAAAGGAATACTATATATACTATATGTAAAGGAGGAAGAATATCTAAATCATGAGGGCATAGTAAGAATAACTTTCATGAGAGGAATAGATAAGTTAAGAAGCAACCCATTATGTCAAATAATACTGACTAAACAAATTCCTAGTACTGATAGAGTAGAAAACAAAACAAAACAAACAATAATCCACCCAACCAGAAAAATAACCAACAAAATTATAGGGATTAGGAAACATTTCTCAACAATAACCTTATATGTAAGTGGCCTCAACTCAGTCATAAAATGATATTAACTGACTGGATTAAAATCTAGATCCAACTAGGTGTTATTTCCAAGAAACACATCTCACTGGTAATGACAACCATTGGCTGTGAGTCAAAGGTTGGAAAATAATCTATTAAGCAAATGCAAGCTGAAGGAAAGCTGGTGTCACTATTTTGATATCTGATAAAGTAGACTTCAAACCAAAGTTCAAGGAGATAAAGAAGACCATTACATGCAAACACTCCAAACCAATCTCCAAAGAGATAAAGAAGACCATTACATGCAAACACAAGAACTATTCCATCAAAAGGATATAACAATTGTAAATGTCTGCACATCAAATGTTGAGGCCTCCAATTTCATAAAATAAACACCAATGGGCATAAAAAGTGAAGTAAGTCTTGATACAGTAATAGTGGTGATTTCAATGTACTATTCTAATTTACATAGGTCATCTGAATTAAAGCCAACAAGGAGTCTTTCAGAGTTAAGCAATCGGACTTACAAACACAGAATATTTGGAACCACCAGAAGGCATATTCTTCTCAGCAGCCTGTGGAACTTATTCTAAAGCAGAGTTCCTAGAATGCTAGGTCACAAATCAAGTCATACCAAATATGGAATCATCAAGATAATGTATCTTATCAGCTCATAGTGCAGCAACAGTAGAAATCAATAGCAAAACCAACCAACCAACCAAAAACAAAACAAAACAAACAAAACTCAGCTAAACTTACAGAAACAACATAATACATGAGGATTGAGCAATTGACCCTTTAGTGACCAGTGAGTCTTTTAAGAAGTCATGAAGGAAATTTAAAAATTTCTAGAATCAAATGAAAATGGAATTCAATTTATCAGAACCTTTGGGATATAATTCTGGGAGGAAAATTTATTGCTATGACTGCTTTAAAAAAAAAAGCCATGAAGATTTCAAATAACAGCCTAATGATGGTTGCATCAAAAGGTCTTAGTAAAACAATAACAACCCAAGCCCTGAAGCAGTAGTAGATGACAAGAAATAATAAGGATTACTGTTGCTATTCTTGTAAGAAAGACTACAAGGGAGACTAAAGGAATAATGCTCAAAATCCAAGAATGAGTTGGTTCTTTGACAAAGTTAATAGGATTGTCAAATCTACAGCCAAACTAACTAAACAAAAGAGGAACAGATGATTCAATTTAATAAAACTAGGAATGAGAAATGGTAGCTTACTATAGATTCCAATGGGACCCAGAGAACCATTAAGGGATACTCTGAAAACTGATATTGACTGGAAAAAAATCTAGAAGAAATGAATAAATTCCTAGTTACATATGGCCTACCAAAATTAAGTCAAGATGCTATAAACAACTTAACTTGATCATCCATAAAAAAATTGCTCAAAGCAGTAATATCTCCCAGTGAAAAGTGTGGGACTGTGTGGATCCACTGCAGCAGAATCCCACCAAGCATCCACGCTCCGTAGACTGTTCCATAAATAGAAGGGGGAAGGGTACCACCAGGCTCAGTAGACGAAATCAAAGACTAGATAAGGAACAGGAAGACTAGATAAAACCAAAGTAGTAGATGAAACCAAAGACTAGATAAAAACAGAAAACTATAGACCAATCCCCATGATGAACACAAACATAAAATTTCTTAATAAAATTTCAGCAAATTGAATTCAAGAACACACAAATTGTAACCAAGAGTAAGTTGGTTTTATCCCATGGAAGCAAGGTTGATTTAACATATGCAAATCAGTCTGTGTACTTCAGCACACAGCAGAATATGGAAAGAATGCACATAGTCATCTCTACTGGTACAGAAAAGGATTTTGACAAGCTTCAACATCCCTTCTTCATAAATACCCTGAAACAAGGAATAAAAGGAACGTATCTCAACAAAATAAAACTAAAGCCAACATTTTACCAAATGAGGAAAAGCTGAAATTTTTTTTCCAAAATCTAGCATGAGATAATGGTGCTTGCTTTTTCCAATGCTATTCAATGCAGTGGTTCAAGTCTTGGCTAAAGCAATATCATCAGAGGAAGAAAAGGGATACACATAAGAAAGCAGTAAGTCCAAGCATCCCTATTTGCAGATAGCATGATCCTGTGCTTAGAAGACCATGAAAGCTCTGCCAAAAATAACTGGTAGATACTTTCAGAGAAATGTTTGAGCAAGACACAGGGTCATCAGACACAATCAATACCATTGCCATATACCAACAGGGTGCTCAGTGAGAAAGGAACCAGGAGGAAATGTCATTCACAGTGTTCCTCACCCAGCACCTCACCACCACCTGAGCTAGGAATGACCTACAGACATCTACAGTGCAAATTTATGATGAACACTGAAGAAGACATGACTAGAGAAAAAGACCCTCAACACCCAGGGACTGGCAAGATTTGTGTTGTGAAAATGGCTGCAACACCAAGGACAGATGTGTTCCCCAACAAGAATCCCAACAGCGCTCTTCACAGAACTAGGAAAATTCCTTAAACTCATACTGAGCACAAAAACTCTGAATGACCAAGGTGGTAAAACAGTTAGTTAAAAGAGCAATGTTGGAGATATCACAATCCTTGATTTATCTCAAATTTTATTATAGAGCTGTAATAACAAAACCAGCGTGGTACTGGTGCAAATCGAGATCAGACATGTAGAGCCATGGAATCGACTAGAAGACCAGAAATAAACCCAGCTACAGCTGCTGAAGTTCTGATAAAGGTGTCAAAACATACACTGTCAGTATGCTTGCTGCTCTTTAACAAATGTTAAATGTTACTGGCTCTTTAACAAATGGTGTTGGAAAAGCTGGACTTCGGTGCATAGAGGAAGGAAAGTAGACCCACGCTTCACACTCTGAACAAAAGTCAATCCAAAATGGATCCTTTTTGTGACACCTGAAACTGCCAGGGGAGGTCACTTCATGATACAGGTGTAGACTGAACATTTCAGAAAAAAAATAATTATTGACACAGGAAACAATCCCCAGAACTGACAAATGAAATCATGTGGAATAAAAGCTTCCATGCAGGACAGAAACAATCACCAGAATGAAGAGACAGCCTGCAGAATGAGAAAAAAAAATCCTTGTCGACTACAATTTAGACTGGAGATTATTATTATGAGTATATAAAAAACTGCAAAAATTAAACATCAAAAATTATCCAACCAATTGATGGGCTAATGAACTAAATAGTTTTAAATAGAAGATTTAAATGGCTAATACATACTTGAAAAGATTGTCAACATCTTTAGTTATCAGGGAAACACAAAACTGCTGTGAGATTCCATCTCACCTCAATCACAATGAGCATCATCAAAGCAACAAATGACAAGGGATGCTGGCAAGGATGTGGGGAAGAGCAAACTAAGAAACTGCTGGAGGCAATGGACACTTGGTTAGCCACTGTAAAGATCAGTGTGCAGATTTTTCCAAAACGAGGAATAGAACTACCAAATGACACAGCCATCCCACACATACCTGAAGGAAGGGCTGCCATCGACATGCCACAGGGAATATCCACGAATGTATGCTGATAGCTACCCAAGTCACAATTGCCAAGGAGTGGAGCCAGCCTAGCGTCCATTAACAGATAGGTGTGCGATGAAGATGTGGTGCATGTGCGCAAGTGAACTGTCTTCAGCCATAAAGAGGAATGAAGTCATGCATTTGAAGGAAAATAGATGGACCAGTAAGTCATTCTGTTAAGTGAAATAAGCCAGACTCAGAAAAACAAGGACTGCATGTTTCCTGACATGCGCAGAAGCTAGATTTAAAATTATGGGAATGCATATATATGTGGGGGAGATCTTGAAACCTGACCGTAGATAGTAAGAGGGGAGGAAGAAAGTCTGGTGGGGGAGATGGTAGAGATAGCATAGATTATGTGACTTGAAATTAGAGGTGTGTTATATCTCAGGGAAGGAACCAAACCAGCTACGGCAGGCAGGGGCACAGCAGGGTGCACAGTGGAAGGATATATAATGGCAAGTGTGTGGAAATGCCACAGTGAAACCCATTACTGCATAAACTAATTTTCAAAACATTATCAGCGGGACTTCACCCAGGAGGGACTACGGGGCGGTGAAGGTAGCCAGCTGCAAATTTCAGTTCAACATGCTTCCTACTTAATCCAAAGAGTTAGTCATTGTCAATCTGAACGTCACATTTATTTATTTTGTGAGTGTGCATATGTGGGAACATTTGTGTCAGTGGGTGTGTGTCAGGAGTCAGTTCTGTCTTTCTACCACATTCCACAACGGGAGTCCCAGGGCTAGAACTGAGGTTGCCAAGCTTGGTGGCGTCTTTTTACGCTCAGCTAGCTAGTCCGCTCTTGGTCCTCATTTTTCTTTGCTGAATCCAGCATCAAAGCCCAGGGTCACCCTTGGTACCACAGTTGCCTGACTGCGACATGGCTCACAATGCCCTCATTTATTAAGGCTGAGACAGAGGTCCCCTGCAAATGTCCTTGGAGCCACTACTGGCTTTTGGGCTTGTAGGAGACGGGAGGCGCATGCGCTGTCAAGGCGGCTGGAAGGAGCCTTGCCACTTTGCCCTCCAGGAACAGGGTGTCAGCAGCTAAGCAGCTGGGCGAGGCTCCTGCCCGCTCTTGCTTCCTAGGGAAATCAATGATTTAGTTAAAGCTTGTCTGCCCCAAGCTGCGGATCCCGGTCTTCCCAGCGGAACCGCTCTGCGAAAGCCTTTTTATAAACCGGCAACAATTTACACTCCAAATGATGTCCTAATAAACTGCAGCCGCAGCCCTGCTAGGAGCAGACCGGATAAACTCCGCCTTTTAATAAAACACATCGAGCCTGGCCCAGCAGGGCGGGAGCCCGCTGTGTGGAACATACTGGCTGCACAGCCGGAGCCCAGGTCTGGCGGGATCCCTCTACACCCCCACAGCGTAGGGTTGTATGTGTCTGCTGGTAATCCCTCCAGAATTAAACAGTGCGCCTCTGGGCTTTAGATTCCAGGGGTGGGAGGAGACTTTGATTTCATTCTAGTATCCTCCATTGAGGATGCTTGCTTTCTAGTGTCTAGAAGCCTCCATCATGGATCATGGCTCCCTGTTGTCCCAAGAGACTGACAGTCTTATAGAAGGGAGCTCTGGCTAGATTGGGCAATTTGATTCACACACCGATTCTGCTTCTTCCTAGCTGTGTGACCTTGGGTGCTTTCTTAGCCTCTCTGTGCTACATGTTGTGGTATTAAGTGGGGATAATGCTGGCACCCCTTTCTTAAAGCTGGGCAGTGATTAGCATACAGTAAGCAACTTAATGGCAACCAGTCTTATGGTTTTATTATGAAAATGCCTTTCTATGCCACAAATTCTTAGCACATAATAAAAGTCTAGTTAATGACATAATATTTGTATTCTGAGATTTGGTGTAAGTACAGTCTACATCAGAAAGATCTTCAGAGTTGTTCTGATTTGCATTTA
>PVIU01001824.1:158749-194540 GCA_004026605.1 Ondatra zibethicus
CTTGTTGACCGTGTCCTTTGCTTTACAGAAGCTTTTCAGTTTCAGGAGGTCCCATTTATTAATTGTTTCTCTCAGTGTCTGTGCTGCTGGGGTTCTATTTAGGAAGTGGTTCCCTGTGCCAATGCGTTCAAGCATACTTCCCACTTTCTCTTCTATAAGGTTCAGTGTGGCTGGCTTTATGTTGAGGTCTTTGATCCATGTGGACTTGAGTTTTGTACATGGTGATAGATAGGGGTCTACTTTCATTTGTCTACATGTTGATATCCAGTTATGCCAGCACCACTTGTTGAATATGCTTTCTTTTTTCCATTTGATATTTTTTGCTTCTTTATCAAATATCAGGTGTTCGAAGATGTGTGGATTGATATCTGGGTCTTCTATTCGATTCCACTGGTCCTCCTGTCTGTTCTTATGCCAGTACCAGGCTGTTTTCAGTACTGTAGCTCTGTAGTTGTTATGTTTTTTGAAAAAAGAAAGAGGGTGACCCAGCAGCTTGCTGCAGCTTGCTGCAGGTCCCCAGACCACGTGGTCTCTGCGGCGGGTGGGCGGCCAGACCACATGGCTAGTCTCCGGGTCCCCATATGAGCTGTGCGGCGGTATGGATGGACAAAAGAGAGCTGGGTAGGCGTGCTATGCAGAGTTAAACATTTATTAGATGGGTGATGGAGGGAAAAGAAGAGAAGATAGAGATAGAGAGAGATAGAGAGAGACAGAGAGAGACAGAGAGATAGAGGGAAGGGGGGAGAGGGAAGAGAAGCAGCTGCTGCTCCCGTGAGAGCGGAAGAGGAAGAGAGAGAGGAGAATTGGGGTCAGAGGCTGGAAGCTGGGAGTGGGCGTGGCCAATAAGAGGCCAGATACTACAGTAGTATAGTTTGAAGTCAGGGATTGTGATGCCTCCAGATGTTCTTTTGTTGCCCAGGATTGTTTTGGCTATCCTGGGTTTTTTGCTTTTCCAAATGAAGTTGAGTATTGTTCTTTCGAGGTCTTTGAAGAATTTTGTTGGGATTTTGATGGGCATTGCGTTGAATCTGTAGATTGCTTTTGGGAGGATTGCCATTTTTACTATATCAATTCTGCCTACCCAAGAGCATGGGAGGTCTTTCCATTTTCTGGTGTCTTCTTCAATTTCTTTCTTCAAAGATTTAAAGTTCTTGTCATACAAGTCTTCCACTTGTTTGGTTAGAGTTACTCAGAGGAATCTAAAATGGCTGAAAGACACTTAAGGAAATGTTCAACATCCTTGGTCATCAGAGAAATGCAAATCAAAACAACTCTGAGATTCCATCTTACACCTATAAGAATGGCCAAGATTAATAACACTGATGACAACTTATGCTGGAGAGGCTGTGGAGAAAAGGGAACACTTCTGCATTGCTGGTGGGAATGCAAGCTGGTACAACCCCTATGGATGTCAGTGTGGCGATTTCTCAGAAAATTAGGAAACAACCTTCCTCAAGACCCAGTAATACCACTTTTGGGTATATATCCAAAGGATGCTCAGTTGTGCCACAAGGACATGTGCTCAACTATGTTCATAGCAGCTTTATTTGTCATAGCCAGAAACTGGAAACAACCTAAATGCCCCTTGATTGAAGAATGGATAAAAAAAAAATGTGGTACATTTACACAATGGAGTACTACATAGCAGAAAAAAATAACGACAGCCTAAATTTTGCAGAAAAATGGATGGAACTAGAAAATATCATTTTGAGTGAGGTAATCCAGACACAGAAAGACAATTATCACATGTACTCACTCATAGGTGGTTTTTAAACATAAGGCAAAGAAAACCATCTTACAAACCACAATCTCAGAGAATTTAGACAACAATATGGACACTAAGAGAGACCTACATAGATATAATCTATGTGGGAAGTAGAAAGTATAAAAAGACAAGATCTCCTGAATAAATTGGGAGCACGGGGACCTTGGGGGGGGTTGAGGGAGGGAGGGGAGTGGCAGGGAGGGGAGCACAGAAAAATGTAGAGCTCAATAAATAGCATGGGGGGGGGGAGAAAGATCTTCAGAACGCTGAGATAAAGCCATGTAAGCCCTATCCACGGCTTCAGTTCTAGCTCTGGCAGCTAGGCAGAACGGATTTCACCCCAAATGTAGAGATGCATGGGACTACATTTCTCCAGCTGTTGTCCCCAGCATGCTCTAGTTCTTTCCCATGAGGCCTCATGTTTGAAATGGTGACCCTAATACCTTCCAGGATGAAATGCCTGTAGATGCATGGTACAAACCAAGCGCATTTCCTTCTGTCTTCCACCCAAGAGCAGGATGCCATTGCCACAGTTCCTGGGAGTCAGGTGACTTAGGAGCTATGAGCATAAGATCTGGAGTCATTCATCGTGGGTTCCAAGGCTCCATCCATTGCTTTCCTTACATCTCCTGGAAGAAAGGAATAAGCATTGTGTCTGTGAGTTAGTTCACTGAGATGGTCTAACTGATGCCAGCTAGTCGAGTGTAGGCCAGACACTCGGTTAGGTCTTAGGCTGTCAGTGTCCCAGAGTGGCCACGTAGAGCTGAGGGGGTGGTCTGCAGAGATGGCACCGCCCCTCAGCCTTCCCGTTAGCCCAGCAGTAGCTGTCTACCATCTTCGACATCTTCTCACTGTTGGCACATTCTGAGCTTCTAATTTTTCCACACAAGCCACCATTAAACGTCAACACTCTTATCTCATCCCCCACCAGCTGTTACTTCCTTTGAGCACAAGTGCAGGCCTTCACATTAATCCATATTTAATTTCATCTTGCTAGCTTTGGGCTGTGATTCCAATTGTTGGAGAATCTTTTGGATTCTCAATCTGTCACCCAACTGCAGCCAGCACTCCTTGTGTCCTGGCTCACAGACAAATGGATGCTATAAAACCTGAAGGAAGATCCTGAGCTTGTAGAAGATTCTACTCCTCATGCCTGCCCAGAGCTCGTGTTTCATTTTGGGGTTGTTGTATCTCTGTATCTCTTTGAGAAACAACCTGAACCCATGTCGCATGATTTAGGGGAGTTGTCAATCACAGCACTGGTGCCAGAGGTGAGTTAATGGACCAATCATATTCTTTCTCTGGGATTTAATGATTGAGACAATCGACAGGAGAAACTCCACAGGAACAGAGGAGAAAAACAGAAAAGTAAAAACAGGTTAGAACTGGTCCATCTTTGGAATTGCTATGGAATCTGTCCATAGCTTTCTATCCCGTGGGTCCCTAATGCTGCCTTTCTCTGTGCACCGTGGTATGACTCTTATCTTTGCCTTTGATATAGTAGATCAGTTTACTTATTGCCATCAAGCCCTGTGTAACAAATAATCATACCATTCTGACTTGAAACATTAAGCATTTATGTTATGAGTCCATGGATCACTAAGCTCTGCTAACTCAGGAAGCTACAGTTAGATGAAGCTTCATTTAAACAATTCTGCTGGTCTTACCTGCCTGACTGGTCATCTGGGAATTGGATCAGCTGACCTGGGGTGACTGCAGTTAGGACATCAAGGGCAACTCTGCTGTGTTCACTGTGTTATCTTTCACTAGATTTATAGGAAGGGAAGGAGGGAGGGAAGGAAGAAAAGAGAGAGGGAGGAAGAGAGGGCAAGCCGATGCTTTTAAAAGACTTTGCTTATTCTTAATGGCCAAAGTGATGGGAAGAGCAATGAAGTCCTAATACAGAGAGTGTATCTGGAGAGCTGGAGAATTCAGTGGGATCCACAACCTGCTACAGGTCTCCTGATAATTTTACCCCCCCCCCTATCCTGATGGATTGATGACTGGGAAAATTTCTCATGTGCAGTGATTCAACTCTTGGAGCTGTAAGTCACTCCCTGCTCCATCCAGCAAAGACATTGTCAGTGGCACCTCAATTACATGTAAGGTCGTGGTAAACTCAGAAAAAAAATCAGAAAAGGAAACCTTAGCTTTTGTGTAACTAAATTACATCTGAGGAGCAGCTCCTCTGGGGGCCAAAATGGGGTAGAAGCCAATTCCAGGAAAAATAAGTGGAGAGTAGAAGACAGACTCCTCCCCCAAGTACACTGCAAGGGCTGGAGCCAACTCAGAATAAATGCTGGCTCATCCTGTGTGACTTTCACAGGTCACTTGATCTCTCTGGACTTCATCTTCATAGGAGTATAATGACAGAATAAAATTCTTTGGCAAAGTAACTGTGAAAGGATCCCTCTTTCTTTTTGCACACACTGGCCAGCTATTAAATTGATGTATCTCGGTTGCAAGTTCAACCCTTTGAATTCGTCTCTATGATGCCGTGACGAAGACTCCGTCAACCATACTTCTTTCTACTGTGAGGCACATTCTTTACTCCCTGTCAGACTCTGTCCATAGGGGAGGCAACCTCTGTTATAGGAAGCTGTGGGGCTGTAACAGAAAGGGGGGACTTAACCTTGCTTCCTGTTTCTGTGAACAGCATAACCAGTCTATGGTGTTTGGTTTTCTGAATTCATAGAAGACCCAGACTCATGAGAGACTTCAACATCAGTGCCAACTGGTTTGCATCACCTTTGAACTTTTGAGTTCTAGTAACACTGATTCCTTCCCTTGTTGCCTTGATCCTTGGGGGATGTGCTCATGTTTCTGAGTTTTCTTCCCTCCTAGTGACCCTTTTTTAAAAACCAACTTTATATCTTATAAAGTACTCCTTAGGTCCCATTCATCCATCCCAGTAACTGGTGTGGCTCCTTTCCCTAGCAGAACCACAAGTGATGAGCCTGCCTTACCTCACTGCATCTCATACAAAGTCCCACCCTAAGTCCCATCCTATTGTTCTGAGTGACTTCTTTCCATACATTCCCATTCGCTTGGGTTTCCCCAAGGTAGTGATCACCAAACTTGTTTTGATAGAATTCACTGGTGTCTTAGTTACTTTTCTATTGCTATGAAGAGACACTGTATAGAAGAAAGGGTTTATTGGGGGCTTGCTTTCAGGTTCAGAGGGTTAAGAGTCCTTGACCATCATGACAGGGAGATGGATAGGCATGGCACTGGATCAATAGTTGAGAGTTTACCTGTTGAAACAGCAACCAGAGAGAGATAGGAAGAGAGAGAGCTAGCTGGGAAAAACATAGGTTTTGAAACTTCAAAGCCCACCCCCGGTGATATACCTCCTCCAACAAGGCCACACTTTCTAATCTTTCCCAAACAGTTCCACCAACTGCAGAATAAGCATATATATATATGAGCCTATGGGGCCATTTTAGTTCTGCCACAATTTGTATCTATCCTGAGCAGCAGGATTCATTCCCACCCACCCCCCTCTGAATGATCATTGTTTGTATCGTGAATTTAGATGCCCCTGTCTTAGCCACTCAAGTGCTGGGATTAAAGGCATGCACCACCATGCCTGGTAGAAATCTGTATTTTTACTAAGTTCTCCAGGGACAGACAAGAGTCTGGTTCAGAAGACCACTTTTCTGTAGCCAAGGACCCTGTTGCTCCAACTTTGTTTCCAGGACTTTCGCTCTGTGCATGCTTCAACATGAATGTGTGTTGAATGGGTGGGTATTATATTTATGCTATTCTGTTACTGTTTATTTGCTATGAAATTGAGACCCCAGGAAACCCGCAAATGACTTGATTTTTTCTGTTACTTAGCATGTGCAGTGTTGGTCAGCAGAGGGGTTCTGGTTTGGCTGTATTTTCTCCCCAAAGGGCTTCTCTATTAGAGGCTTATTCTGTAGCATGGTGTGTCAGTCGCTGGTTAGGTCAGTGGGAGACATACCTTTGCCAGGGATTGAGGGACTCTAGTCATTTTGAAAGCCTGTCTGGTGATGTGATCTCTGGCTCTGACTTGGGCCCCTGCCATCTGCCATGGGCGCCTCCCTAGGTTCTTGGGACTTGCAGCCTCTCCAGCTGTGAGCTACAGAAATCTTTTTTTTTTTTTGTATAGTTACTCAGCTGCACATATTCTGTTATGGTAATAAAGAGTGACTATTTTTTCTTGCCACTAAGCCTGAAGACCTGAATTCTCTTCCCAGAACCCACACATTGGGATGAGAAAACCAACTCTGGAAACTTATCCTCTAGCCTACACATGTGCACCATGGAGTGCACCTCCCACCCACATAACAAATAAATAAATAAATAAATGCAAAGCAGTGGACTAGTACACAAAGTACAATAAGTTGTGTTTGTTTCTAAGGTAAGATTTTGAACTAAAGATTCAGTCCTGAGTTTGATAAGGATGGTGTTTGTCTTAGTTAGGGTTTCTATTGCTGTAAAGAGACAACATAACCATGGCAACTCTTATGAATGAGAAACATTTAATTAGGTGGCTTATAGTTCGGAGGTTGAGTCCATTATCACCATGATGGGACATGGCAACATGGTGCTGGGAGAAGGTGCTGAGAAATCTACATCTTTGATCCACAGGCAACAGGAAGTGAAATAAGACACTGGGTGTGGTTTGAGCATACATGAGATATCAAAGTCTGCCTCCACAATGACACACTTCTTCCAAAAAAGCCACACTTACTCCAACAAAGCCACACACCCCCAATAGTGCCACTCCCTATGAGCTTACGGGGGCCAATTACATTCAAACTTGTGGAGGCCCAAAAATGTGAACCTATTTCCACCTTGTCTGAAGGTCAGAGAGTTTTAGCTTGCTCAAAGCTGTTGACAACAGGTGTGGCCTTAGGTGTGGTTGCTTGGTGTTTTGGACAGTGGGATAGCCCAAACAGGTAGATCCACTCCACCCTGACCAAAGATCAGAGAATTCAAGCATAATTCTGTTCCTTCTTTTGAATTAAGAAGTTTGACCCAGAGAATGGCTGCCTTTAGGATACTTGGTCTAGGGTAGGTTCACTGCCTCAACAACAGAACGCTTTTCTCAATAATTAATTACTTGATGTCTCAAGTACTAAAGCAAGAACTGTTCTAGTTGTTCTTTGTTTCATGTTGAAGCAGTCCTTTGCCGTCTCTGCTCTGTTGTATTGGGGTATAAAGGTGTGTGGAAAATTAAACACAGGTGATTTTCAGTATTCACAGGAACTACCTTCCGGTACTCTTATGTTTCTGTTTTATTATTTTCACACACATCTTCATTCTCTTTACTAACTTTTCTAATCCCCATTCCCTTACCCTGGTCAGTGGTATACTTGTCAAAGTTGCTCTCTGACACAAACTACCACAGCATTCAAACATTCCCGGAAAGTGTCCCCTACAATAACAGGAAGTACATCTTAGGTAGCCGGGTAAGCTCAGCTCCTGATGGGACGATTTGGGAAGTTTTTCTCTTTAAAGTTTGACTTGAGTGGAAGTCGTGTAACAACAGTCTTACCAGCTGTGAACAGTGTGAGCTACAAAAATGACCAGCATGATCAGCATGGCAAGATATGCCCATGGGTGTGATAATGGCACAGATGCTATGGGGCCAACAAATCACTTTCTGATTGGATGTAAGGCCTGAGTCGCAGGAGGAAGCACATGCCTGGTGGTGTAAATCTGGCCAAGAACCCATTGTTGGGGAGCTCACAGTTTCTAGGAACGAATCTATTACCATTATTCTGCCAGGGGAATACAGCACCAAGCTGCCCTCTAAATTCATATTTTTCTACATAGATTAACACAGCTCCCAGACCTCATAAGAAAAGTAAATTTGTCTGTACAGTGGATGGTAGTTAAATCAGACACTCACAGCTGGTCAACTGGTAGTTAAATCGGACACTCACAACTGGTCAAATGGTAGTTAAATTGGACACACAACTGGGAGGAAGAAATAATTAAAATTAAACTTATACCTAAAAATTTAATTTGTGTGTGTGTGTGTGTGTGCGCGCGCGCCCGCACACGGAAATTGTGGTCAGAGGACAACTGATGGGGGTCAGTTCACTCCTTCTGCCCTGTGGGTCCTGAGGATCAAGCTCAGGTTGTTATGCTTGGCAACAAGTACCCTTACCCACTGAGCAATCCTCCCATCCCCAAGGACACTATTCTGAATTAAGCTAGTTTTACATCATTAACCAAGTCTTGTTCTAAGCTTTTACTTATTTTAAAATTTAGCATACAAACTATTAGGTTTCATTATTGTATTTTCTTTATTTTAAAAGTATTTTTATTATTTTTTGAGACTTTCATACAATCTATTTTGATCATGTTGACAAGTGTTTATCCTCCTAATTCTTCTAAGATCCACCCACACCTCTGTAAGTCCCAAATTTCTTGTCCTCTTTTCTTTAATATATGACCCATTGGGTCCAATTTGGGCTGCCCATATACTCCTGGGTGTGGTGCAATCTCCTGGACCATGATTGGTCTACTAGGATCCACACCCTTCAAAATCCATTTCTTCTTCCAGAAGTCATCAGCTGTCCCCATAGCACCTCAGAACCCATGGCTGAGAGCCCAAGGTCCCAGGTATGAAACTATTCCTTCTGTCCTGCCAGATGAACATGGTACCAAACTTCCCTCTACATTCACATCTATTATAGATTAGCACAGCTCTCAGACCCAATTGGAGGAATAAGTTTCTTTGTGTGGTGGGTGGTGGTTCATTCAGAAACTCACAGCGGATCAAGTTCAGAGAATGTCCCACTCCAAGTTAGACAACTGACTGCTTGATCTTATGCACGCGTGATGCAGACCACAGCAGCAGCTGTGAGCTTGTGAGTGTTGTGGTCCTATCACACCTAGAAGACACTCAGTCCTCCCCAGGGCTCTCACAGTCTTGCTAATCCCTCTTCTTCAATGTTCCTGAGCCTTGGGGAGGGGCGCAATCCACCATTTGTGGCCGAATACACTACTGGCCCTTGATCAGTTATGAGTGTCTGATTTAACCACCAGTTGATCAGTTGTGTGTCCTATTTAACCACCAGTTGACCAGCTGTGAGCGTCTGATTTAACCACCAGTTGACCAGCTGTGAGTGTCTGATTTAACCACCAGTTGACCAGTTGTGAGTGTCTGATTTAACCACCAGCTGACCAGTTATGAGTGTCTGATTTAACCACCATCTACTGTACAGACAAATGTACTTTTCTTATGAGGTCTGGGAACTGTTTTAATCTATGTAGAAAAACATGAATTTAGAGGGCAGCTTGGTGCTGTGTCCACTTGGCAGAATAATGGTAATAGATTCATTCCTAGAAACTGTGAGCTCCCCAACAACGGGTTCTTGGCTAGATTTACACCACCAGGCATGTGCTTCCTCCTGCGACTCAGGCCTTACATCCAATCAGAAAGTGGTTTGTTGACCCTATAGCATCTATGCCATTATCACACCCATGGGCATATCTTGCCATGCTGATCATGCTGGTCATTTTTGTAACTCACAGGGTTCACAGCTGGTAAGACTGTTGTTGACTTCCCTGCCCCCCAGCAGCCTACATACCACCTTCCAGAACTAGCAGAGCTAGCCAGAATGGAAGAAGCCTTCCCTTTGATTCTAATTTGATTTATTCAGGTTTTGTAATGAATATGTGTGATTTTTTTTCAGAAGTTGTCTTACAAATTGAGTTCTGGCCAGCAACCAAGGGCAATGGTAATAACCTGTATTGTTTAAGGGACCTCTAGGGCACCTCTGACCAAAAAAAAAAAAAAAATGAGGGGAAATAGCTCATACCCAGTTCTGAACTTTTTATTTGACAACCCATGGTTTCTGGGATAAACAAATCCCCTGTGTAGGGAAAACTCCAATTAAATTCACACATGTGCACATGTGCACGCGCGCACACACACACACACACACACACACTATATATATATAAAATATAAAAACCATATATATATGGTTTATAAAATACGGCTTTTCCCACATAGCCATAGTGGGAATTATTATTCCCCTTTGACCTGTCCTCCTCCTCCTCTCCCCATTTAAACTTTCCCTTCCACCCCCCCCTTTGACTTCATCTCTCCCCTTTCATTGTGGTATTTCCCTCCAACTCCTATTTTTCTCCACCCCCTCTCTTTACCTTGCGTCCTTCAGATCCCAAGCAGCTTTCTCCCACTTTCATGTTGCCTGTGTCCTATTGCCTCCTTCATACACACACACACACACACACACACACACACACACACACACACACACACACACACGCACACACACGCACACATGCACGCGCGCGCACTTTTACAGAATGACATTTTATTCAACGAAGTTTTTGTCTGAGGGAGTCTGCAGGCATTTTGGACTTGGCTATCTACAGAAAGGAAGCTCTGTGCAAAGTGAGAGAAGAGGAACATGCAGTGTGCCTGCGGCAGAAGGAATAAGTGATAAGAAACAGCCTCAGGGGCCAAGCCTTTGGCAGAAGGGAAATTTGAAAGACATCATAACTAAACAACAAAGGAAGCAAGAGTATGACCAGTTAGCGGAAAGTGCCTGCTAAAACTCTGCAGGTAGACGAATGAACACGTCTTAATTGGATAGCGCATCATTAAGTTGCACAATGGCACAATAGCCTAGGTCTTCTTAGGTATCAGTTAGCCTGTGATGTAAGGATGTTTCCAATGCCAGCAGCCTTTCCCCTGGCCCCAAGGAGGGCAGGCACAAAGGACTGTGAGCTGAGCTAGCTCCGTGCCAAGGCGTACATAAAGGCCTAACAACTATCCACCAAGATAAGGTGGTGGCTGTGGACAGATCTTAGTCACGCAGTGTGACTCAACTTGAGAAAAATAATGTGCCTATATTTTGAGGGAATTTTTTGAAAGGGGGGGCATGTTAGCAGAGAATTTCTATTGCAGAAACTATTGACCTGGGGTGTGAGCATTTCTGCATCTGTTGGGACAAAGAAAAAATGATTGCTGACACAAACAAAACAAAAGATATTAACTGTGATGTAGTACCAAGGGTTGCCATACCTGTGACAGTGTGAGTCAGATACTCTGAGAAACTTACCAGCAATTCCTCCCTCCTGAACTCTACAACACCCTGACTGCACAGGCAATACCTACACTGGTCTTTACCAGCTCACAGAACCTAGGTGCCCAACCACAGGAACAGTGGCTGTAGCACTTTAAAAGGAACACAGATCAATGTAAGAAAGCTGGATTATCCCAGGGACATGATCGGTAAGAATATAGTGGGAATATGCTTAAAATAGGGCATCTTTGCTAGGTGATGCCAGTCAAAGGGACACTCTTTCTTTAATAACCCCTTGACTTTTATCTGTCCATGCCCATTTGCATCTATAAAAAGTACCTGTTGAAATGAGAGGAAGCAGGGAAAAAGACCAGAGAAATGAGGAGGGTGGATGGACTAGGATGGCCAGCCTCCTTCTAAAGGTAGGGGTTGGTTTGAAAGGTGACAGAATTGTAGAAATGAGGGCATGGGGCAGACTTCTGACTTCCTAACAGGTGGGGGTGATGATGCTGATGTTGTAGTTCTTGAACCACTTTCATCAAAGGGTTCAAATTTCCTTGGCTCCCGCCTTTACCATGGGTTACATGTTCTAAACCTTCATGGATTTTCTGCTGTCCCCATGGTTTTCCAATGATTTCTCTGGTGAGTCTTCTGGGTTTTTGTTGTTGTTGTTTTTCAGTTTCAAGGAACCACAACTGAATGTTGGTGTGACCTTACTGCTCAAATCCACATGATGGAATCCCAGTGTCCGATTCCATAACATTTGAAAGTAGAGCCTTTGGCATATAAGTAAGCTGGTAAGTTGGAGCCCTCATGGGCAGGATTAGTAACAAGTAACCGGGTACCTGGGGCAATGGCTTAGTTGGCAAAGTGCTTGCTGTGCAACCATCAAGATCCGAGTTTGAATCCTCAGTGTTTATGTGGAAAAGCTGGAGCGGTAGCACATACCTGTCATCTCAGCATGGGGGAGGCAGAGGCAGAGGCAGAAGGCAGAAGGCCCTCTCAGACTCGATGACCAGCTAGTCCAGCTGAATCAGTGAGCTCCAGGCTCAGGGAGAAATGTGTCCCGAGGTGGAAAGTGGCTGAGGAAGACACTCGATAGCAACCTTTGGCCTGACCACACACAGTCATATGACAAGAGGGGACACAAGGCTCAATGGATTTCTTTCTGAGCCAAGAGAAAATAAGAAAATGCAAACCGGGAAAGGGCTTCCACCAGACCCTGGGTCTGCCAGCACCCTGAACTCAGATGTCCCAGCATCTGTATAATGGTTTATATATCAAAGAGGATCATATGTTGAGGGCTTGGTTTCCCAGCTGAGGACATTATTTTGGAGGTTCCTGGAAACTGTGGGAAGGAAGTTTTAGCTGGAGGATGTGTGACTATTTTAAAAGTTGGATCTGATTCTCATACACTTCCATTCTCTCTGCTCCCTGTTGACCATGAGGTGAAGAACTGCCTTTGCCACACAGACCCCATACCATGGCATTTTGCCTTAGCCCGTAGGCTCAAGTGACCACACGCTGAACCCCGGGAAACTGTGAGACAAAGTAAGTCTTTCATCCTTTAGGTTGTTCTCTCAGGTTTTTGTCAAGGTGCACAGAAGAAATGCACACCTTTGCAGAACTGTGAGAAATAAATACTGTAGTTCAAGCCATGGTTTGAATGTTTGTGTCTCTCTAAAATTCTTGCAACACAATTCCCTTTGGTACAATATTAAGACATGAGATCTTCAGGTTATGAGGGTTCTGCCTTTGTGAATGACATTAATGCCTTTGTTTACAATAAGAGTCCCAGAGTGCTTTGTCATTTTGTTCTTCTACCATGTGGGGACACGTTTTTTAAGACACCATCTTGGCAGCAGGGGCTAAATCCTTACCAGTTACCCAACATATTGAAGCTTTCATCTTGGACTTCCAGGCTCCAGAAGAATGGTAAATGGATTTCAGCTAGTATCAATTACTCAGCCTAAGATACTTGGTTATAGTAGCAAGAGCAGACTGGAAGGGCCAAGGAACTTCTGTCGATTTGTTATGGTGACTCAGAGGGAATAAGACAGAAGCCTCGAGTAAACATCAGACAACTGGAGTCACACAGAAGAAAATGTGATAGCCCAGGGTCAGATCCAAGGAAGGGACAGGGACCTGTGGAAAACTGAGTCTCAGAGAAGAAAGACTGTGAAAGGCAGCTTCTATCAGAGCATTTGCTTTAGTTCAGAGGCTCTGGGAACACATGGATGTCAGAGGCCTGTTTCTGGACTTTGTGTGGATTAAAGGAATGAGGAGCAACATCCACCAACAAGGGAATCTACCTCCACTCTGAAAAAAGCCAACTAAGGAAAATCTCCATGCGCCACACTCTTTACAACAGAAACCTCCAAAAAGACAAAATGGGCATGGTAAATTGATCTGGTAAGAATCCCCTAAGAGGTAGACGAGTAGAGAAGAAAGCGTAAATGTAAAAGGTGAACCAGTACATAGAAATGTTGACAGGGGTTTCTGTCCTGTCTGGTCCTGCAGTTGTTCAGTCCCAAAGAAACACATAGAGGCCTACATTATTCATAAACTGGTTAGCCTATTAGCTCAAGCTTCTTATTAACTCTTATGTTCTGTGTTAACCCATAATTCTTATCTGTGTCAGCCACGTGGCTTGATACCTTTTATCAGCAAGGCATTCTTATCTTGTTTCCTCTGTGTTTGGATGATGACTGCAGACTGACTCTTTCCTCTTCCCAGAATTCTCCTGTTCTGGTTGCCCCACCTATATTCCCTGCCTGGCTACTGGCCAATCAGCATTTTATTAAAACAATATATAAGTGACAGGGTACAAGACCATTGTCTCACAGCATAGAAATATTAATAAATAATAAGAAAAATATAAAATGAGAATAATAACAAGATACCACTTCACACTCCGGGGCAAAGAATCTGGGCAGGGCTGGGTTTGGGTGGGGAAGAGTGTCTTTGGAAGCCTTAGAAGTAATGGCAGCTTGTGCAGAGTGTCTGCAGAATGTTCAGACACTAAATGGAATTGAGCATCTGTATCTC
The DNA here is from genome assembly GCA_004026605.1 of Ondatra zibethicus. Classification (NCBI taxonomy): domain Eukaryota; kingdom Metazoa; phylum Chordata; class Mammalia; order Rodentia; family Cricetidae; genus Ondatra; species Ondatra zibethicus. The sequence goes on from PVIU01001824.1 coordinate 172,604, forward strand.
TGAACCCTGCTCCCAGTGGAACTGAGGGTGAGAACACACCCAGTGTATGGCAGCCTCAGAGTCTGTCCCTGGAAGGGTGGTAAGTCAGAGCAGCAAGACCCGTGACTCAGAGAGCATGAAGAGAAGGTCTCAGAAAGTTTAAGGCCATGCTGTCCTTTTGAGGCATGGGGCAGAGAAAGAAAAGGGATGGACCAGTTCAGTAGAAGAAAGGAAGGGTTTTATGCTGATATTACAAAGGTTGAAAATAACAAACAAAAGAGAGTCAGGTGAGGTGTTTGTAAATCCCGGTCTCCAGCCACCATCTTTGGAGGCCCCGCCCATGTGCCCCTTGCACCTTGACCCCTCCCTGAGGGTCAAGGTAGCCCTCCAAATTTTGACCCCTCCCGAGAAAAGGTCAAGACCACTCCCCAGGCTACTTAAACTGCTCCCCAAAAATAAACAGGTGGTCTCCCCCACCCCCGTCACGGTACAGATTTCTGGTTCCCATTGGGGCCACCTGAGAGCACAGAAGTACAATTAAACCTGGATATCCTTTAATTTGGTTTGTTTTGATTTGCCTTGATTGGGATTTTTGCATCGGCAGAGAGCTCGTGTTAGAAAATATTCTTAACATCTGGAGACCCCACCAGGTAGGGCAGCCTATGACCACACATTGAAAGTGCCATTGTCCACAACCTGAGCTCTCCACACCGGCTCCCGGACTACAGTGGCTGCGCCTTGGTGAGTCCCTTTTTCTTGTCTATGCTATAGGGTTTTGGGGAACCCGTTCGTGTTTACTTTTTGCTGATTATTGGGCTTTTGTGGAAGACGTGGGCTGCGCCAAGAGCCTGATTCCAGCGGCTGAGCCAGGCTTAGCTGAGGTGAATTTTGTTTGTTTTAGGGACACCTAGCATTCATTCAATTTTCACAGCCCCATTTTGGCCTAAGAGCTGTTTTGGCAGACACGCTGTAACAGACTTAGGCCACACAGTTGGGCATAGACTTTAAAATGGGCACTTGCAGTTCAAAGCCAGATCTGCTTCACCCCTGGGATGCCTCTTACAAAATCTTTATAAATTGGGCTTGTCTGATACAATCTGTTCTGAGCGGCTAATTTCCCTATGCTCTAAGATTTGGCCTCAATACGATCTTGACAATGGGACATGTTGGCCACCAGAGAAAAGCCTTGAGCTTACCGTCTTCCGAGGCCTAGAAAAGTTTTGTCGCCATGGGGATAAGTGGACAGAGCTTTCATATGTCCATGGTTTTTTGGGCACTGCGCTCTTGCCCCTTCCCTCAGTAGCCAGTGTCTTGCAGCACCGGTCTTCGTTGCTAGGGTCACGATGCCTCCAAATTCCCTGTCATCTGGGAACTGGGATGCCGATAATTCTAGCTGGACCATGTAGCCAGATGCACTGGCCTCACCCCCACTCCTTCAAACCCTCACTACTCACCCCCCTCTTGTGGTGCAACACTCTCTGCATTCCTCTCCTTCCCCATCCTCACCTACCCCCTCCCTAGCCAAACTGGAAGTTCAAGGTTAACTTCCACCTTACCCACCTTCCTCCCTCTCTCCCTCCCTCCCTCCCTCCCCCTCCTATTACATCTTCCCACCCTTGGACCCCTCTGTGCACTGGGCTAGCCCCTCCCAACCCTCCCCAGTCTCCTCCCATATCAGATCCTACCATAACTCCGCCCTTCTCTGCCCTCTCTGGGAAGTGGTGGGAGTCGATAACATTATGAAAGTCCATGTTCCCTTTTTTCTCCCAGATCTCTCTCAGATAGAAAAGCAGCTGGGTTCCTTTTCTACTAATCCTTCTGCTTATATTAAAGAGTTTTGTTATTTGTCCCAGGCCTGTTGGACCCTAGAGTCCAACCACTGAGAAGGAGACGCCCCCAGAGACCACTCTTCACACCACAGCTGATGTAAAAGCATGAGGATTTTATTAATTCTGTCATGACAGGGTCTTCCAGCATTTGGGAGGCTAGGAAGACCCTGAATAGTTGGTTCAGGCTATTTTTAAAGGGAAAACCCACAGAAGGAAGGGGGGTGTCTGGGGGTTGTTCTTTAGCTATTATGATTGGCTTATTCAAAAGGGCTATTACCAATAATTGGCTGGAGAATGGTTGCCAGATCAAATGAGGTAAGGGGGAAACATCTGAGGGTCACTTTGCCCCTGTCCCAGGGCCTGAGTCAAAACATCAGTAACTGAGTCAACACCTAAGGGTTATCTTGCCCCTATTCAGGGAGATGGAAAGTTCCCAACATCTCAGAAATGGCTTCAGAATTGTCTTAAAGTTTTACAGGCCTATGATCTAACCTGGCATGACTACTATGTCATCCAAGCTTCTACTCTCACTCCTGAAGAGCAAAATAAAATTCAGGCAGCAGCTAGGCAATATGCAGACCAGACTCATTTGGTAGACAGTATGGTCTCTGTGGGGGAAGTGGCTGTGCTGGCCACAGAACCACATTAGGACTACCAACCTGGTCAAAGCAGCCTACAGAGGCAGGATATCATGGTTCGTTGCCTCTTTCAGAGTACGGAAATGGTCTCGGAAAAGGTAGTTAATTTTGACAAACTTTGAGAGGTTACACAGCTAGTAGATGAAAATCTAGCCATTTTAAAAAACTGGTTACAAGAGAGCATGGTCCAATATACCAGGCTAGATCCAGCATCCCCAGCAGGATCCACGGTCCTGGCTATCCATTTTAATTCTCAGTCAGCACCAGATATCAGAAAAACGTTAAGAAAGGCTGAGGAGGGTGCCCAAACCCCTATACAGGAATTGGTAAAATGGCCTTTAAAGTTTTTAATGCCAAGAAGAAACAGCTGAATCTTCCTGACAGACAAGGCTACACCAAGCAGTTAATCTGCAAGCTCAGGCCCTTAGCAGCTGCCCTAAGGTCGCAGAAAAGGGAACAAGGGAAGCCAACCACAAGGCTCTACCCTGGTGGAGCCCAGCCTAAGTCAGCCTTGCCGGCAAACTATTTCAAGCTTGGCCTAAATGGCCATATGGCACAATACTGCACTGAATCTCCTACGAGACTGTGCCCTATCTGCCAACAACCTGTGTAATGTTCTGTCTCTTTAAGAGACAAGCCACGCCCACTCCCTTCCTGCTTGCAGCCTCAGCCTCACTCTCTCTCTCTGTGTCCCCCCTTTCTCAGAGAGGCAGCCTCTCTCTCTCTCTCTCTCTCTCTCTCTCTCTCTCTCTCTCTCTCTCTCTCTCTCACCCCTTCTCCCCTCTTCTCTCCTTTCTCCTTCCCTTTGATAACCCACCTAATAAATGTTCAACTTTACTCTGCATGGTGTATCTGTCTCTCTCCCGCCCACCTGCCGCTGCCACATGGAGACATGCCGCGTGGTCTCGTGCGCCCGCCCTGCCCAGGACTGGCTGCTTTGGGACCCGCTGTCCCCTGCCTGCCGCAGAACTCGCGGCAAAAGCATTACAACCTGGACACTGGAAATCACAATGTCCCCGTGCGGGCTCATCCTCTATGCCACGCCACGGAGGTTCAGCCTCAACAACATCAGCAAGTGAGATTGTGCCAGCCTTCGAACTTCTCAGCCTTGCAGAGGATTGACCCTGCCCAGTCTTGGTATTTCCCATAACCCTATCCGAGCCTAGGATAAAGCTGCAGGTAGCAGGTAAGTCCATTACTTTTATATTGAACACGGGACCTACCTATTCTAACATCTCACTCAGGCCTTACGTTCCCCTCACTAATTTCAGTTATGGAGGTAGATGGGACCCGTTCCTCCCTACTTAAAACTTTGCCACTGCCCTGCTTTCATGCAGGACAATTTTTCTCTCATTCCTTCTTAGGGATACTTGCTTGCCCAGCACTTTTACTGAGTCAAGATATCCTTAGCCGCTTCAGGCCACACTCACGTTAGCCCCCATGCACTCTCCTGAGTCACAGTCTCTTCTCACTTTAACAGCCTCACAGGTTCCTACCCCAGACTGTTCTGTACCTACTCTCTCTGATCTAGTAGATCCCCAAGTACTGACCCCACCGATCTCTGAGATAGTATTTTACAGGTTCACTCTTCCTGCCAGACGTGTGCCCAGGCCAACCCACAAGGGGCTGTCCACATAGGTCAGTCTCTACACCAGCTTTGTGGACACCAACTGGGCAAACATTGGCAGGTTGATTTCACCCATATGCCTACTCATAAACAAACAAACAAACAAACAACTCTGTTATCTCTTAACACTTGTGGACACTTTTACAGGATGGATAGAAGCGTTCTCGGCCTCCAGGGAAATGGCAGATGTGGTGGCTCAGGTACTCCTGGACCACATCATTCCTCGGTTTGGCATCCCATGGACCATCCAGATGGATGATGGTCCAGCCTTCACTCCCAGGGTCATGGAGCTCGTGTCAGAGGCTCTCAACATCTCCTGGAAATTCCACACCCCCTACCATCCACAGTCCTCGGGAAAGGTGGAGAGGGCCAATGGACTCATCAAACAACAGCTAACCAAGCTCTCCATTGAACTCAAGTTATCTTGCCCCTCCCTTCTCCCCATTCCCCTTACTCACCTCAGGGCCACCCCACATTCCCCTATGGGCCTGAGCCTGTTTGAGCTGCTGTATGGCAGGCCCTTTCTCCTTAACCATCACCTCCCAGTCCAAACTCCTCCATTGGTGGGGTCTCTCCCCTACCTTTCCCTTCTGAGGTCCCTTCTCTCTTCACATGCTGACAGTTGTCTACCTGTCCCCACACCAATGGACCCTAATGCCCCTGAATCTGTCCCGCTCTCCCCAGGGGACAGAGTACTCCACAAACAGCTAATTCCTAGGTCTCTTGAACCTCGATGGACAGGACCTCACACGGTAATCCTCACCACCCCCTCAGCTGTCAAGCTCCTGGAACACTCATGCTGGTACCATCTCTCCAGGCTCAAGTGGGCACCTACTCAGAACACGTGGTCTGTCCAGCAGTAAGGACCTTCCACCCTCTGGTTTTCCAAGATGCCACAATGAAGGGCCTACCTGCTCCTCATCCTGGCACACTCATCTCTGGTGATATAAACAAGATGGGTAATAACAATATTTTTCCCTAGATACCTGCCTTCTTACCTCCCCCAAGAAACAGATGCCTGGCAGCCCGCCAAATGTTGACCCCTCCCCAGAAAAGGTCAAGACCACTCCCCAGGCCACTTAAACTGCTCCCTAGAAAATAAACACGTGGTTTTCCCTCTTTCCCCTCCTGATGGTCACATTGGCAGCTTTCCAGTTCCTCTTGGGGCCACCCAAGAGTGCAGAAGTCCAGCTAAACCTGGATATCTTTTAATTTGGTTTGTTTTGATTTGGCTTGATTGGGATTTTTGTGTCAGCAGAGAGCTCGTGTTAGAAAATATTCTTAACATTGTTGTCTTAGTTAATGTTCTATTGCTGTGAAGAAACACCAGGATCACAACAACTCTTATAAAGGAAAGTATTTAATTGGGGTTGGCTTACAGTTTAGGGGGTTTAGTCCATATCATCATGGTGGGAAGCATGGTGGCACATAGGCAAATATGGTGATGGAAAAGGAGCTGAGAGTCTACAATGAGATCCTAAGACATCAGGAAGAGAGCCACACTGGGACTGGCTTGGGTTTTTTAAACCTCAAAGCCCACCCCCTGTTGATGCACAAGCCTAATTAGTCTTAATAATAAAAATCCAGGGTCAGATACTGGGGTAAAGGCTGAAAGATCAGAGAAGCAAATGACCAAACACAGTTGCCTTTTATCTCTCTGACTTCTCAGACCAAAAGGGACCAAGCGCTTGTCTTTGCCCCACCTTATCACTTCCTCTCTCAGCCCAGCCTTATCACTTCCTGTCTGTCTGTACAGACCTCCAGACCTCTATGGTTAACTAGTGGCTAGTTCCAACCTCTGATCTCCAGGCAAGCTTGATTTGTCAGAACACAAACAAAATATTATAACACCCAGTGACATTCTTCCTTCAACAAGGAGACACCCACACTCCATCAAGGCCACACTTCCTAATCTCACTCAGGAAGTGTTATTCTTTAATGACTAAGCATTCGTATATTTGAGCCTATTGGGGTCATTCCTATTCAGACCACCACAGGTGCCTAGCATTCCTGCCTAGTTGAGGCAGGAGACTCCCAACTTCAAGGCTAGCTTGAGCTACACAGTGAGACTTAGACTTGGAGAAATACAAAAGAAGTACAAATGGACAACTAAAGAAACAAACAAACATGAAAAAGACCAAAAAAAAAAAAAAAAAAGGAACCCTTCCAACCCACTAAGGTCTCTGCTGCGCTTCCAAATAGAGTAGGGACAGGGGTCAACAACTTGCCTGTCAGTTCAGGCCAAACCTAGCAAGGAACACAGTAGGTAGGGGCCTGCCCTAGAAGGGTTTTCCCGCCCCCCACATCCTTCTGTTTCTGGAATGTCTCTGTTTTCTCACATCCATTCTTCTTGAGTGTGGTCTTCCTGAGAGAGGATTCCGACTTGTGAGTGAACTAGATTAGTGACTCTGTTGGGTATGGCAACCACAGCAGGTAATGGTATCATGGCAAGCAGGCAGGCAGGCAGGTAGACTTCAGGATCTGTGGATTCAACCAAATAAGAATTAAAATTATTTTAAGAAAGTATATGCACTGAACATTTGCAAATGTTTTTCTTATCATCATTCTCCAAATAATGTTATATAATAACTGTTTATACAACATGTTCATACAACATTCAATTTGTGCTAGGTATTGTAAGTAAACTAGAGATGGTTTACACTTCTATCATCTACACCTTAAACTTTAAAGCATATGGGAGGGTGTGGGCATCCGCAGCTGTGGGCATAGCGTGTGTTGTAGAGCTAGCTCCCACCAGTTATGGTGAAGACAATAGCCTGTCTACTCTGAGGACCCATCCAGAAACTGTTTCATCAGCCCCTTCAGAAGTGAGGACTGGATCTGTGTTTGCTATAGTTTGGGTTGTAAAGTTGGTGTTTTAGCATCCAGATGATTCTGGTTATGTCAGGTTTGGCCACTGAAGGACCAGTGATTTTCAGTGTGTATCAATGATGTAATCACTAGCAGAGAGAAAACCAACCAACCAACCAACCAATTATCAACAAATAAGTGTCTGACCTAGTTCCAGAGAGCTGAACTAGAATTGTCATGAGTGGCTTGTCTGTAAGGGACTCTGTTGAGAATGACTGTCCCAGAGGAATTCTTCTGTACATGTAATCATCTGGGTACTTGTTAAACATGCAATGTTCCCCATGGCTTCTTTGGAAATTCTGGCATGAATCATCAGACTTTGGTTTTTTTTTTTAACATTTATTTATTTATTTAATTGGGGAACAGGCACACGTGAAGGCCAGAGGAGTCGGTCCTATCCCTCCACACATGAGGTCTGGGGATGAGATCAGGTTGTCAGACTTTGTGGCAGACACTTTTTTCTGCTGAGCCATTTTGCTGGTCCAGATTTCATATTTTTAACCAGTACATTTGGCCTTCCATAATTTTGGGCCCTACACTGACGAATTCGGCCAAATTCTTGAAATTGAGAAGCCAAGACACTTGGAAAAAGATTTGTGTCTGTGCTAAACACACACAGACTTCTCTTTCTTGGTGATACTCCCTAAGGACCACTGTCTAACAGCCATTTACAGGATGTCTACATTGTATCTGGTAGTCTAAGTCATCGGGAGACAACTCACGGTGTGTGACAGTGTATGTCAGGATGTGTGTAAATAGTGTGTCATCTCAGGCACAGGACTCTTTGCAGATACAAAGGGCTATGGCTGTGCAAGTCCAGCCCCAACTACAGCTGTGGGATGAAGAATCTCCCTTTTCCGTGATAAAGAAAGGAGTTTCCTCTACTGTTGTCTTGGGAGCCCTTCTCCCACTCTACCTCTGGCTGACAGTCTTTCTCAGAAGAGACGGGTGCATTTGGGGCAGAGCCTTTGCTGTCCTCTCACCAGCACTTATCCCTGAGTTCTCAAAGTCCATCGGTGCTCAGCCATACATGTTTATGCTGTGACAACTTTGTGACTTGTCTCGTGTGTTTCTCCTTTATCAGTGTTATGTTCCCTGGAGCAGGACTTGGCACTCCTTGTCTACAGATCTTCCCATCATGGATGTGACGTGGAGGGGATAGGGTTGTTGCCACTTAAAAGCTAGCTGCCAGGATGCTATTCTTCTAGCCCTGGTTTTGCAGTGAGTGCCCCAAATTGAACCCATTCTTTGTAGACCAGACTGGCCTCAAACTCACAGAGATCCACCTGCCTCTACTCCTGAGTGCTGAGATTAAAGGTGTGTACCACCACTGCCCGTCCAGGGTTGAGCCCGTTCTTATCAGCTTTATCACATGATGCTGAGAGACCCATTCTCTTTTTTGATCAGAGATTCATTCCAAGTTCCTTTTGGAGTTGTTCTCAAGAACCTGTGTCCTCATCTGAACTGAGATACTCAACTGAGATAAAGGGCTTCAATTTACCTCAAATAGGCAAAGGATGTGCAACAGCCTAACTTACAGAAGAGAAATATAAGTGACCTATGCACGAGTAATAATAATAATTAATAATATTCAATAAAATCATAACCTTTGCCTGGCAAGGATGAAAGATTATTAATAGACTGGACTGGCCATGAGGGGACCGTGAAAACAGGTATTCTTGTTAGTGGGAGTGGAGAGTTGGCCCAGGAAATCTGGCTGGACCTACAGAAAATTAAATGTGCATGCTACTGAAAAAATTCCAGTTCTAGTAATTTGCTCTATAGAGCTCATCTCAAAAGAATGCAAAGGTGTGGGGGGGGCAGAGAGTATACAGCAGTGCTCCTCATGGCCATGGCCATGAAACACTGGGACATCTGTCCGTGTCCACCAACAGGGAGGGAGCCGGTAGAGAGCTCTGGCACCTGAACTCCGTATATAGCTGCTAATGAGAATGAGGGTGGTCCTGTGAAAACAGATATGGGAAGATCTCTATATTGCTAAAGACAGCAAATCTGATATTAATTAAATAATGAACCTTCCTCATCTTGCTTAACTCACTCAAAGCCTTTATTCAGCAGTGACGACAGAGACACATATGGATGCTTTGACTCTTGGTTCCATCACATCCGAGTCCTGTGATGTTGCCCTAGTTTCTTCACGCCTTTGGACATCAGATTCTTTCCATTTAAAAGTGGAAGTCATAGCAGCTACTTTATAAAATTCTTACATAGTTCAGAAGAGATCATGCGGGAGCTCTGTCAGTAGCGTTGCCTATCACATATGAATCTTGGGTTCGATCCCTGAACTGCATAAAGCCGGGCACTGGGGTACAGACCTGCCATCCCAGCACTTGGAAAGTAGAGGAGGTAGGATTAGAAGTTAAAAGTCATCGTCAGCCACATATCGACGGGGAGGCCAGCCTGGGCTACATGAAACCCTGTGTACAAAACAGCAAAACAAAATGGTATGTATAAAATCTTCAGGGCAATGTAAAATCTGATCAGTCTTACCTCCTCCTTCCTTGAAAGTGGTATTGAAGTGAAGTTAACAGAGGTCTGTGTGTAAAGCAAGGCTAGATCAGGCCCTTAGCTATCTCAGCTGAATGCAGTTTCTAGATCAGCCTGGTCCTTTCCCTGGAGTCTGTGCGCCAGGAGTCTGCAGTTTACGCCGGGGAGAGAGGATGTGTAGAGATTATAGGACTCATTTAGCCTGCCTGTGTCTAATTTGGTCCAGATCCACTTGTTATCTATCTCACTGAGCTATTGTTGGATGCCTTTAAGGCAGAAATTTAACAAAAACTATTTTAGTGCCCAAAGTGTAAATCCTCTCTGGAGTTGGGAAGGTAATGAAAACGAGTGTTTAGCAGTCAGGGGCATCCTGTTATGATTTAGGAGGAGTCTGTTTCTACAGAGATATTTCCTTATGCTCCATCTCCAGGTCTAACTTTTATCTTTCCAGTTTCTACTTGACATAAGACGAGAGAACACTCATTTTCCTCTCCACTTTAAGAGAAGCAGCTTGAGTGTAGCAAGAGGAGCCCAGCCTCAGCACCAAGGGTCCCATAGGGAATGGTGGAGACTGTGGCAAACAGGAAACCACTCTGTTTTAGGGTGAACAGCTGACATCCAGCTTGAACTGGTGATGCCACCCATAACTAGAAGCCTGCTGCTGTCCTTTGTCAAGTTGTTAAGGGAGGCTGCTTTGTTTGGTTTTTGTTATTTCAGTAATGACAGCTATCTGGCAAATAGGAAAACAAGTGAAGACCCAACACATCACAGGCTCGAGGAGACACATCTGTGTCACATGTGGTCTAAGATCTCAGTTTGCAACCTTGATCTCAGCTTCTTTCCTAAACCCGCGTGAGAAAAGAACGCAGAGAGAGGTATGTATGAGAGAGAATGCAGGGTGCTGGCTGTGCAAGGGTGAGGATGTGGGTTTGGGTCTCCAGCATCTGCATGGGCGCTGGGCACGGCAGGGCACACTTGCAACCCCAGTGCTGGAGTCAGAAGGACAGAGAAGAGCAGATCTCAGGGAGACTAGCCCAACAGTGAGCTTCAGGTTCAGCGAGATACCCCGTCTCAAAAATAGATTAGAACAGAATAAAACAGGGCAGAAAGGTGATTAAGGGGGCCATCCTAATGTTACCCATGGGCCTTCATGGGTGCCACACACCCTCCCTTACTCACCAACCCATCTCCCACCTAGAGAATTCAGAGGGGAAGCCTGTGAGTCAGGCTCAGCTTGGGAAAACAGATGGTGCATTGAAATAAGCACAAGTGAGAAGTATTTCTATTAAATAAGGGGACCACAAAAATGTGATGGGGTGGTGGGAATACGGCGGGTAGTGGGGACCTGGAGAATGACATAGTGGAGGGTGAAGCCACGGTGTTGTTAACTCTCTGCAGGACAATTTTATGTCAGTTGACACAAGCTAAAGTCATCTGAGAGGAGGGAACCTCAACTGGGGAAATACCTTCATAAGATGGGTTGTAGGACATTTCTTAATTAGCAATTGATGAGAGAGGGCCCAGACCATTGTGGGTGGTGCTATCCTTCGACTGGCGGTCTTGGGTTCTCTGAGAAAGCAGGCTGAGCAAGCCAGTAAGCTGTGTTCCTCCCACGACCTCTCCATCAGCTCCTGCCTCTAGGTTCCTGCTCCATTAGAGCTCCTACCATGGCTTCTCCAACTTGATTTTAGACATGGTGTTTCATTGCAGCAATGGAAACCCTGACTACTGCATTCCCCAAAGGGAGAGAATTATGTAGAGCAAGTAAGCTCTTTGGGCTGACAAAGGAACAGGAAACCAAGAACACAGGAAGCTGACTGAGAGCTCCCCAAAGCCTAACGCAGAGTCTGCTTGCATCTCAGTGAGTCCCGTGCCACCCATACAGTGCCACACATGCAATAGATGCTCAGTAAATCCTTCCCCAGAGAATGAGATGCTTGAGCAACACATGATGTTCATACAGTAATCTCAATATAGAGCCATCCTGCCATCTTCTCTGGGACCAGACCTCTCCAAGATGTAGGTATCTGAGTGAGGGCCTGGATGGAAGAGCTATGTGCCAACACCACTCTGGGATTTCCTGGCTCAGAGAGCAAAGCCTAAAGCCTCTTCCCCCAGCTGCCTCCTTCTCACCAGCTGGGAATAACCACAGGATGAGTGGCTTGTGTCTGTGCACATCCCTCATTTGGCCAATCAGCAAGCAAGCAGTGAGATTAGAGGATTAGGCCTCAAATGAATGGCTAATGGCATCTGTGAGATGCTTCCCAGAGGATGAGAAGCAGGTGGCAGGGTCCCTGCTGAGCTGCAGTTTCCTAAGGCCACTTGGTCCCAGGCCTCTGTCCTGGAGAAGCCTGAGGAAAGAGCAGGAGGGAGTCGTCCCTTTTCGTTCAGCCACAGCTGGCTTGATCTATATACTCATAAGCCAGAGCAAACCCAGGGGCTTGTTTGCAGCCAATCAATACTTATCAGATGTATACTATGGGCCAGTCTTGTCCTAGGTAGAGAAGACAGAGCAGTGACTGGCAGGGTCCCTCTTTGTCCCTTCACCTAAGTTTATAGTGTGGGCCTCAAAGACCCAGAAAAACTCCTTAGCATGCAGATTGTAGGACCCTATGACTGCATATTCTGACAGAATAGGTTTGAACTTGAACTCACTAGTAACCCAGACAGACCTCAAACTTTTAATTCTCTTGGCTTAACCTCCAGAGTACCAAAATAGTAAGCATGTTCTATAATCTACCTGGCACGAGTCTGCATTTCCTTAAAGCAAGCAGCCTAGATGCTTCTGATGCAGCTGGCCCTAGCCATGACCCGAGGATCATCTGGTCTACCAAGATGTACCTATTAAGAAAGACAATTGTACCAGACTCCCTTAAACTGAAACTATGCTTTGCCTGAGGGGACATCTTTTGGGGGGCTGGGAAGGTGGCTATGCAAACTTGAGGACCTGAGTTTGGGTCCTCAGCACCCTACAAGGAGCTGGTCACATCATCATGTGCACTGGGAAGGTGGAGACAGGCAGAGATCCTGGGCTTGCTGGCCAGCCACCAGCCCAACTGATGGCCTTGACATTGGAGAGGCAGAGATAGGACAATCTAGTGGAGGAAGCAGCTCAGCCAGTGAAGCATTTGGCTAGCATTTGTGAGGCCCGGGATATGAGTCCTGGCAAAGAATGACAGTAGAAGAAAATATTCAAAATGGCATAAAAGCCGGGGGGAAAAACCCTGCATTTTCCAAATTATTCTTGAAAATCACCAGGAAAGGCTCTGTGCTGGAGATCGTATGCCATCTTTCAGAAAGGCCACCACAGCCAGTTTCCCGTCACTATGGGAAGAAATCTCTTTTCCAATTGGATATCCAGTGAATGGCTGCAAGAAGGCCCTGCTGTTTAAAAAGTTAATAACACTGAAAACAAAGGTGCTAATCTTTAAATGCTTCACACGGTGTGACCATCTCTTTATAGACGAGCATGGGGAACAGCAGGTTCAAGCCCTATTTCAGGCTCGCTCTGGGTGTGCCTGTATTGAATCGAGTGGCAAGCAGAATTGCCTGTACATTTCCGTTATTATTTCCTTTTGTTAAATTTCTTTCCAAATACAAGAGGTAAGATTAGTAGAAATTAAATGCACACATGATACAACTCCGTGCTGGTGACTGACCACAAAAGCTGCCAGTGCTTACCTTGCCCCATCTGGAGAAAGTTTGACATGCCTCCAAGCCTACTTCCAAGTCTCCCCTGTAGGAACACGAGTTCCTCTCCTTCCCACCATGTGACCCACGGGGTGTCACACCTATGCTTTGCACCGCATGATTTCCAGAGGTGTTGTTCATGTAGGCTCAGTATAAATGATGCGCCTGTAACTGTGCAGTGTACAACCTGCATGACCATGTTGTCTCCAAAGATGTACAAACAACCCCGAGAGTCTGCCCTGGGCTTTTGGTTAGGTAGTCAGGAAGCACACCTACTATATTGCTATCACTAATACAGAGCTGAAATTGCCAGCAAATGAAACATTCCAGACACCCTAAGTATCCATATTTCCAATCACACTGAACATACGTTCGTTCTTCACTCCACAAGTGCCCATTTGTATTATTCTGAGTTCCACTGAAATTGGCCCAAGCCCCTGGGGTACTCCTTGCCTAGTTTCACTTGTTACCCTGGGATAATTGGTTTAAAACTGATTACTGGGTCACTAATTATGGGGCCTATTGACAGTGTATTTCAGCTTAGAGAAGCAATTAAAAAGTTCACCCTAATTAATCAGGGGTAATTAACAGGTCTTAAATTTTGTCAAGAGATTAATTATCAAGAAATCCAGAACAAATCAATGTGTGTTCCAGGAGGGTGAGCGGGGACTCAGGCGAGGGGTTTGGAGGTTATCTGACTTGTTCATTCATTCAATTAGCAAATGTTTACTGAGCACCTACCTGGTGCCAACCTCAAGTGAAGGTATTGCTGGCACAATCTAGGGGCAGCACTTACATGCATTACTTCATTGAATCTTTTTGGTGGGGCTGGGAAGATGGCTGTGCCCATGAGGACCTGAGTTTGGATCCTCAGCACCCCACAAAGAGCTGGGCACATTATCACGTGCACTGGGAAGTGGAGACAGGCAGAGATCCTGGGCTTGCCACTGGCCACCAGCCCAGCTCTTGGTCTTGACATTGGAGAGGCAGAGATAGGACAACCATTGGGGTTCTGACTAGCCAGGCCCAATTGGTGAGCTCCAGGTTTAGAAAAAGGCCTTGTCTCAAATCAAAACAAAACAAAACAAAACAAAAAAAACGTAAAATGGAGAGCAATTGAGGAAAAGACCCTATACTGATCTCTGGCTTCTATGTTCACATACATGTGCACATGCACAAACAGACCCATACATAAGATAGGTGCAACATAGCACATGGAATTTGCTTGAGCACAGTTTATCGTTCTGCTTGGTAGTTTGCTGTAAGAACTCTCAAGCTTTGTCATGTTTTTCGTTCCGTTTTAACACACTGGCCCTCTAGAATCCCAGGAACTCAAGGGAGGGAACGGCAACTCTCAAGGAAGAAGCAGGACAGCTCCAGCCATTAGGACTGGTGGCAAAGTAACATGAGGGGCCTCTTCTTGCATGGGTACTAGTGACTCCAGGAGTGGGCAACCCTCTGCAGCTGAGCTGCCTCCACGCCTACCATGTAAAAAGCTACGAGACATTTTTCTTTAAAATCTCTCGCTAAGGAAAGCCGAATGGAAGCTGGAGCTCTCGTTATGTCCTCCCAGGTTCTGCTCCCTCCCCAGCATCCCCAGTTCCCTTCTCTGATTTGCAGGCCCAAGCACTCATCACTACTTGGTCTGTTGTCTGTCTTCTTTGCTCACCACACACCTTTGCCAATAGGAAGTAAACTCCTTGTGTAAAGCCTCGGTCACATCCATTGCTGCGTCTCCTCTGCCTAGGCCAGTGCTTTATTCCAATAGGTATAAGCCCCTCTCCCCCAGATGAGTAGAAGTATGCCAGCTGGGACCCCAGATGAGTAGAAGTATGCCAGCTGGGATAGTCAAACTGTTCAATTCTGAGAGAACAAAAAAGAAGCCAACACAGAGAAAACATCAGGACAACAAACCAGAAAACCGCTTTGCCTAAGTGGTGTATCTTTCTGCTCGCTAGCTTGCTGTAGGAACTCACAAGCTTGGTCACCTTTTCCCCTGGAGCTCTCAGTGAACTCTAAGCTCAGTGAGAAACCCTGCCTCAAAATACAGTGGCGAGCAGTAGAAGAGGACCCGAGATGTCAGCCTCTGGTCTCCATGCTGGCATGTGCATGTGGAGGCCAGAGGTTGATGCTGGATGTCTTCCTTTAACATTCCCATTTAATTTTCAGACAGGGTCTCTCACTGAATCTGGAGCTCACTACTTCTGCTAGACTGATTGGCCCCACCTCCCTGAGGCTCCAGGATCTTCCTGTTTCCATCCCCGCCGAATGCTGGAATTACAAGTGCGCATCATGCCTATCTTTTACAAAGGGTCTGGGGATCCTAACTTGGGTCCTCATGCTTTTGTGGCAAACCCTTCACCCACTGAACCGTTCCCCCAACCCACCAACTGAGCTTTCTAAGATGCAACTCTGATTGTGTTACTTCTTCACGTGAGTCTGACCATGCTTCCTGTGGGGCTCTTAGGTTAAATCCCGAGTTCTTAGCAGGTCCTATAGAAAGTAGATTTTAAAATGCAGTTCACACAAAGCAGGCCTGTTAAGAGGTCTACCCTTGGGATCCTCACTCATGAAAGCGAGAAGGGAATAGAGGTACAGAGAGCAGGGGTATGAAATGGGCCCACAGCAGCCTTGGCTATTTCCTAAGGAGCTCTGGACTTCAGCATGTTCATCACGGTTCTCCTCAGTTGGGTCAACTCTTTTCACCCCTATTGTATATAAGGTGCATGAAGAATGTGGCAACAGGTCAGGCTGCAGCCAAGGCCATGCCTGAGGGATCTGACCGCTGAAAGCTGGACAACACATGTCCGGAATCAAGCGTGACCATCCCTTTCTTGAAAAGAGTCTGACGAGTACAGCACAGTGTGGTCATTACACGACCATAACATTCTTTGCAGTCTGCTACTGTATGCCTCTGGCTCATTCTAAAATCATTCTATCACATACTCTCTACCTCTTCAGGCACATTGCTTTTTCTTTCCAGACTCCCAATTCACCTCATACTTCCATGTCCCAGGACCTTTGCTCACACTGCTCCTTCAGTCCTGAATATTCTTTTCTGCGTTCCTAGTCCACCAGGTCTCTGCCCAAGTGTAGCTTTCATGGAGGAACTGTTCTGATCGTCTGCCTAACATAAGACCCCTGATGCACCCTTTCAAAGCTTAGGTACCCACTAGCTTTGGAGCTAGCGAGTGAGGGGCTCGTGCAGAGCTACCTTGTTCCTGGAAGATGTGTGAAGGAGACAGGGGAGCTTGGTGAGGTGGCTTGATGGGAGTAGAGTAAGAGAATCAAGTCCAGAACGGAGGGGGCTGATTTTCCTTAACATTTAACGTAGAGTTTTGGAAATTCTTCTGTTTCCTTTATGCTGTTCTGAGACTAGAACTTCAAAGGAGGATTTGATGCCAGACTCACAGTGAGGGGCATCAAATGAAGTTGATACTGAGGAGAATAAACTTGAGAGTATTTGTCGGCTACCTCTTCTCACTAGGGGGAATCTTCTTCTTTGTAGTAAGTGGTGAAGATCTACCGTCCGGCATGACTGAATATTTCTAACGCAAGAACCACATCCATGCTGAACATTGTTTAAACAACTCTATGCTGCTTTTTGCTTGCCAGATCTCCCTAATCCTCCTATCAGCTCTGGAAGGAGGGAGCTATCATTCCTCTTTGCTGGTGAGATGCACCAGGGTAAAGTAATTGGCTCACAACCACACTTGTAATTAGGAACAGAGCTGGGCTCAAAGGCCCATTGCTTGATAGATGGAATTCCCATTACAGCATAGCGAGCATCTAGCTTCTTTGACCTTGGTACCTGAACCTTCCCAAGGGGCCAGAGCTCTGGCCCGAGTCCCTGTTCCTCAGTAGTTCTGGGCCCTGGCTAAGGTTGCTAGTCCTCTGTCAGCATCCCCGTGCTGCTTCCCCCTCCTACCAGCCTGGGCTGATCAAGTCCCAGCATGCCTCAGGCTGTGGCTGGCCTGAGTTATGACACAACTCTCCTGAAATTTTCCTTGTAAAGGGAAAGGGGCCAATCCAATGTGAGTTATTCTTATTGTAAGCTCCCCAAAGCCAGGGACCTTATATGATTTATCTCAGTATAACCCACAGTACTGGGGACAGGGTCTGGCACACTGCATGCAATAAATGTTTATGGAATTGACTAGAGTTTTCAGAGAGGTTGGGGACCAAGCATGCTCGCTCTCTCTCTCTCTCTCTCTCTTTCTCTCTCTCTCTCTCTGTCTCTCTCTCCCTCTCTCTCTCCACATACATATTTTGTGCTCAGTGTGTAAGACTGTGATCTTTCTCTTGGTCTGACATGTTCCATGTGTAGCCTCATCACTCATTTTAATTACATTATTGTGGACTCTATTTGGCCTTTGGCTATTTCTGAGACCAAATTAGAAAATTTAAAACCAGCCATCTTTCTTAGCAGAGAACCTAGTCTAACACAGCGACTGCCCTGGGGTGGGGAGCTGAGCTTTGGGGTGTGGGTGAAGGATTTATTTTCTGCAGAATTCTCCTTTACTCTGTTTTCATTTTTCTTTTACCCATGTGCATGTATTAGATTTTCAAAAAATAAAAATAGAAACATTTGAGACAAAAAATTACAGTCATGTTGCTTCTAATACCACCACTGACTTACATAAAAAGCTTTTATAACTGGGTTGGTGAGAGATTAAAGTTAGGGCCTGTTCTGGACATGTTTACAGGTCCTCGGGGACATATTGCCGTCACCTTGAGGGGAAGGAAGACAGCATGGGGCTGGATGAGCCTAGGGGGATGGTCCTTCTTCAGGGACAGTTACCTGTGTTTTACCCCCCAGCACTCATTTAGTAAATCTCCCCACTGGGTCGGTGACAGACCCTGCAAGGATTAAGCGAGGTAAGCTCTGAAATCTACTCAGCAAGATGAAATCTGTCCCTTCATTCTCAGGCTCAAGTGGAAGTGATTAGAACAGGGAAGCAGGACCCAAGGGCAGAGCCGTGACTGTGGCTCCAAGTTCTGTTAGGTTCTTTCCGAAGATTGTAGGATCGCTGGCATCTGGTCCCCAGACGCCGTGGCAGCTGTTTGAAGCCCTGGGATAAACTCAGAGGAGGATCAGGGTCTCCAAGGTGGACTGGGAACTTACCCCAGCTAATGAGCTCGCTGCAGCTTTCTTCTGAGTCCAGCATATTCCTGGAGGGATTAGTTTTTATCAAATGACTTCTTAATGAGACTACGCTTACCTCCAAAAACTCCTGAAATTTAAAGCTAATCAGCAGGCTGGCTGGCTTTGAATGTGAGGAGATCACACAACCAGAAGCCCAGAAGACAGCAAGTGAGGGGCAGCTAGGAGCCAGCAGAGTGGGAAATACGGTTTGAAATTCAGCAAAGTCTTGACATGTTCTGCAAAAGGCGCAAAGGTATGAAATTAGGGTGTGGGGAGTGGGATCTGGCTTACAGATGTGTTTCTTCAGGCCCACTAATAATTTTAAGTCTAGGGAGATTTCATGTGAGGGATTCTAGCCAGGTGACAGTCTCCTGAACGGCCCTTTGTGACAGGTTGAGCTCTCCAGGCGCCACAGTCCCCGCTTCGCCCTTTATAGGAAAGCTATGTGTCATTTTTTTTTTTTTTTTTTGCCTGACTAGTTCTTTGGATCTTAGTTTCCTACCCCTGATAAAACCGTAGCCATGCTTAGAAATTATAGAATGGAGGGAGTATCTTGTAAAGTTGGGGATCATCTTGCAAATTTGGGGATCATTTGGCTAACAGACAAGATTGTGGTACTCAGTTTGGGAACTCTTCCAATCCACCACACCTTCTGCTCACACTTGGACTCCCTAGGAGGCAGCCTCGGTGAACTAATGGTATTTGTTTTGAGCTCTGCGTTGGAAAGACCCCCAATCTGTCCCAAGTCATCTCCTGGCACTCCTATATCCATACAGTCTTCCCCTCTTGTCCTAGCTTTATTTCTGTTGTTTTGATCAAATATCCTGACCAAAAGCAACTTAGGGGAAAAAGGGGTTTGTTAGGATTATAATTTCAGCTGACAGTCCTTCATTTTGGAGAAGTCAAGAAGCTGTTCATATTCCACTCACAATCAAGAACAGAGAGAAACTAATGTCCCCATGCTGCCTGCCTGCTTGCTAGGTTCTCTCATTCTTTATTATTATTATTATTAATAATAATACATTCATCTTCTGCCTGGGGAATGGTGATGCCCATGGTGTTCTGGATTGGCTAACAATAAAGACACCCTCTCACAGACATGTCCGCAGGCCAACATGATTTAGATAATTCCTCACTGATTTTTTCAAGTGACTTTAGATTGTGTCAAGTTGACAGTAAAGTCTAACCAGCACACCTCCAAAGGGTGGCCAGGACCTCTGACCCCTTCCTCATTAATATGGTGAAGATGGCAGGGTGTAACAATTCTCAAGCTTATGATTTATAAAACAATGTATTTTACTAGATTTAATTCTGGTAGGCCTGCTGACTTCTCCTAAGTGGCTATATTGAGGAGGCCAACAATAGCTGGGTGCTGGTGGTGAATCCTGCCTAACAGCTAGCAAGAGACTGGGGCCCTCAGCCCAAAGCCCACAGGACCTGAATCCTGCCAACAACCGTATGAACTTCAAATCTGGTTCTTAACCAGTCAAGCCTTTGGATGGGAGCTCAGAGTTGATAGGTACCTGGACTGCAGCCTTGTGAGACCTGGAAACAGAGAGCCGGCCAAGCCACATTCAGACTCCTGCTTGGTAGCAACCATGGTTACTAGATATGAGCTGTTTGAAGAGCTGTTGATAACATTGTTAGCGATGGGTAGCTAGTGCCTCCTGGCTTGAGTTTGGAGTGTCCACCCTGTGACCACCTTCCTTCCTGGTGTGATCTTCCCTAGAATTTCCAGCTGGTAATATCGGTTCCCAGGAGTTTAAACTCCACCCAGAATAAACTTTTCTTTGAGGCTAAGAGATGGCTACCCTCAACTCACCCCTCTTTTATTTGATCTACCAAATGTCTCTCACCATACCTGTGACTTCCCTGATGGAAGGGCTCCTCTCTTGTAGGTCTCAGTGTTGGCGATGCTGAGAACTGAGTGATGCTTCAGGACCAGTTGCTGAGTGGAATGAATATTGGTGGGTGGGGGAACTTATTTTTTCTTCTCTAGTTTCTTTCTGTTTTTCAAAGCATCATAGTTTTTTGAGTAATTTCTTTTTGATATTTATCTTGCTTCCAGAGTTTTTGCTGATATAACCACTGTATTGATGCAGGATTCTAACAGCTAAGTGTTTATGCATATTTATGATTATTAAGGGGTCAAAATTTATAAATGGTGTTATGGTTTTCTAGGTGCTTGCTAAAAAGACATTAATCCTCTTGGAAATTTAAGCACAGGCACTTATTTACTGGGCTAAGGACACTCACTCAAGGAATGAAACCAGGTCAGTTGAGGGTCTTCAGCAAAACTTAAGCTATGGCCATTTTATTAAGAACAATCAAAAAAGCGCCTTTAATCCCAGCACTCGGGAGGCAGAAGCAGGCAGATATCTGTGAGTTCGAGACCAGCGTGGTCTACAGAGCTAGTTCCAGGACAGGCTCCAAAGCCACAGAGAAACCCTGTCTCGAAAAACCAAAACACACACACACACACACACACACACACACACACACACACACACACACACACACACACACACACAAAGAACAATCAGACTTTTTATACCTTTATCAGAAACAGAATATAATGGCAGTTGCCAGGATACAGGTGATATTTGCAAGCTGTACAGGGTACACACGATTAATGTCTAAGACCATTGTCCTGTCAAACTTCCATGTTTCCTTGATTTCTAAGGAACATACTGAGAAATGCAAAACAGCCTGAATGCTTCACTGCCTGAGGGAGTGCACTGGTCTCTCAGGAACTGGAAGGTGCACTGTGCCCCAGAAGTCATGGACTCTAACCTGAAAAACCTGTGGTGCATGCCTCTCAAGGCAGCGAGGCCAGGCCAATTCCATGGTTCCCGGCAGGAAATAAAGTGTGCAGGAATGCTAACATTCCCACGCATTTGCCAATGCCAGATCACGCTTTCCAGGTTAACAGCTGGGAGCATTATCTTATTGTTTTTGTTTGTACTTGTCTGTTGATGAGCGATACAGAATGTTTACTAGTCGTTTGTTCTTTAAGAAGGCTTTATTTCAGATCCATTGACCATTTCTCCTCTAGGATGATTGATCTTTACTTAATGAGCTTGTATTTTTTTGTATTGTAAGATCACAGAGGCGTGAGGTAATTTCACCAGATGGAATCACTGAGAGCAAAACCGTATTTCATCACCTTGTTCTGCAAGTACTTATGGAACACACATGTGGCAAGTACCGTTCTTGAATGAGCATCTTGTTGAAATCGCTCCTGAGAAGAGACTGCCTCAAGGAACTCACAACCCAGGTGAACAAGGGATAAACAGCAAACACAGCAAACAATCTCATTGTACAGCCTCAGTTCTTAAACGATGGGTTATGACCTCATGGGGAAGTTTCAAAAAGGCTATTAATAGTCAGTTTTCTAAATATGTAACAACTAAAAATTAAGTCAGAATCAAACACACATCATATCTGGGGCACATCCTTGTAGTGTCACGTGACTTCACTGCAGTGTGGTTCTGAACACACAATGCTCTCTCTTCACTACACATGCCATCACGCCACTCACTGCCCGCACATGCCATCACGCCACTCACTGCCCGCACATGCCATCACGCCACTCACTGCCCGCACATGCCATCACGCCACTCACTGCCCGCACATGCCATCACGCCAC
>PVIU01001825.1:0-139943 GCA_004026605.1 Ondatra zibethicus
TTTAGGTATGTTCCTTGTATCCCTGCTCTCTCCAAGACCTTTATCATGAAGGGATGTTGTATTTTGTCAAATGCTTTTTCAGCATCTAATGAGATGATCATGTGGTTTTTATTTTTCAGCTTGTTTATATGGTGGATTACGTTGACAGATTTTCGTATGTTGAACCATCCCTGCATCTGTGGGATGAAACCGACTTGGTCATGGTGGATGATGGTTCTGATGTGTTCTTGGATTCTATTTGCTAGTATTTTATTTAGTATTTTTGCATCAATGCTGTAATGTTGGGATCATTTGGAGTCCTGGCCTCCAGCTGCTCTTCCCTGCAAGAGATCTTTACTTTCCTTGTGATTTGAGTTACTGAAAGCTGTGTCAAAGTTGCTTACCAGCTCTGCTTCATGAGCACGTGTTGCCTTGCCTTGAGGATCAGAGGATAAGGTTTTCACCTGTTGGCCCATCTGACTGTTGGGTTTATAAGCCTTCATGGTGCTATTGAATAAAGGGCTTCTTACCAGTGACTAGAGGTCCGTGTCTCTGTCTGTGTGTCTTTGTGTGTTTCAACCTCCAGCCCCTTGCCCGAAGCTCATAAACTGTATGGTAGCACATAGAGCCGCAGACAGGCATCGTGCACTGCACTGTAATTCTTTCTTAGTATTGTCTTTCTGTGGTTTGGGTATCAGGGTAATTGTAGCCTCATAAAAAGAGTTTGGCAGTGTTCCTTCTGTTTCTATTGTGTGGAATAATTTGAGGAGTATTGGTATTAGTTCCTCTTTGAAAGTCTTGTAGAATTCTGAGCTGAAACCCTCTGGTCCTGGGCTTTTTATGGTTGGGAGACTTTTGATGACTATTTCTATTTCTTCAGCAGTAATAGGTCTGTTTAATTTGCTTATCTGGTCTTGATTTAATTTTGGTAAGTGATATTTATCCAGAAAGTTGTCCATTTACTTTAAGTTTTCCAGTTTTGTGGAATACAGGTTTTCAAAATATGACCTGATGATCCTCTATTTCCTCCGTGTCTGTTGTTATGTCCCCCTTTTCTTTTTTCTTTTTAATTTATGTATTATGTATACAATTTTATGTTTGTGTGTATCCCTAAAGGCCAGAAGAGGGCACCAGACCTCATTACAGATGGTTGTGAGCCACCATGTGGTTGCTGGGAATTGAACTCTGGACCTTTGGAAGAGCAGGCAATGCTCCTAACCACTGAGCCATCTCTCCAGCCCCATGTGTCCCCCTTTTCATTTCTGATTTTGTTAATTTGGATATTCTCTCTCTGCCTTTTGGTTAGTTTGGATAAAGGTTTGTCTATTTTGTTGATTTTCTCAGAGAACCAAATCTTTGTCTCATTTATTCTTTGTATTGTTTTCTTTGTTTCTATTTTGTTGATTTCAGCTCTCAGTTTGATTATTTCCTGCTGTCTAGTTCTCTTAGGTGTGTTTGCTTCTTTTTGTTCTAAAGTATTCAATTGTTCTGTTAATTCACTAGTGTGGGATTTTTTCCAGTTTCTTTATGTAGGCATTTAGTGCTATGAACTTGCCTCTTACACTGCTTTCATTGTGTCCCATAAATTTGGGTATGTTGTGTGGTCATTTTCATTGAATTTTAAGAAGTCTTTAATTTCCCCTTTTATTTTTTCCTGCACCCATTGATGATTCAGATGAGCACTGTTTAATTTCCATGTGTTTGTGGGTTTTCTGGAATTGGTATTGCTGTTGACTTCTAGTTTTAAAGCATGGTGATCTGATAAGGTACATTGGATTATTCCAATTTTTTTGTATTTGTTGAGGTTTGTTTTGTTACCGAGTATGTGGTCAATTTTTGAGAAGGTTCCATGAGGTGCTGAGAAGAAGGTATATTCTTTTCTATTTGGATGGAATATTCTATAGATGTCTGTTAAGTCCACTTGAGTCATAACATCTGTTAGTTCTCTTATTTCTCTGTTCATTTTTTTCTGATTGACCTGTCCAGTGGTGAGAGGGGAGTGTTGAAGTCTCCCACTATCAGTGTGTGGGGTTTAATACATGATTTAAGCTTCAGAAGTGCTTCTTTGACATATGAGGGTGCCCTTGTATTTCTAGCATAGATGTTCAGTATTGAAATTTCCTCTTGATGGATTTTCCCTGTGACTAATATGAAGTGTCCTTCTTTGTCTCTTTTGACTGATTTTAGCTTGAAGTCTATTTTGTTAGATATTAGGATAGCTACACCCGCTTGTTTCTTAGGTCCATCTGATTGTTACATTTTTCCCAACCTTTTACTTTGAGATGATGTCTGTCTTTGAGGTTGAGATGTATTTCTTGTATGCAGAAGAGGGATGGATTCTGTTTTCATATCCAATCTGTTAACCTGTGCCTTTTTATGGGTGGGTTGAGTCCATTTAAATTAAGGGATATTAATGACCAGTAGTTGCTATCTCCTGTTAATTTGGTTTTCATCATTGGTGATGTTAATTTGTGCATTTTTTTCTTCAGGATTTGCTGTAATGAGATCATCAATTGTCTGTGTTTTTATTGTTGTAGCCATCTTCCTTGGGTTGGAGTTTTCCTTCTAGTATTTTGTGTAGGGCTGGGTTTGTGGCTAGGTATTGGTGAAATCTAGATTTGTCATGGAATATCTTGTTTTCTCCTTCTATGGTGATCAACAGTTTTGCTGGGTATAGTAGTCTGGGCTGGGCTGGCATTCATGGTCTCTGAATGTCTGCATAATGCTTGATCATGACCTTCTGGCTTTCATTTGTCTCCACTGAGAAGTCAGGTGTAATTCTGATAGGTCTACCTTTATATGTTACTTGGCCTTTTTCCTTTGCAGGTCTTAATATTCTTTCTTTACTCTGTATGTCTAGTGTTTTGATTATTTTGTGGCAAGAGGACTTTTTTTTTTTTGGATCCAGTCTATTTGGTGTTCTGTAAGCTTCTTGTATCTTCATAGGCATATCTTTAGGTAGGGAAAGTTTTCTTTTATGATTTTGTTAAGTAAATTTTCTGTGCCTTTGAATTGAACTTCTTCTCCTTCTTCTATACCTATTATTCTAAGATTTGGCCTTTTTATGTTGTCCCATATTTCATGGATATTTTGGTTAAGCTTTTGTTAGATTTAATGTTTTCTTTAACTGATGAGTCTATTTCCTCTATTTTATCTTCCGCACTGGAGAGTCTCTCTTCCATTTCTTGTATTCTGTTGTTTGTACTTGCATTTATGGTTCCTGTTCTTTTCCTCATGATTTCTGTTTCTATAATTCCTTCGGCTTGTGTTTTCTTTATTTTTTCCATCTCAGTTTTCAACTCCTGAATAGTTTCTTTTATATGTTTGAGTTCTTTTTCTTGGTTTGCTTTAAGTGATTTGCTGATATCTTCCAATTTTTTGTTTTTTCCTCCATTTCTTTAAGGTAATTTCACATTTCATCTTTAAGAATTTCAAACATTCTCTTGAGGTTATTTTTTAGATCATTTTCTTCTGGTTCATTCATATTTGGTTGTTCAGGTCTTACTTTTGTAGTGTCTTTGGGTTTCACTGGTATTGTGTTGCTCCTTGTGGTGTAGCTTGTGATCTTACCTTTTCTACTCATCTTTTCCTCTAATAGGTGTGGTTGGGGCTGTCTGAGAGTCTGTTGAATAATCCTCTAGGTGCCAGTGAATCCAAAGCTAAGATGGTTTCCTCGTGGTACAGTCAGTGTTACAGTTCTAGTTACCCCATTGGTTATTCCTGTTCCTGGAGGCAGCTCAGTGCTCCAGTGTTTTGGTCTGGTCCCGTGAGTTTGCTGTCTCAAACCTATTTTGGTCTAGGCTGCTGGCTTTGATCTGTATCTGTAAATCTTGGTCTGGATCTCCTCTTTCAGAAGTCCCTGGCTTGGAGTTAGACCTGTTCTGGTGGTGATTGCTGACTGGATCTGGTCACTGGTTCAGTCATGATCTGCTCGTGTCCTGGGACTGGGTTTGCTCCTGGCTTCTGCTCCTGGTGGAGCTTGTTCTGTCTGTGTCTTAGGTAACTGGTTCAGTCCCACTCTGGTTCCGGTGGAGGTCACGGACTCTGAGTCAGGTTGTTGGCTCAATCCTGGTCTGCCAGTGTCCCATGACTGGGTTGGCTCCCAGGGCTGGATTTGCTCCTAGCTTCTGCTCCCAGTGGAGCTTGTTTCCTCGGCTCTCTCTGTTCTAGGAGTCTCCTATCTTCTATTATTTTATTTTATTGTTGGATTCGAGACAGGGTTTCTCTGTAGCTTTGGAGCATGTCCTGGAACTGGCTCTGTAGACCAGGCTGGCCTCGAACTCACAGAGATCCACCTGCCTCTGCCTCCTGAATGCTGGGATTAAAGGTGTGCACCATCACTGCCCAGCAGTGCAATACATTTTGTTTATCAGGCCTAACACATCTTCCAGGCAGGTTGTACTGGTATATAACCCCGGCCATCAGTCTAGTAGCCAAGAGAAAAAGAATGGGGTGCTCCTGAAGGGGACCTCTGCCGTTTTTCAGAGCGCCACCACTGCAGGCCCTCTTGCATGGGAAAATGTTGGGCATTACTCCAACCTCCAGATCTGCAGAGCTGAATCTACTGGGGGGATTTCCCGCCCCAGACACTTCCTTCCCATGAGTCAAGTTCTTGGGACTTCTTTTTATTTTTTTTTTGGTTTTTCAACACAGGGTTTCTCTGTAGCTTTGGAGCCTATCCTGGAGCTAGCTCTTGTAGACCAGGCTGGCCTCGAACTCACAGAGATCCACCTGCCTCTGCCTCCCCAGTGCTGGGATTAAAGATGTGTGCCACCACCGGCCTGGCAGCCTTAAGAAATGGATGGATGGGAAAAAAAAAAGAAAAAGAAATGGATGGTAAGTCTCCTCAGAGGCTCCTGACCTTGGATGTGGATGCTGCTCAGAATGACCCGCCCACTTCTCTGCCCTTTCATTATGATCATCTTCATCATCATTATTTTTAGTCACATGTGCTGGGAACCAAACTCAAGTCCTCTGGAAAGTTGATTGTGATCTTGACCACCAAAAAAGCGGTCTTCAGACTGGGTTTCCGTTTGTAGCCCTGACTGTCCTGAAATTCACTCCGTAGACCAGCCTGGCCTAGAACTCACAGAAATCTGCCTGCCTCTGCTCCTGAGTGCTGGGACTAAAGGCATGCACCACCATGGCCAGCCATAATAGTAATTTTTTAAAAAGAAACATACCATTCACTAAGTCCAGCAAGAAGGTGACTTGAGAAGGCAGTGTCAAGGGACATTGCAATGGTGCCTCTCTGAGGTTAAAGAGAGGTTGTGGGAGGGGACTAGCAGGCTGGACTCTCTCAGGGAGAGGGGGATGGCAGGGGTCCCTGAACAGACTAGAGGCAAAGTAGCATGACAAGACAGGCGGTATCTTTTTGTTTGTTTGTTTTTGAGACAGTTTCCCAGTAGGTATGGAGTCAACCCTGGAATTTACTCTGTAGATCAGGCTGGCCTCTAACTCATAGAGATTCGCCTGCCTCTGCCTTCTGAGTGCTGAGATTAAGGGTGTGTGCCACCATCACCTGGCTTGTTGTTTTTCAAGACAGGGTCTCACTCTGTAGCTCTGGCTGTCCTGGCACTTACTCTATAGACCAGGCTGGCCTCGAACTCACAGAGGTCCACCTGTCACTGCCTCCTGAGTGCTGGGATTAAAGGCGTGCACCACTAAGACGAGCTATAGGTTTTGTTTTTTAGTTTTTTTAGTTGATTTTTTAAAAATAATCAACAGGCTTTTAGGGAAAGCCAGTAGAAACTGAGCCACAGAAACATTTGAAGACAGAAATGGTTAATAGAATAGAAAGTCTCTGGGGAGCAAAATAGCAGCCACAAGGCTGTTGTCACATCTGTCATCAATGGGAGGCAAAAGTGGAGGAGCAGCAGGCCGAGAGCAGTCACCCCAATAAAAAGTCATGATCCTTGTCCAGTTCTGGGACCGGAGCCAACTTTCGGATCTGGAACTTACTGAAGAGCTAGCCAGGACCCAAGAAGGAAAGACTGTGACACTGGGACAAGTGTACACTGGAATGATTCCGTGTTATTCCCCAGAGGGACCCACTTACAGCAAAGGGAAATGTAAGATGTGTGAAGAGCTGTTGGACACAGGGCCTGAGTCAACACTAATAGTCATAAACCTGGAGCCACCACAAGCTCCCATTAGCGTTGGGGCGAGTGGGGTGGAGGAGGAAGACAATGAATGGGAATTGACCAAAGTCTGGCTCACTGTGGTTGACATACTTGAGAGTCACTTCCTGATTCCCTAAAGTGAACCTCAGCATTTGGAGTAATTTCCTTCAAGGACCCGTGGGTTAGAGCTACCGTAAAAAGGTTAAAGAGCAAATGGCAGTCACTGGAACTTGTCCTTTGTCCCCAGAGACATAAAAAAACAATCAAAAGCTGAGCATGGTGCTGGGTGATGCATGCCTGCAATCCCAGTCAGGAGGCTGAGGCAGGAGACCAATGAGTTGGAATTTAGCCTGGGATAGATATCAAGACCTTGAGGGCTGGAGAGATGGCTCAGTGGTTAAGAGCACTGCCTGCTCTTCCAGAGGTCCAGAGGTCCCGAGTTCAAATCCCAGCAACCACATGGTGGCTCACAACCATCTACAGTGAGATCTGATGCCCTCTTCTGGCCTGCCATCATATATGCAGGCAGAATACTGTATACATAATAAATAAATAAACCTTTAAAAAAAAAGGATTGTTCGGGCTGGAGAGATGGCTCAGAGGTTAAGAGCACTGCCTGCTCTTCCAGAGGTCCTGAGTTCAATTCCCAGCAACCACATGGTGGCTCACAACCATTTGTAATGAGATCTGGTGCCCTCTTCTGGCCTGCAGGCATACACACAGACAGAATATTGTATACATAATAAATAAATAAATATTTAAAAAAAAAAGATTGTTCTATAGTGACCGACAAGAGAGGCGGCCTGTATTCTCTAACAATACACCGAGTACTTAGTAAGTCCTCGATCCAATGTGGTTCATTTATGTGTTAAGACCGTTAAACTTTAAAGAAAAAAAAAAAAGGTGGGCGGTGGTGGCGCATGCCTTTAATCCCAGCACTTGGGAGGCAGAGGCAGGTGGATCTCTGTGAGTTCAAGTCCAGCCTGGTCTACAAGAGCTAGTTCCAGGATAGGCTCCAAAGCTACAGAGAAACCCTGTCTCGAAAAACCAAAAAAAAAAAAAAAAAAAAAAGAAAAAAGAAAGAAAAAGAAAAAGACCTTGAACAAGAAAAAAAATCAAATCATATTCTGAACGGAAGATGAAGGCTGCCGTTAAAGACTTAGAAGATGGGGCTAGAGAGATGGTTCAAGGCTTAAGACCATGGGCTGTTCTTCCAAAGGCCCTGAGTTCAGTTCCCAGCAGCTGGCTCACATCCGTCTAGAACGAGATCTGGTGTTCTCTTCTGACTTGAAGGCATACATGCAGACAGAGCACTATACATAATAAATAATCTAAAAGATGTCTCTGGTGCCCTCTTCTGACTTGAAGGCATACATGCAGACAGAACACTATACATAATAAATAATCATGTCCTCTCAGATTTGATTTTTTTTTTTGACAGGGTTTCTCTGTGTGGCCCTGGCTGTTGTAGAACTCACTCTGTAGACCAGGCTGACCTGCAACTCACAGAAAGCTGCCTGCCTCTGCCTCCCGAGTGCTGGGATTAAAGGCGTGCACCACCACTGTCTGGTTTACACAAGTTTCTTACCACTTGTGAAAGTGTACAATCAGTCACACTTACATATTTGCATTGGTTAGTTTTTTTAAAAATGCTTAAAATAGTTTGTATTTTATATACATTGGTGTTCTGCCATACATGCAATATGTTTGTGTGAGGTGTCAGATCCTCTGGAACAGGAATTACAGACAGTTATGAGCTCCCATGTGGGTGCTGGGACTTGAACCTGGGCCCTCTAGAAGAACAACCAGTGTTCTTAACCACCGAGACATCTCTCTAGCCCCATGTTGGTTAGTTTTAATCATCAACTTAATGCAGCCTAGAATCTCCTTGAAGTCTCTATAAAAGTGTTTGCTAGATCATGTTGGCCTGTGGGTACGCCAGGATATTTTATCACCGCAGCAGAGATAAAATTAGAACATTGTTCTGTGGCTCGTGCCTTTAATCCCAGCAGGCAGGCAGAACTCTGAGTTTGAGGCCAGCCTGAGCTAAGAGCAAGTTCCAGGACAGCCAAGACTACACAGAGAAACGTTGTCTTGAAAAAAAATAAATGTGTGGGGCTCCATAGGGTCCAGATGGGAATGAGAGTGGGAAACAGGGAAAGCGCATAAGGCAGCCAGGCCCGGGCATGACGGAGGGGCAGACCAGATTTTAGCCCTTGGCTGGACATTACTTTTACAATGCACAAACTCATTAACTGGACACAGAAGCTGGAAGATTTCAAAAATAAACAAAATTGTGCCTGTCAGGACGTCATACTCTGAGCAAAGGACAAAAGAATGACAAAGAAATGCACAGCTATTTTGGGATGTTTAAAACCCGTTGTAAGGGCGAAAAACCACTGGCAAGTTATGTCACTAGATTGCTGTCCTGGTCGACACAACCTGGACATATCTGGGAAGAGGGAATATTAATTGAGAAAATTAATGCCTCTCTGTTGTAGGAGGAAGCGGGCTGCTTGTTGTCCCAGCCACCCTGCTAGCTTACACCCAAAATAATCACACAGAAATGGTATTAATTAAATCACTGCCTGGCCCATTAGCTCTAGCCTCTTATTGGCTAACTCTCACATCTTGATTTAACCCATTTCTATTAAATCCGTGTATCACCACGTGATTGTGGCTTACTGGCAAGATTCTAACCTATATCCATCTCAGGCAGGAGATTCATGGTGTCTGCCACACTGCTCTTCTTCCCAGCATTCAGTTCTGTCTCCCCGCCTACATAAGTTCTGCCCCATCACCAGGCCCAAAGCAGTTTCTTTATTAACCAATGAAAGCAACACAAATACAGAAGGACCTCCTACACCATTTCCCCTTTTCTGTTTAAAAAGGAAAGGAAGGCTTTAACTTTAACATAGTAAAATTACATATAAAAAAAGTTATCAAGCATGAATTACAGATACAATATTTATATCTATTTTGTCTTTTATCATAACAAAAGAAAACTATAACTATAACTATCTATTCTTCAACTCTATCAAAGACTTCAGAAGGATATAATATTACCTATATAAACTGGAAGTAAGCAACTTCCAAAACTCTAGAAATGACAGAGACATCTCACTGCCTGGACAGTCACCCAAAGTTCTTTTGTACCATTGGGGCATACACACAGACAGAATATCATATACTAAATAAATATATGTATATAACATTCTGCCTCCATGTATGCCTGCATGCCAGAAGAGGGCACCAGATCTCATTACAGATGTTGTGAGCCACCATGTGGTTGCTGGGAATTGAACTCAGGACCTCTGGAAGAGCAGCCAGTGTTCTTAACCACTGAGCCATCTCTCCAGCCTGAATTTTCCATTTTTATGTGGCTTATTTTTACTCTATCACATTACTCTGTCTCTTTAAAGACTTTACTCATTTTTTAAAACATTTATTTATTATGTATACAATATTCTGTCTGTGTGTATGTCTGCAGGCCAGAAGAGGGCACCAGACCTCATTACAGATGGTTGTGAGCCACCATGTGGTTGCCAGGAACTGAACTCAGGACCTTTGGAAGAGCAGGCAATGCTCTTAACCACTGAGCCATCTCTCCAGCCCCATACCCAGTTTTTTAAAGCATTAACTTTATTTTATGACTCTATATACTCCTTTTATTTTCTCTCCCAAGCCTATGTGCATTTATCCAACATTGTGACCCATTTAGAGGTAGCTTATGTCTGAATCTGTCCCATTGCATTGTCTGTAATTCTCTACTGTCTTGAAGAGCTTTTAAAATGTTAAGCAGCTTGGTTGCAGCTGCTCTGGATGTTGGCTCCACCTCTCTCCAATTTCAAAATGGTGGACGTACCATTTGTGCTAGCTCTGGGGCCGCCAGGCAGGAGCTGTGCTCAGCACTTTAACTCTGAGAATGAGCTTTTTATATGAGTTACAGCCAAATCTGCCATTCAGAGCACTGTGCAGCCTGGAAGCATCTCTGTGTATGGCAGCAGGAATATGCCATGTTCTCCCAGCTGCCCATGCCTACTAGACTGATCCCGTCGCCTGCCCAGGCAGGAAGAGCCGAGCCATGGGCATGCTCTCAGATACTTTCCTCCTGACCCCGAGTGGGCACAGAAACACCCGGGCTCACAAGTGCCATTGAAATGCTTAATAACTGGTGTTTCTACTGGCGGCACAGCCCAGGAAGCCACATTTTAAAACCACGTGGCCTTTTTTTTTTTTTTTTGCAACTGCTGAGTCAGGAAATTCTCTCTTAAAGGAGCTGCGACACTCCACCAGCAAACAGCAAAAAGCTGTGTTAAACTCTGTAATTTTTTTGGGGGGGGGTATAGAATTTCTTTTTAAGCCCTCTTAGGTTTTACATGGAGTTAGTAGACCACGTTGGCACGCCAATCTG
This sequence comes from Ondatra zibethicus, assembly GCA_004026605.1. Lineage (NCBI taxonomy): Eukaryota > Metazoa > Chordata > Mammalia > Rodentia > Cricetidae > Ondatra > Ondatra zibethicus. The sequence goes on from PVIU01001825.1 coordinate 10,516, forward strand.
TAACAGGAGGACGTGGGCCTGCTTTTCATCCCAGCCGCCCAGCTAGCTTACACCCGAAATAATCACACAGAAACTGTATTAATTAAAACACTGCCTGGCCCATTATCTCTAGCCTCTTATTGGCTAACTCTCACATCTTGATTTAACCAATTTCTAATAATCTGTATGTCACCACAAGGTTGTGGCTTACTGGGAAAGATTCAGCGTGTCTGACCTGGCAGCTCCATGGCTGCTCTCTCTCTGCTTCCTTCCTCCCAGAATTCAGTTTTGTCTCCCTGCCTACATAAGTTCTGCCCTATCTCCAGACCCAAAGCAGTTTCTTTATTAACCAATGAAAGCAACACAAATACAGAAGGACCTCCTACACCACCTCTCTCAGATTGGCCTATAGGCAAGTCTGTAGGACATTTTCTTGGTTAACACAGATGTTAAAGACTCAGCCTATGGTAGGCAGTGCCACCTGTGGGCAGGTGCATCCTGAATGGTATAAAATAACAGTCTGGGGACACCATGGGGGCAAAGCCAGCAAGCAGAGCTCATCCATAGCCTCAGTTGCTGCCCTGCTTCCTTCAGTGGACTCGGATTCGGGGCATGGAAGGCAAATGAACCCTTTCCTCCCCAAGTTACTTTTGGTTATGGAGTTTTATCACAGAAATGGAAACCTAACTATGAAAATTACATTTTTACCACTTTTCAGTAAACAAAAAGCAAATAGTTTTATTTTGGTAGTTATTTTCTAAGCAAATGAGCAAATTATACACACATATATATTGGCATCCAGCATAGTGATGCTCTATGAGATTGTTTCTAAACATGTATTTCAAGAAGTCACACAGGTTTTGTTTTTGGGTTTTTTTTTTTCCAGTGAGATGATGACTCAGTGGGTAAAGGCTCCTGCTGCCTGTCAAGCCTGATGACCTGATTGATCCCAGAGACCTACTTAATAGAAAGCAATTCCTACATGCTGTGGCACATGAGTGTACACACGTATGTACACACACAAATACAATTCAAGAAAAAATTAAATATACATTATATACAGTTTCTTTCTTTCTTTCTTTCTTTCTTTCTTTCTTTCTTTCTTTCTTTCTTTCTTTCTTGTTTTGTTTTTCGAGGCAGGATTTCTTAGTAGCTACAGAGCCAGTCATGGAACTCTCTGCAGACTAAATTGGTCTCAAGATCCTCCTTCTTTGCTTCCCGAGTGTTGGGATTAAAGGTGTGCACCAGCACTGCCCCGGCATGAATACACAGTTCTTCCTAGGTATCTAAATATCTTTCATTACCCTTGTCTCACCACAGTGCTAGCACACACTCTCACAAGTGAGAGCAGAAACGCTCCCTAGCCAATGCGCACACACGAGTGTCTCTGTGAGACAGATCTAACAGTCATTCAGTGTTTCATTCATACTCCTCGGTGAAGTTCTGCCAAAGATAATGGCTCCACACTTTGTGGCCCTCCTTTTGCACTTATTTTATGTCTGGCAAGTGGTTAAGACCCACAAAGGCTAGCTTTAGAGAAATACAGCTGGACATGTTTACAGAGACAAGGAAAAGATGCTGGATTTTAGCAGGGATTAAAGAGCTTTTCAAGAAAATGGCCCATGGGGACGGGTGAAATTCCTCTAACTCCATGAAGGATATCCCAAACATTTCCTTAACCTCAGTCTGTTAGTTTTCTGTCACTATAACGAAATACCTGACAAACGCTATTTAGGAAGTAAAGAGGAGATTATTTGACTCATAGTTTGGTGGTTCAAATCCAAGATCAGATGGTCCTATTAGTTTGCATTTCTACTGAGGGTGGCAATGCCACAACAGGGAAGTATCAGAACATACTGTTCACAACTCAAGCCAGAGAAGAAAGGGCAGACTCCCTACATTCTCTTGGGGCATGCCTCTCAGTGCTCTAAGAACGTCCCTGAGGTCCCACAGCTAACTAGTACTACTACTTCTTCATCATCCTTTGTAAAACTATGGTTTATTTATCTTTATTTTATGTGCACTGGTGTTTTGCTTGCTTGTATGTCTGTGTGAGGGTGTTGGATCCCCTGGAGTTACAGACAGTTGTGAGCTGCCTTGTGAGTGCTGGGAATTGAACCCAGGTCCTCTAGAAAAGCAATCAGTATGCTTAACCACTGAGCCATCTCTCCAGCCCCAGAAGTCCCAATCTTTTTTTTTTTTAATTGTGTGTTTGAAACCAGCCATGGTTTAATCTCAGCATTAGGGAGACAGAAGCAGACAGATCTCTGAGTTTGAGGCCAACCTGGTCTACGGAGTGAGTTACAAGACAGCCAGGGCCTCTATGTAGAGACACCCTGTCTCAGAAAAAAAAAAAAAAAACAAAAACATTGTCTGTTTGAGTTTCTTGCCTGCAGTGTGTCTGTGCAGGAGAAGGATCCCCCTAATGGGTCCAGCACCTCCAAATAGCACCATGAGGCAGAACTCTTCTCAAGCATGCTGTGGCCTCTGAGAACCTGGGGAGAGGCTGAGGGGGAGCCATGGTGAACAAGCTGGGGCCTGACAGAGCTGACTGTCAAACGCTTTGAAAGTGTGAGCCAGCAAGCAGCCGATGCTGTTCTGTTTAGTGCTTAGAAGTAGAAACATGGACATGTAGAAGAATGAAAATAGACCCATATCTATCACCATGCACAAAACAAGTCCAAAAGGATCAAAGACCTCAACATAAAACCAGACACACTAAACCTTATAGAAGAGAAAGTGGGAAGTACACTTGAACGCATTGGCACAGGGAACCACTTCCTAAATAGAACCCCAGCAGCACAGACACTGAGAGAAACAATTAATAAATGGGACCGCCTGAAACTCAAAAGCTTCTGTAAAGCAAAGGACACAGTCCACAAGACAAAACGACAGCCTACAGAATGGGAAAAGATCTTCACTAACCCCACATCAGACAGAGGTCTGATCTCCAAAATATTCAAAGAACTCAAGAAACTGGACACCAAAAGATCACATAATCCAATAAAAAAATGAAGTACAGACCTAAACATATAACTCTCAGCAGAGGAATCTAAAATGGCTGAGAGACACTTAAGGAAATGTTCAACATCCTTAGTCATCAGAGAAATGCAAATTAAAACAACTCTGAGATTCCATCTTACACCTGTAAGAATGGCCAAGATCAAAAACACTGACGACAACTGATGCTGGAGAGGTTGTGGGGAAAAGGGAACACTTCTGCATTGCTGGTGGGAATGCAAGCTGGTACAACCCCTTTGGATGTCAGTGTGGCGATTTCTCAGAAAATTAGGAAACAACCTTCCTCAAGACCCAGTAATACCACTTTTGGGTATATATCCAAAGGATGCTCAATCGTGCCACAAGGACATGCGCTCAAGTAGGTTCGTAGTAGCTTTGTTTGTCATAGCCAGAACCTGGAAACAACCTAAATGCACCTTGACCAAAGTATGGAAAAGGAAAATGTGGTACATTTACACAATGGAGTACTACACAGCAGAAAAAAATAACATCTTGAATTTTGCAGGAAAATGGATGGAACTAGAAAACATTATTTTGAGTGAGGTAACCCAGACACAGAAAGACAATTATCACATCTAGTCACTCATAGGTGGTATTTTTGTTTGTTTGTTTTTCGAGACAGGGTTTCTCTTTGGCTTTGGAGCCTGACCTGGAACTAGCTCTGTAGACCAGGCTGGTCTCGGACTCACAGAGATCCGCCTGCCTCTGCCTCCCGAGTGCTGGGATTAAAGGTGTGTGCCACCGCCGCCCGGCCATAGGTGGTTTTTAAACATAAAGCAAAGAAAGCCAGCCTACAAACCACAATCCCAGAGAACTTAAACAACAATGCGGACACTAAGACTTATATAGATCTAATCTACATGGGAAGTAGAAAGTAAAAAAAGACAAGATCTCCTGAGTAAATTGGGAGCATGGGGACCTTGGGGGAGGATTGAAAGGAAGAGCGGAGAGGCAGGGAGGGGAGCAGAGAAAAATGTAGAGCTCAGTAAACATCAATAAAAAATGTGGCCAGGCAGTGGTGGCACACGCCTTTAATCCTAGCTCTCAGGAGGCAGAGGCAGGTGGATCTCTGTGAGTTTGAGGCCAGCCTGGGCTACAAGAGCTAGTTCCAGGATAGGTTTCAAAGCTACAGAGAAACCCTGTCTCGAAAAACCAAAAAAAAGTTCTAGAATCTCAAAACAAACAAACAAACAAACAAATAAATAAATAAAAACCAAAAATCTAAACAAATCTTTAAAATGGGTGGGGGGTAGCTGGGCGGTGGCAGCATGCACCTTTAATCTCAGCACTCAGGAGGCAGAGGCAGGAGGATATCTGTTAGTTCGAGGCCAGCCTGGTCTACAGAGTGAGCTCCAAGACAGCTAGGACTGTTTCACCTAGAAACACTGTCTCAACACCCCCCAGCAGGGGGGTTGGTGATGTAACTCAGCAGTAACACTCATGTGCGAGACTCTAGACTCAATGCCCAGTGCTTCAAAATAAATAAATAGAAAAACTTACAGGTTAAAACAGTTTGAAGCAGCTCACGGGAGAGCTTGTCAAGCTAGCCAGGACAGCAGCACAAACTGAATGTTTGGGGTGGGGCAGAGGACGTCACGAACCCTTGCCATTGTGGTTGAATAAGTTAATAACTCATCTAAGTATTTTACATCTATTAAATAATATAAAACAACTTCAACAACTACAACAACAAAACCCCATCCAGATAAACTCTACCTTTAAGCATTCAGATCTGCTCATGAATAGGGTACCATTTGTGTTACCTTCTTACAGATGGAGACTATGACGCACAGGGAGATATCCAAGGCTTCACAACTGGAAAAGCCATCATGCATGTCCCTGCGGTCTGGCTCCTGCTCACTTTCCCAGCTCCCTGAACTATAAGGAGGAGTATTAAACAGGGTTTTGTTGTTATTATAACAAAATACCGGAGGCAGTCAATTTAAAAAGAAGAGACGCTTGAACTGGGCATGGTGGCGCATGCCTTTAATCCCAGCACTTGAGAGGCAGAGGCAGGCGGATCTCTGTGAGTTCGAGGCCAGCCTGGTCTACAGAGTGAGTTCTAGGACAACTAGGACTGATACAGAAAAACCCTGTCTCAGATAAAAAGAAGATGAAGAAGGAAGAGGAGGAAGAGGAGAGGGAAGGAGGAGGAGGAGTTCGATTTGGCTCACAGTCAGGTTCCAGCGAGGCACTATTACAATGGCTTTCCTTCTTTCTCTCTCCTCACAGCGGCTATAAAAGTAACGACAGGCACAGTCCAAGGTTGCTTTCCGTTGCACAGTTGCTTTCCGTTGCTTTGACATAACATTGACCAAAACCAACAGGGGAAGAAAGGGTTTATTTCAGCTTGAGGGAAGTCAAGGCAGGAGCCTGGAGGCAGAAACTGAAGCAGAAGGAAAGAAAGATGCTGCCTATTGCCTCGCTCCCCAGGGCTCCCTCAGCCTTCTTTATACAGCACAGATCCACCTGTTCACTACGTCAATCATTAATCAAGAAAATGCTCCACAGACCCACCCGCAGGCCAATTCAATGGAAGCATTTTTTGTCAACTGAGGTTCCCTCTTTCCCAATGCCTCAAGTTTTTGGTCTTGGCTTGCGGAATGTAGCAGAGACTGGTTCACTTCACAGCAACCAGGGAGAGCACCAGGGCCTACGTTATGTTTCTGCTGCTGGGAAAAGACACTATACTTATAACACTGTAACTTTTTTGTTGTTTTGTTTTTGGTTTTTGAGACAGGGTTTCTCGGTGGCTTTGGAGCCTGTCCTGGAACTAGCTCTTGTAGACCAGTTTGGCCTTGAACTCACAGAGATCTGCCTGCCTCTGCCTCCTGAGTGCTGGAATTAAAGATCTGTGCCACCACCACTCTATAACACTGTAACTATATAAGGGAACTTATAGAAGAAAGTTTATTGGGGGCTTGCTTACAGTTTCAGGGGGTCAGTTGGTGATTGTGATGAGGAGCTCGGCAGCAGTCAGGCATGGTACTGAAGCAGTGACCGAGAGCTTACATCTGATTCCCAAGCATGAGGCAGAGAAAGAGCAAGATAACTGGAAATGGTGGGATTTTTAAACCTCAAAGCCCATGGGACCAGACTTTTTCTTTCTTTCTTTTTTTTAAAAAAATATTTATTTATTTATTATGTATACAATATTCTGTCTGTGTGTATGTCTGCAGGCTAGAAGAGGGCGCCAGACCTCATTACAGACGGTTGTGAGCCACCATGTGGTTGCTGGGAATTGAACTCAGGACCTTTGGAAGAGCTCTTAACCACTGAGCCATCTCTCCAGTCCCAGACTTTTTCTTTTAGGCCACCAACCAGCTCCCAAATCATGACACCGAGACTTAATATTAGTTTTGAATGCTTGGTCTAGCTTAGGCACACTTCTGGCAAGCTCTTTTTAACTTAAACTGACCTGTTTCTCTTTATGTACCTTTTGCCTCAGGTCTTTTTCTTTTCTTTATTCTCTCTCCCTGCCAGCCCCGCCTATCCTTTCTCTGCCCAGATAGTGGCCGGTCAGCTCTTTATTAGACCAATCAGGCACCTTAGGCAGGCAAGGTGAAACAAATGCAACACATCTTTACATAATTAAAAAAATTCAGGATAAGCAAAAGAAACACACCTTACACAGTTAAAGTCATATTCTGCAGCATAAACAAATGTAATACATCTTTTCCCAGTTAAAATATTCCAGAACAGCCCACCACCACCAATGACATATCTCCTTCAACAAAGCCACACCTCTGAAACCTTCCCAAACAGTTCCACCAACTGGGGACCAATCAAACATATGAGCCTTTTTCTCATTCAAGCCAACACACACACACAGAGAAAGAGAGAGAGAGAGAGAGAGAGAGAGAGAGAGAGAGAGAGAGAGAGAGAGCGCACAAGGCATGCCAAGGACTCATGATCTTCTAAGGATGCCTGCAGTAATGTACTTCCTTTCAGTAGGTCCCAATTCCTTAAGCCTCCACCCCCAATAGCACCACTGGCAGGGGATTATACTCACACCTTTGGCATATGGGCCTTTGGGGACCACTCTGAGCCCAAACCACAGCAAGGTGAGTCACTACAATCTTAGTTTGTGCCAGCCCTGGGCTTGCTTGGGCCGGAGCCATCTGGGGCTGTCCTACTTGCTTGGATTCACAGAGCAGAATCAGGAGCTCACTTTGGGCTCTTTAGTGGGTACTCCATTGCTTTTCTCTAGGCAGACGCCCATCTGCAGGGGCTGTGTCCGATCTCAGATGGTCATCATAAGTTCCATCTGGGGCTGGAGAGATGGCTCAGAGGTTAAGAGCACTGACTGCTCTTCCAGAGGTCCTGAGTTCAATTCCCAGCAACCACATGATGGCTCACAACCATCTGTAATGAGATCTGGTGCCCTCTTCTGGCATGCAAGCATACACGGAAGGAATGTTGTATACATAATAAATAAATCAATCTTAAGCCGGGCGGTGGTGGTGCACGCCTTTAATCCCAGCACTCGGGAGGCAGAGGCAGGTAGATCTCTGTGAGTTCGAGTCCAGCCTGGTCTACAAGAGCTAGTTCCAGGACAGGCTCCAAAGCTACAGAGAAACCCTGTCTCGAAAAACAAAAACAAACAAACAAACAAAAAAAACAAAACAAAAAAACAAAACAAAAAAAACAAACAAAAAAAGAAAAGAAAAAAAATAAGTTCCATCTGTCCCTTTCCTGGAGATGCCCTGGAGCCAGTGAGTAGGGGGGGAATGAGCCTCCATATACACAGGCTCCCCAGAGGGCCAGCAGCATTGCCCATCTTCTTCTAGCAGAAATGGGATGGGGTTTCAGATGGAGGGCATGAGCATGGGTCCTTAGGCTGCACGCACTGGGAAGGCTCTTGATTGACTATCAGACCACCCTGCCACTGGGAGTTTTAGGATGAACTAAATGACACATTGGGAATCCAAAGACAGGAAGTAGAAAAGGCCAGATTCTGTGGAAAACAGACAAGTGCTGTGGCCACTGAGACAGATCCACAGATAACGGTGCTTCCTGTGTCTCTCAACCCAAGTCCGATCCCCGACTCACACGGTGGAAGGAAAGAATTGACTCCAGGAGGTTACCTTCTGACCTCCACTTGTGTGCCATGGCATGTGTGCCCATCATATACATACATAAATAAATGTAATTTTAAAAAATTAAACTAAAAGGCAGCGTCTGTTCTGTTCTTCCTGGAATGGAGCAGGACATGCAGTCTCCTCTTGGCTTCCCTGGAAACATGCTAGAATCCTTTCTTTGTTTTAATGACCAACTTCTGTTAACTCACTTTGCAAAACTCAACTCAGCCTACAGGACAATCTAACTCTGGCTTTTGTTACTGAGAGGCAAGTTTCTTTCCTTCCTTTCTTTCTTTCCTCCTCCTTCTCTTCTTCCTCCCTTCCTTCTTTGATTGGTGTTTAAAATTAACTTCATTCGGAATGGGGATATAGCTCAGGGGTAGAGTACCTCTCTAGCGTATAAAAAGCCTTGCTTAGGTACCATCTCCAGGACCAGTTTACTGAGGCCTTGGTAGAATGTGTTTAGCATGTGTGAAGTCTTGGGTTGCATCCCCACCACCAATTAACTTAATCAAAGTATAATTTGTTCAATAAGCTGCATCTATCTAAAACATTCAACTCAATTAATTTGATACCAGAATCAAGATTCACCTTTTTGTCATCTCAAAAGATCCCTTGGAGGCGATATCATCTTTTCCTTTGTGTAATGCATTGGAATATTGGTTACTGGCCTCAGGTTAGGTGGAGGGGTTTGTCATTTGGGCCATGACCTCAGCAGGATTCGTGTGGGGTCAGGCAATGATAGCTACCTCTAGAGTCCTTTGACAAGCCATTCAGTGTCACTGTGGATCAGTTTCCCCTAGGCTGACTATGGATTGGATCATAACATCTTTCTTGAGGTTAGTGTGAAGATCAAATGGGCCACAAGATGTTAAATTTGAAGTTTTGGTGACAACTTCAGAACAGAACAGACGGAAACAGGATCTAGTCCATGATGCTTGGAGCTGCTGCCCAGGATGGGGACGTAAAAAGCGGTAGGAAGAAGAGGCATTTCACTGGGAGGCTGGACCCAGAGCCCATCTTGCCCGTCTTGGAGAGCATGGCTGTAACCCCTCAGCTGGTGATCCAGGGGAGCAGGCAAAGACGTGGCAGCTGGTGCTTTGCAGGGGGACGTTAGAGTAGAATTGTGCTGGTTTGGGGAACGCCCGGGATGGTGCTAGCCAGCTTTCTATTACCAAGTCAAGATATTTGAAATAGAGTATAATAAGAAAAGGTTTAGAGGGGGCTGGAGAGATGACTCATTGGTTAAGAGCACTGCCTGCTCTTCCAAAGGTCCTGAGTTCAATTCCCGGCAACCACATGGTGGTTCACAACCATCTGTAATGAGATCAGGTGCCCTCTTCTGGCCTGCAGGCATGCATGTAGGCAGACCACTGTATACTTAATAAATAAATCTTTTAAAAAAAAAGAAAGAAAGAAAAGGTTTTGAGCTGGAGAGATGGCTTAGCCATTAAGAGTACTTGTGCCTCATCTGGAGGACCTGGGTTCAATTCCCAAATCAATTCCCAAACGCACATCAGATAGCTCAGAACTGCCTTTAACTTCAGTTCCAGTGGATCTGATGCCCTCTTCTAGATTCTGTAGGTACCCACATGCACATATGCCTTGCACATATGCCCCACACAGACACAGACATAAAAATAAAATAAATGCCAAAAAAATTGAAAGGTTTATTTTGGCTGTTGGTTTCAGTCAGCTGGCCTCATTGTTCCTGGGACTGTGATAAAGCACGGTATCATGGTGGGGAGTGTGGCCATGGAATCTCTCACCTCATGGTGGCAAAGATGGAGAGAAAGCTGGGGCTTGGGGGGAAGTAGCAGCAAAAGGTCCAATATCCTTTTTAGGACATGTTGCCAGCGATCTGTTCTCTTATCTAGGCTTGTCTTGGTCTGGTTCCAGTGCTGTGCAGAGACACCATGACTACAGCAACTCTTATAAAGGAAAGCATTTAATTAGGGCTGGCCTACAGTTTCAGAGGTTTAGTCTGTTGTCATCATGGCAGTGAGAATGGTGGCATGTAGCAGCTGATAGTTCTACAGCTCCTCAGGCAGCAGGGAGTTGGTTTGTTTATTTTTTTTAGGTTTTTTGAGACAGGGTTTCTGTGTGTAGCCTTGGATGCCCTGGAACTTACGCTGTAGACCAGGCTGACCTTGGAACTCGCAGAGATCCACCTGCCTCTGCCTCCCGAGTGCTGGGTTTAAAGGTGTGTGCCATCACCACTGCCTAGGCTTGGAATGGACTTTTTGAACCCTCAAAGCCCACCCCTAGTGACATACTTACTTCCAACAAAGCCAGAGCCCCTATTCCTTTCAAATAGTGCCACTCCCGGTAACCAAGTATTTCAATCTATGAGCCTATGGGGGCCATTCTCATTCAAACTAGCACAAGACTTTACCTTACCCTCAAGGGGTATGCCATCTCAAAGTGCACAATGGGCTAGAGACTAAGCCTTCAATATATGAGTGGTGCTCCTTTGGGCGCACTCATGAGAACCACAGCACCCCTATAGACCACCGTGAGCTGTGAGCAAGACAGAGAGGAATAGAGAGGTCCAGCGAGGGCCCAGCACAGGCTCCAAGCTCTCTCTGCAGGTTGAACTTGTTCTCACTCAGGGATTGACTGTATTCTGTTCTCTGGGCCCCACGGCTTCTGACACCTGCTCTCACCCCAGGAAGAACTGCTTTCAGCTGGCCTCCCAGGGCATCCTCGGGCCTAGAACTGTAACACTCTCCAGCAACCTTCCAGCTGGTGTCACAGAGAGGCTTGGACATTTTATTTTACTCTTCCCGTTTGTGCCCACCATTCCCCTGTGGCGCCCCCAGCCTGTCCAAGTTGCTGTTCCCATGTCGAGTCCTCTGCAGTTGTTCAGCCTCTACTGTCCGGACACTTCATTCTTCTGTTTTCCTTAACCTTTTAAAAATATTTATCACTATGGATATGAGCGTTTTTGCCTGCATATATGTCTCTGGACTACATGCGTTTCTGGTGCCCTGAAGCCAGAGGGGAATTAGATCCCCTGGAACTGGAGTTACAGACAGTTGTTGTGCTGGGTGGTTTTCTGTGTCAACTTGACACAAGTTAGTCATCAGAGGAAGGAGCCTCACTTGAGGAAATGCCTGCTTGGATGCAGCTGTAAGGCATTTTCTCAATTAGCGATCAATGGAGGAGTGCCCAGCCCATGGTGGGTGGGACCATCCCTGGGTTGCTCCTGGGTTCTATAAGAAGGTGGGTTGAGTAAGCCAAAGGAAGCAACCCAGTAAGCAGCTCTCCTTCATGGCCTCTGTCTCAGCTCCTGCTTCCGGGATCCTGCCCTGTTTGAGTTCCTATTCTGACTTTCTTCAGTGAGGAACAGCAATGCTGAAGTGTAAGCTTAATAAACCCTTTCCTCTCTAACTTGCTCTTTGGTCATGGTGTTTCGTTGAAGCAATAAAGACCCTAAGACAGTTGCCAAATGCCAAGTCAGTGCTGGGAATCAAACCCAGGTCTTCTGGAGAGCAGCCAGTGCTCCTAACCATTGGGCCAGAACTCTTAAAACTGTGAGGCAAAATATTTTCGTTTTATGCCACAGGAATTTGTCAGTGATGGAAAGTTGGATAATACTGATGGGAAGAGAGGCTGAGAGATGAAGAAGGAAACTATCTTTTCCAACAGTGGGAAAGTGAGGGACCCTCGGTGAGCCAGTAACTCGAATCTAGCCAGTGAATGGAGAAATGGCAATGCCAAACTAAAGTTAAGAGTGCTGAAAACATAGCTGTTGGTAGAGTGGTTGCCTAGCATGCACAAGGCCCAGGGTTTGATTCCCAGCACAGCATAAACGGGCCTGTAAACCCAGCATTTGGGAGGTAGAGGCAGGAGGATTAGGAGCCTTGGGTAGTTGAAAAATGAGTTTGAGGTCATCCTGGGATACGTTAGATCAGCAATTCTCAACCTGTAGTCCATGACCCCCACTGGGGTTGCATACCAGATATTTACATTACAATTCATAATAGCAAAATTACAGTTATGAAGAGGCAATGAAATAATTTTATGGTTGGGGGTCACCACAACATGAACTGTATTAAACTGTAGCAGCATTAGGAAGGTTGAAAATACTGTATTGGACCCTTTCTCAACAAACCAACCAACCACAAATCCTGCTCATCACCAACCCAACAGCCATTAAACAGATATGCTCTTTGGAATGGACAATTAAATCATTGAGGAGGTGATACTGGGCTTGAGTTGTGTCTTAGAAGGGTTACCAGGGGAACTAAGGAGATGAATTAAAGGCCTGTAATTTCCTTCTAGTGGCAGAACAAAAGTTTAATTGCTGATTAAGACTGGTGTGAGACAAAGAAATGGTTTTGATCACTAGATGTGGGAGTTCCCTCTGTATGCTGTGAATATGATTGGTTAATTAATAAAGAAACTGCTTTGGGCCTATAGCAGAGCTATAGGAGAACAGAGCTAAGTGGAGAAAACTAAGCTGAATGCTGGGAAAAAGGAGGCAGAGTCAGAGAGAAGCCATGTAGCCGCCAGAGATGGATGCCAGAACTTTGCCTGGCAAGCCACAACCATGTGGCAATACACAGATTAATAGAAATGTATTAAATTAGTAAGAGTTAGCCAATAAGAAGCTAATGGACCAAGCAGTGTTTTAAATAATATAGTTTCTGTGTGATTATTTCGGGGTAAGCAGCCGGGAACTAACTAGCAGCCTCCTTTGTACAAATGTTCAATACAAGGCAGACAGGACACGTCAGGTCTCTGTCTCTTTGGTTGAGATATTTTATGTATTTCCTCAGTATTGCCACGAACCAGAACTGCCTGGAGATGAACCTGGCACTGGGACAGTGGGAGTCGCCCAAGGACCTCTGTTCAGTAGCAGGAATTAGAGTGCCTTTGGGGAGATCACGTCATAGTCACCACCAGGTGTGGCGGGTCCTCGGGTCCTGAGTACCACTTTGGCTGCCCGCCTCAAGAAGCAATGGGATCACTGCCAGTATCGATGTAACTGCTCAGACAAATACTTCATCCCCAGGGAAGCAAAGTTAGAACTGACCTTTGGGCAAAGACACAAATTCAAGAGGAAGAGGAAGGCAGAAGCTTGGCTGTCCTGCGTGCCCAGCATGACCTCTGCAGTCACTGAGGCCTGACCGAGCCTGTGAGATTAGCACTAAGAGCTGCCGTTTAAACTATTCTGGGCAACTGCTTCTATTTCTGTGCTGGTTCACATCTTTCTTCACAAAGTCACCTAAGAGTGGAGGAGTGAAGGGAGGCTTAGCAACCATCTGCAGCTGTGGTCAACATAGACACCAAGGGTCGGGATGAGAGCTAGGATCCCGCGGGAAGAGCTTGCATTCCTCAGCTTCTGCATTCTCCCCAGGGCATGGCACAGACTTTCCACCTCTAGGTTTTTGCTGAGACAGCCACTTCCCCTAATCAAGCTGAAAATGTTAGGCATTCTCTACAGATGGAGCGCAGCATGTGGTCCCAACCTTAGTCAAGAAGATGAGGGGTGTGTGGGTTAGTGAATAGCACGAGTGAGATGCTACCTACTTTGGGATGGTGATGCTGGGAGTCTTGCAACCATGATGGGAAACACAGGGAAGCATCATTCACAAGTCCTGTAATTGATTGACAGGGGGATGCTATGTGTCCTGTTAAAGCAGGTGTTAGCTGGGCTTTCTGAGAGCAGCCAGAAAGTAGCTAACAGGTTGCTTCTCTGAAGGCCATATAGGCACCTTCTAAGGTTCACAGACTCTAGCTTACTGTGCCTTGTCTGGTCCTGAGCTTCTCTTCACGACCAACGTGATAATGCCAACAGCAGGTCAAATCAAGATGGGCTATCCCATTTTTCTGGGCTGTGTGAACTGTTGTCTTATAGTGTGTATGTGTGTATCTTATGTAGCTATTTCCTCTGAATTGAAATATTCCTTCCTGGAGGGGGGCACATAAAACTAAAGAAACGAAGGAAATGCATTACACCTAGGAAATTCCTGAAAGTGGTCAGATTCACAAGCCTCCCCTCCACCCGCAGGGTTGAGACAACCTATTGCTGAGGGCCACCAGTCTGCAAGCTGAGTGGGGGCTCCTGGGATGCAGCTTTCATGGGCTGTCACCTGGGGGGGGCAGGCTCTTTGGTGAGGCCTTTTCTCCTTAGTAACCCCTTACACCACTGTGTCCGACTGGAACTCACTGGACCGCTAAGCTAGGCGTGGGTGGGTGGAGCTGTTTCTTTGGTCTATTGATGGTACTGTATCTGGGACAAATAGCTGTTTGCTTACATCCGCCCCGGGAAAACTTACAGATCAGGGGATGTGATGCTTAGTCTCAATTGTCAGCTTGAGATAGATCTAAGCCAGTGGTTTTTAGCCTCCCTAATGCGGTGACCCTTTACACAGTTAAAGTGTGGTGACTGCACCAGAAAATTATTTTCATTGCTACTTCATCTAATTTTGTTAGTTATAAATCATAATGTAAATATCCGTGTTTTCCAGTGGTCTTAGGTGACCTCAATGAAATAGTCGTTCAACCCCCAAAGGGGTCGCAAACCATAAGTTGAGAACCACTGATCTAGAATAATCTAGAGGCAGACCTCTGGTTATGCCTGTTGGGATTATCCCAAGTTAACTGAGGTGGGAAGGCTACTGTGGGTGGCACCATTCCCTAGGCTAGGATCCTTAACGGTATAAAAATTGAGCTGAGCAGACATTCATTGATCTCTACCTGACTGCAGACGGATCGGCTGCTTCAGGCTCCTGCTGCCTTGACAGACTGGACCTTAAAACCAAACCCTTCCTGGGGTTGCAGTGATGGCTCAGGACTAAGGGCGCTCGTTGCTCTTGTGGAGGAACCAAGTTTGACTCAGCCCCTCCACCTTCCCTCAAACTGCCGGCATCAGGGTGTTTCGCCACAGTGGAGAAGAGTAACAAAGACGACTGTGGTGGTTTGAAAGAAAAAGGCCCCCATAGGGAGTGGCATTGTTAGGACGTGTGGCTTTGCTGGAGGAAGAGTGTCACTGTGAGGGTGGGTTGAGGTCCTTGGCTTAGTGTCATTCACACCATTTCCTGTTGTTTTCAGTCAAGATGTAAGAACTCTTGGATCCTTCTCCAGCACACCGCCTCATTTCCCACCATGATGATGGACTAAACGTTGTGGCATGTCTTTAATCCCAGCACCCAGGAAGCAGAGTTCTGTTCCTCTGTGAGTTCAAAGCCAGCCTGGTCTAGAGTGAGTTCCAGGTCAGCCAGGGCCTGTCTCAGAAACAAAACAACAAAACAACAACAAAAAACCAAACAAACAAAAAAACAAAACCCCGCAAAAAAACAAACAAAAAACCACTTTGGGAAATACAAGTTCTCAATAATTCTTAAGTTCTTTTTTTCTTCTTCTTTTTTTTGTTTTTTTCGAGACAGGGTTTCTCTGTGGCTTTGGAGCCTGTCCTGGAACTAGCTCTTGTAGACCAGGCTGGTCTCGAACTCAGAGATTCGCCTGCCTCTGCCTCCCGAGTGCTGGGATTAAAGGCGTGTGCCACCACCTCCCGGCATTTCTTCAGTTCTAACCTGTTAATAAGTCTAAACTTCTGCATCTGGCAACTCCATGTTAGGAGGCCACAAAGTACCACTATGAGAGCTCCAATGTCTTATGGGAATGCAGTTCTCCTGATACTTCAAGATATGGCTTGTCTAGGAGCTGCCCAGTGCAGGAAGCCAAGAGGGCTAGCTCCTTTTTCATTTTAATCAGGAGAGCAATGAGCAGTAGGTGTTGCAGCACGAATAATTAAAAGCCCAGAGACAGATAATGTGATTTAACTTGAAGATCAGAAAAGCAAAGCAGCCAAGTCACTAGAGAGCTCTAAGATATCCTCAGACTGAGCCAGGCAGTGGGTCTTTAATCCCAGCACTTGGGAGGCAGAGGCAGGTTGGTCTCTGGGAGTTCGAGGCCAGCCTGGTCTATAGGAGCTAGTTCCAGGACAGACTCCAATGCTACAAAGAATCCCTGTCTCGAAAAATCACCAAAAAAAAAAAAAAAGGAAAAAAAAATCCTCAGACTTAAAAAGTGATCCTGCCTCCACAAATCCTCAGGATGAAACTGAGCTGGAGACCTGTCTCCTCCCATCTTATATTCCTCTAGAGCTGGGATTAAAGGTATGCAACCACTACTGCCCAGTTTCTATGGCAAACTAGTGTGGCTACTGAGATTAAAGGTGTGTGCCACCACTGCCTGGTCTATATGACTGACCAGTATGGGTGTTCTTCAGGCAAGAACTCTCTAATCTTCTGGCAAGCTTTACTTATTAAAATACAAATGAAATATCACTACAAGGTGTCCCTGGGATGTTGATGCCACCAGGAAGGCAGCACTGGGTGGTCACTGCTTCTCACCATCCATTAGCACCCTGCTGATTTGACCATCTGTTGGCTTCACAGCTTGAACCCTTGGTTCGGAAGAAATAGTCCTTTAAAATGTTATTCTTATCAAATGCTAGGCAGATGGATCACACTCAAAGCTTTATTACTGGGTGTAAGCCACAGTTCCAGGCTGGCTTATTCGAATCTAGCCAGCCCAGCCCAGCCCAGCCCCTGGGTGAGTAGCAGCATATAGCTAAAATTAGCCTGGCCATCTGCTGAAACAGCAGCTGGGCTATTCTAAGCCCCAGAGAACCTGCCTGAAGCGGGACTGGGCCTCTCAGGGAAAGAGCCAGAGGCCTGCTGCTTCATAGTCAAGGCAGAAGACACTGGACAGTGAGCAAAGACTGAAAAGAAAGCCAGGGTCATGGGGGTGGGTGTTTCATTGAGACTGGAAATGCACAGAGCTAGATCCAGGTCCTATTTTCTAGTTTCTTCCTTATCTGGAGCTTGCTGTTTGCATTCAGATACTGGCAATACCATTCTCCGGACCTCAGTGCTAACAGTCTAGACGGTTTAGTATTTGTCAAAGATGTGAAGCCAAGTACTTCACAGGGACCAGTGTTTACATTCTCAAGATAACTCAGATGGATGCCAGATTTGGCTCACTTAGAAGAGTGTCACATTATGTTGGGGAATATGGACCTGTGGCACTGGCAGCCTTCTGTGGACCCCCATCTTCTGCCACCAGAGTAGTGGTATCCCTCAGAGTTAAGACTGTTCAAATATATACTTAATAGTCTCCAGTCACTAGAAAATCTCCTTGGGTACTCTGCTCTTTGACTTAAAACTGCAGTCAAGTCAGGTAGTGCCAGCACTCACCTTTAATCCAGACACTCAGAAGGCAAGGCCATGTGGATCTCTGTGAGTTTGAGGCCAGCCTGGTCTACAGACTGAGTTCTTGGACAGCTAGTGGCTGCTACAGAGAAACCTTGTCTTAAAAAACCAAAACCGACCAACCAAAAACAAACTGCAGTCAACACCCCCAAGTGGTTGCCCCAGCCTTACCTCTGTAATTGGCTATAAAGCCAGGGCTGGTACTTTTGCTTTCTCCTTTCACAGTCCAGCTCAGACTTGATTTTTATTTTAAAAACAGATTTATTTATTATGTATGCAGTGCTCTGTCTGCATGTGTACTGCACACCAGAAGAGGGCACCAGATCTCATTATAGCTGGTTGTGAGCCACCATGTGGTTGCTGGGAATTAAACTCAGGACCTCTGGAAGAATAGTTAATGCTCTTAACCACTGAGCCATCTCTCCAGTCTCCTCAGATGTGATTTAACTAGTTTTCTTTTATCTGTAAGAATACTTTTTGCCTGCAATGCATGTATGTGTACATGTGTGCCTGATGTGTGCAGAGGTCAGAAAAGGGTGTTGGATTCCCTAGAACTGGAATTCTAAATGGTTGTGAGAACCAAACCTGGATCCTCTGCAAGAGCAAGTGTGTCTAACCACTGAGCAGTGGCTTCAGTTCTGCCCCCAACCATATCCATCAGAGATGAGCCACACAACACAGGAGTAGATAGCCATTTGCATTTTAATTGTTAACTATTAGCTCTTTGGGTGGCTATACTGATTACAGATGGTTGAATCTGGGAGACAAAACTGCTGATGGACGAATCAAGAATCCCAGAGATTCAGTTCCCCCAGTTAAGTGCTTCAGGAAGCCCTTTCTTTTTTGGTTACCCCCATCACTGAAAACCAAAGCAAAACAAAAGTCCAGAAGGCTAAGAAGGGAACAGTAAGTACAAAATAAAAGAAAACCTATATAGTATGAAATTAGTTTTTATTTTTACCTTAAAATAAATGCTTAACATTTTGCCAAAATCAAACCCAAAGATAAACCTTTGAAAAGGGAGGAAGCACTTTCCTTCATGTGGAAACCAGTAAGGCAGACATTGTGACTGTGACGTGGCTTGGTTTTTCCTCAGGACTAGTCTAGGCAAACAAAACAAAAACCTCTCCCCAACTTTTCCTCTACTGTTAGCTGTGTCTAACAGGGCTGCGCCTGGTAGGATAAAACCCCAAACAACCCTCCCACCGAGTGCAACATGGACAAGGGACTTGAACCCAGAGCCCTTTAACCTGTCTCTATAAAACCCTAAGGAGAGTTGGTAAGGATGCCACCCTCAGGCAGCAGCATGGCTGAGGTTTCTTGGTGTCTGTGGTGTGGAGGCACCTGGGGGGTTGGGTGCTGGGCACAGCATACCCCTCACACTTTACCACAGGGACGTCTTAAAATTGAACTTCAGTTTCAGCAGGTATTTCAGATTCACCTGAGCAATGTCGTAGACAATGTACCTGGGGAAGGCAGTGGTCAAGGAGCCAACCATGCAGTCCCGGGACTTTCCTCACATGAAATCCCCTGCAAGTGGGGGAAGGCTGGTGCCCAGAGAACAGGCTTACCCATACAATGGAAGTCAGATCTCAAATGCACACAGGAGACCATCCAAGGGAAAAGTTGTTACTATCCCCATATAAGCTGCCCTGGCACTGGGACATACACACCTGCTGGGACAGTTCCAGAACATCCGGCACGGGCCATGAAAGGATACTCATTATACAGTAGGCAGGTGTCATTAACACCCGATGGGACCCCTGTCCCCAGGGGAACCTCTACACCCTCCAGGGTGATGCTGGCCGAAGGATCAGGGGTGGTTTTGCCCAAACCTGTAAGGAAGAAGGATCAAGTGCTAGGCATGACAGGGGGTGTGTAAGGAACTGTGAAAATGTCCTGGGCACATGACATGTACTTTATGCAGGATGTGTGTTCACTTCAACATCCTTTAGATGCAAACATGGAAGCTACAAAGGTTCCAAGGCACCAATCTAAGCCAGTAAAGCCAGAGGCCCGGATGGAGTAGTAACTGGTGAATGAACACACATTCCAGGTGCACCAGAGGGTCCTCCTGGCCTGAAACAACTGGTCACCTTCTCTGGTTTGGTTCCTGGCGTCCCACAGAACTCCTACGGCATTATGACACTAGCTGCAGTCACAAGGAATGAGACGGCTTGGTTTTATGAACCTTTCGCAGCCAGCTCTCAGAGTCCAGCCGTTGGAGGAAAGTCCCCCGCCTCCCCATCTGCCGTCAGGCTGGAGAAACAGTACCTTTGACACTGTGCTTGCCCTTGGGTAACTTGCTGATATGTGACGCATGTTTGAGTTCGTACCTATTCAAAAGAGAACAGTCTTAGACTAGCCCCTGGGCACTGGGCCCCCAAGTCACTATCTGTCAGCATCTTTACTGTCAGGTAAACTAAATGCCCACAGAACTCTGTCCTCCCTTACACTGGAATCTCTCTTCAGAACCAAGAGTATTCTCAAGTATAGAGCCTGCAACAAATGCCACTGCTATGGGGTTATCTCCAGAGGAAGGGCCTGTCTGGAGCCATGGCTAGCTGCTTGAAGGCTCCTGTCTAGACTACCCTATGGCCTAGTTCACCATCATAGCTCACAGGGGCAGGAGATTGCCTGAATGAAGATGGAGGAATTGGATCTTCTCTTTGAAGAATGGCCTCCCTGCTTCCCTGTACTACAAAAGGACCCCTGCTGCCAGTTCCTAGCCTCCTGCCTTCCTTCCCTGGGTTTTCATACCATCTCTTAATCTCCCTCCTTTGATCCCCTGAACCACCCACTACTGTATTTACAAACAAGCCTAGAATCCAGACTTCAGAGCCCTCTAAACTGGTGGAGGATTTCCATGGTTGTCACCTGGCCGAGGAGCCTCTCCTGGTTCACTCTATCTACCCTGGCTGTGAAGCCAGGGTACTCACATGTTTCCAAGGGCAACTTCTCCCAGCAGCAGCAAACCGACTGGGTCTCCCTGAGATGTGTGGCAGTAATTCGCACTTTTGGACACCATGTCAGCAAAATAGATCCCTTTTCCAAACATGTAGCCTGTCTGGAGAGTTGAAAGGGGGATAGCTGAAAACCTTCCAAGAGTAAGTCAGCAAGGCAATCCACTGAACACCCACACTCTAAGCCACTGCTCAGCCGGCCCTGCAGCCATCACCCGCGAGGCGCACTGCTCACAGAGGGGCTGTGGAAGGCACTTCATAGCTTAGGATGCCACTTTCTCCTAACAGAAGTCTCATGAGGGTAATGTGAAGATTTAATGAGATTTAATCACTAGACTAGGTCAGACATATGTATACATCCACCAAGCACTGTCTAGCCCTAGTCCCTCTGTTAAGTGGGAGGCTTTGGAACAGTAAATGAGAGCTGGGATGGCCACATGAGAACTGTCCAGTTGGTCCCTTCTATAACCCAGCAGGTGACATCTATTCCTTGTTCTATTTATTGGTGGAAATTTGGGAGCTCATGGAGTTGCATGCCTGGGCTCCAAAGCCTGTTCTTTGCATGTCAACAAGTCTGTCTTCAGAGCATCCTGGTCCAGACACTTCTGTTCTAGAAGCTGTCACGACTGACAGGGCTGGCACAGGCTTAGAGGCTCTCCCCGAAGCACCCAGGGCTTTCAGGAGATTACTGCAGGAACATGTACTTCCACACTTCCCCGTACACGAGGTCAGCAACCTACCACAGGTGCTTCAGGCGGGGCTATCCGCAGACCCTGTGACAAGATGCCAGCAAAGTTGGTGGTCCTGGACCCGTGCCACAGCAACCTCCGATTGTGAAGCTGCTTGAAGGGCTTGTAGCGCTGGCTCTCTCCCTCACGCTCTATCTTAAAGATCTGTGCGTTAGCAAAAGGGAGGCAGAAACACTGTGACTCAGGGTAAGAGACGGGCACAGCCAACTGTACAATACCACAAATTCTCCAGTTCAACAAACAAGTTACTTCTGCTTACTTAAAAATAAGTAGGGCTGGGCGTGGTGACGCACACCTTTAATCCCAGCACCCAGCAGGCAGAGGTGGGTGAATCTCTGTAAATTCAAGGCCAGTATAAAAGCAAGTTTCAGAAAAGCCAGACTACAGCCTGTTTCAAAAAAAAAAAAAAAGCAAAGCAACACAGCCCACTCTTTCTGAGCCAGGCCCAGGAAAGTAGGGGACAGGAGACCTGGCAGGATGCAAAGGGGTAGGATTCTTACATCTATCACTTCCAGGTCATAGGCATTGTGTGTGGTTGCATGAGTGTTCTTCACATACTTCCTGATGACCTCAGCTTCCTCAGAATCTTTGTCAACCACCTGGAAAAGAGGCATCTGGGATCAGGGCAGGGAGACCCCCCAGAGAGCCCTGTGAAGAACAATGATATACAAGAGGATGCCAGGAGCCCAACAAATGACACCTGCAGGCCTAGGCCAGGTCCCATGTGCCCAAACACCACTTCCTCATCCACTTGGACTACTAGGAGGAACCCAAGAGTTCTTTCTAGGCACTAAGTACGAGTCAAGCTAGAAACATGAGGTTCACCATTAGCGAGGTGGAACCAGGAGTCCAGCTCACCGATGGAACACAAAGTGACGTCATACATTTTCCTTGTCTCTACCCCAGTCCTAAGGATGGAACCAAAGGGCCTTGCACAGCCCAGCAAGCGCTCTATACCCCAGCCCTACTACAGGGGTTCTGAAGACCGTCTCTCTTCCCCGCGCTGGCTCAACACATGCCCAATGCAATGTCAATGCAATGCACATTAAATACACTGAGCCTATGTAGAAGGCATGATGCTCTTTATGTTCTCTTTTTAAAAATATTTATTTATTTATTATGTGTACAGTGTTCTGTCTGTGTGTGTGTCTGCAGGACAGAAGAGGGCACCAGACCTTATTACAGATGGCTGTGAGACACCATGTGGTTGCTGGGAATTGAACTCAGGACCTTTGGAAGAGCAGGCAATGCTCTTAACCACTGAGCCATCTCTCCAGCCTTTCTTTATGTTTTCATATTCTAATTTTGGAAAAACCTAGAAATTCTGGTTTTCTTTGCTGCCTCTTAATAACAAGCTTTATAACCGTAGAGAGAAATAGGAGCTTCTTCACCAAGACCTATAGCTTCCCATTAAGAATGTACATTTGACATTATATCTGGTTTGTGAGACAGGCAAGCATAGGAACTCTACATGGTCCGAAGTAAACTTCTGCAGAAAATCTTGTGCTAGTTTTATGCCAACTCGATATAGCTAGAGTCACTGGAGGGAGCCTCACTTTAAAAATGTCTTCATTAGAGTAAGCTGTAAGCAAGCTTGTAGGCATTTCCTTAATTAGTGACTGATGTGGGAGGGCCCACTCTATTTTGGGTGGGGCCATCCCTGGGTTGGTAGTCTGGGTTCTGTAAGAAAGCAGGCTGAACAAGCCATGAGGAGCAAGCCAGTAGCAGTACCCTCCATGGCCTCTGTATCAGATCCTGCCTCCAGGATCCTGCCCTGACTTCCGCTGAGGATGAACTCTGAAGTGAAAGTGTAATCCAAGTAAACCCTTTTCTTTCCCAAGTTGCTTCGGTCATGGTGTTTCATCACAGCCAATAGTTAAGTAACTCTGACTAGGACAAATCCTCTATCATTTTATGCCTACGTGAAACTGGGCATCCCAAGATTAAAATCAGATGCACTATGAGAAGGACATGCATGGGGGCGAATGGCACACATAATCAAGCCTGTCAATCAGAATAGCGGATCACCCAACCTTTTGCAAACCTGTGAGCCTTTCTATCCTTTGATTAAGAGGCCAAGAATTTGGAAACACTCTTGCATACTGTAATCCTGTCACAGGTAAAAAGAATCAGAGGCATGTCAGGCTGGGGGCAGAGACACACAGCCCAGGCAGGGCAATTCCCATAAGCCTGAGCCTTCAACACACCCAAGTTCAGTTGACTGCTTGTACCCGAAATAGAAGAAAAGGAACTTTTGGCAGTATCCTCACAATCCAGTCTGAGACACTAGCTCAGAAGACTCTTGCAGGGGGCTCCAAGGACCACCATCACCATCTGGATATGTGAGAGGGCAGGCTCAAGGCCACGAAGATGGCCCTGATGCACATACAGGTTGGCGACCACTGCTTTTGGGTGAACTACTGAATACTTGGGAAGGGGCAGGCCTCTCACCTTAATGTCAGTTTTGAGCTTCTCGTAGTTGACATCAATGGGGTCCTTACTGCTATCATCAGACCCACCCCTGAGAAGACTATAGGCCACCTCGATGTCCAGGAGGTTGTCCAACATCTCCACCTTGGCCTGGGGACAAAATTAAGACCTGGGAGCTAAGTCCATAGAGGAGACAGAAGTCAGTATGTAGATGACATTCTACAGTGTGTGTAGGGGGACCTCTTTGTTGGTCAAAGGCTACCATCACCTCCCACTCAGCAGCTGACACTCACAGGCAATCTCTGACATGCTAATGGCTCTGATGCTTGGGGAAGTGAGTGGCAAATGTCAGAAATCTTACACATGAATGACAGGCAGGGAAATAGATGCCACAAACTGATCTCAGTCAGGGACTCATGGGGGCCTTTACATGAGGACAGAGAAAACAGCCTTGGCAGTGATAATTTCCTAGACTTAATTGGTAAAAGGAATTAAAGAAACAGTAGATGCTGTTCTGAGGACACAGTAAGGAGGGTAGTCTCAAGGAGTAAGACCAGCCCTGGCCCCAGCCCAGGGGCCTACTACCTGCACACTGTCTGCATTGTTCAGGAGTGGTGGCTTCTTCATTCCAAAGTCATGGGGGATCAGGGTGTAGAAGCGATTAGAGAGATCCAGGATCTGGGAGTCACTGCTGCCCTGGGACACTGCCTGAAAGGGAAGAGGACAGAAGGAACACAGGACTGAAATAGCTGCTGTATGCACAAGCAGGGAAAATGGTCATTAGAGCTCCTTCTCATCAGCGTGGTGCAACTGAGCAGGGCAAGACCATGGTCCCGTAACACAGCTTATCCACACAAAACTCTTAGCGTACGCCATACAAAGTGCTACTGCAAACTCTATGTGGTGGGCTCATGGCTACTGGTGTAAAATTCCTTTGGCTTTTATGTTTGAAAACTAATTGAACTGGGCATAGTATGGTGGCACACACCTTTAATCTCAGCACTCAAAGGCCAGTGGATTTGAGTTCGAGGCTAGCCAGATCTACAGTTCCAGGCCAGCGAGGGTTACACAGAGACCTTATCTCAAAGATAAGGAAACTGTTCATAATGTTGGAGAAGCCCAAACAACGTCGGTGCAGGTAGGGACAAGGTCTCCACAAAATTTCTAAGGAACTTATTACATATCCGCTAACTAAAAGTGTTACTATTTGTGTATTTTGTTAACAATCTTTGGACAGTGACAGGGACAATAATATTTACTGAGCTGGAATAAAAAAATCCAAATCCACATAAACCTGGTTCAATACTGTCACTGTTACCACACAGTAAATGTAGCTACTATCTCTCACCAGGAGAGATGCTAGCCTGGCTGGAAACCCTGAGGTGCTTGCTTACCTGCTGGACCTCACTGAGGATGGAGTAGGCGGCCTGGATCTGCCTTCTGCTCAGCTTCCCCAATGGCATCTTCTGAAGGTCAATCTGAGGAGACAGGGGACACAAAGGCTGGGCATTCTGTGCAGTGCTGACAGGACACAGCTCCCTCACAGGCGATCAGCGGCCCAACTGCACAGAAATCACAACCCTTTCCCCTGACCCTGTACTCTGTGTACGAGCAGCCCAATGCGTATAGCTCAACACTTCTGAAGGAAGAGGCAAGAGAATTCCTACCAATCCCACAGGACCAAGGTGAGGGATTAAGCCTTCCATTGTAGGTTGCACTGCCCAGGACACTAGAGTTCAGGAATAAGAGCCTCAATTGTCCAAGTGGTGAATTATTTTTTAAGAACATACACCTGATTCAATATTTCCTTTCAAATCAGCCACCCCAAAGGCTACACATTTGCTCCCAACAACACTACTGAGCACACCATGTTAGACTCTCCTTTTAATCCGGGTCTGGAGCTGAGAAGGCAGAGATGAGGTCATTATGTTCTAGTGATGAGAAACTGACAGTTCCCCACTCATAAACAAGACTGTTTCAAGGGACACCTACCCCTTCTGTGAGTGAACTGGCCTGTGCTGTTCACTCAGTGCCTGAGGTGTGACACCTGTGTGCTACAGAAACCTACACCCTTTGGCCTGAGACTCTGGCACATCCACCAGAGCTGCTGGATTTGCAGAGCAGCCAACAGCTTCTGGGCTCATGGCTGGGGAGACCGGAGTGAGGTGAAAACTCCTGCCATGCAGGCCCAATCAGGAGCACCGTTGCCTCCAAGCTTTCCAAGGTCCCATTTTCTTTGTAGTTTAAAATTTTTAAAAATGATTTTCTATCTATGCCTGTTTTGTCAACATGCCTGCATACCACTTGGGTACCTAGTGCCCGTGGACACCAAAAAGATTCCCTTGGAACTGGAGTTGCAGACGCTTGTGAGTTGCCATGTGGGTGCTAGAAATTTAACTCAGGTCCTCTGGAAGAGCAGCAAGAGTGCTCTTATCTACTGAGCAATCTCTCTCCAGCCCAGTTTTCTTTTTTGGCAAGTGAACCAAAAAAATCTTGGACTTCCACTGGCGTCAGCTGGCTGGTATGTTTGGGTCCCAAAGAACCAGACCTATGTACTCTAACACAGAAACAAAACAGGGAAGGCAGAGGGGGCCAGGGCCCAGGGCCAGCCCTATATAGTACACTAGATGTTCCACAGCAGAGTGACGCCTCGCAAGCAGGGATGAGAGAACAAATAACACCCAATGAGCAGACAGAGCTGTGGCACCTACCTCATACTCCACCAAGGCCTTCTTCATGCTCTCCACGTCGAAGATCATTCCGACAAGCTCCTGCACTGGCTTTGGGAGCTTCGATTTAGTGCCAGGCTTTATAGTTAGCTTCTTTACCGCCTCTTCATCCTTCAGGTCAGCAGAGAACCCAAAGAGGACAAAGGGCGGTGTCATCAGGGCTTAGCTACAGGTAACTAAGATGCAGGATAGGCTACTGCCAGCCAAAAAAGGCCAAATGTTCACCAAAACTCTCCTGACCACTGTGGTCAGGAGATTTTCTGCACAGGCAAAATAATTTCCATGCATTCCCAAGCTGCACCCTTCCCCCCTTCAGACTTGTAGTTCAGCTGTTCTGACATCTGCTCCTCTCTGGGTACGCTGGTGCCTGCAGAAGAAGCTGCCCATGCATGTCCATGCCCACCTTAGAAAGGATGGCTATGAAGACGAAGTTCAGACCAGCGGGCAGGGACGGTTAGCATCTGCTCACCCAGGGCCAGCCAGCTGCAGGACCCATCTCTATCCCTTTCCCTACAGTACCTATCCCCCATGCTCCATCTCGTTCTGTCAGTCAGCCTGATAGAGATGCAGCACCTCTCAGCAACTGTCATCCCTCTTTGACCTCCGAGTTGCTACTGCTAATGAACTAGTAGCACGAGACTTCACTCCTGCCTCCTGGAGAACTGGGCTAACACCAACTGCACTGTGAAGCCCTGTCATGTGGTGTCTGGGATGGTATTATTTGCAGTGGGCCAGTGAACTGGGCTGTGGACCTGGATTTCCCTTGGCATAAGCTGCAGTCACCTGTGCCAGCAGTGCTCCCGGGGCTGCTGTCATTTCCCAGTGGACCTACTGTGTACACGGAGCTTTAGAGGCACTTTTCTGTCCTGTGGGGATGACCTCACTGGCGGGCAAACTGCCTACAGGCTCATTATTTATGACCCGGTGACTTCACCTTTTGGAGGTAGCCCTCTGAGAGGCACACAAACATCCATATGCCTACCTGTATCACACAGCACGTTCCCTGGAAAGAATCTAAATGTCTGACCAGGGAGAGGGGCTGCTTTGTTTTGAGCAACTGTGATTTCTGGCTCACCCCAACATGGAGTTCTAAGCAGTCTGAAGAAATGATGCTTTAACTGTGTGAGGTTGTATACATCTTTAATCCCAGCACTAGAGGCAGGCAGTATCTCTGAGTTTAAGGCTAGCCTGCTCTACATAGTGAATTTCAGGTCAGCAGGACCCTTTCAAAAACTAAAATTAACAAACAAACAAACAAAAGCAAAAAAAGAGAAACAGAAATGATGGACCAGCTGAACAGAACCCAACACTCAAGAGTGATTCAGGAGCTTGCTTTAAAAAAAAAAAAACAAAAAAAACAAAAAACCCCCAAAAGCCTCATGACCTCAGTCCAACGAAGATCTAATCAAACCAACCTAAAAAACAAATACATAACTACCCCAAACAAAACCCAACTGCAAAACCAACCAACAAACAAAACCCAACATTCCAAAAGGAAACAGTATCTTTGGGCAGATGTTAGTTTACTATGGCAGCTGCTGGTTACAGGACCGACCATTGAGGTTTTGAAATACACTACTCTAAATCAAGCCAAGTGCTATGCAAGCACCACATTAGGTGCCATAGTACAAACCGGAAATGCTCAACAGTTCTGCTGCTATCAACCATGTTATAGTGAGATCATTTTGCACAAGGCTGGGTTAAATTACTAAGGTTAGTGTCATGGTTTCCGCTTTTAAAACACCCAACTACCCATCTGTCTCACACTGAGCTCCTATGCAAAGTGGTGTCTTTGGAGAAAGTGTGTGGTGGTCCTGGGCCATGAGGGTAGAGATGGGTACATAACACACAGTATATAAGGCAGTGTTCAAACACTGTGGCGGGAAAATGACACCAAAGGTGAAACTAGCCAGATGCAAACATGCGCCACGACTTTACTATGGTTAATCCTGGGTAGTTTTAGTGTCTGTGCCTTTCTCAAAAATTTTCTGAAAGAAATACTAAAGATATTTAATTCGGTGGAGGGTACTAAGTCAGACCAAGCCAGTTCACCTCCAAGTCCAAGGTCTCAAGGTTTCAGCCTACGCATTATGTAAAAGCTAAATTCTACTTAAAAAACAAAAAACCAAAACCAGAGTCTCACTATGTAAGCATGGCTGCCCTGGAACATGTTAGCATGAAGACCAGAGTGACCTCAAGCTCAGAGATACACCTGCCTCTGTTCTCTGTAATTAAAGGTGGCACCACAGTGGGCTCTGAATTCTGTAATAACTTATTTTTATTTTATGTGCATTGGTGTGTTGCCTTTATGCATATCTGTGTGAGGGTGTCAGGTCACCTAGAATTGAAGTTACAAACAGTTGTGAGCTGTCATGTGGATGCTGGGAATTGAAGCTGGGTCCTCTGGAAGAGCAACTAGTGCTCTTAACCACTAAGCCATCTCTCCAGCCACCTCTAAATTCTATTTTTAATGCAGAGCTCATAACACTCTACAAGAGGAAGAATTTCTCCTGAGGCATGCTGGATCCCAAAGGCATGGAATTCAAATCTGCACCCATCTATAAATCTCAGCGATTTTACAAAACCAACACGTACAACCTTTTCAGAAGGTAAGCATTACAGTGAAGAGGCCTAAAGCAAGTGCAGAATTTCTCTTAGTTCATGTCTCAAAATCACTGCTAGTGGGTGCAGCAACACTTGTAACTGCACATACCTGTAATCCCAGCACCCAGAAGACTAAGTGGGAGGGTGTGAGCTCAAATCCAGCCTGAGCTCCCCCGACCCTGCTCCTTCTAAGTTTCATTTGATGCTTTATGGCATAGATCTAAAAATAATGTTTTTCTTTTAGCTACGGAGATGATTGTGTGACTTCTGCCCTCATTCATAGGCAGTACTGAAATGTCAACCAACCTCCAATTCTGGGTTTATATTGCACTTGAACTTGGTGTATATAGTCTCACATACTGCTTGATTTGTTAGTTGAGGATTCTGCATTACAGAGATGGTATTCAACAGCTCTTTCCTGATGTTCTTGGGTAACATTGGCTCATGTAGTAAGCCAGGAAGTTCTCTTCTGTTTTGGGGAGAAGATCTGTCACACTGCTACCATTAACTCTTATCTAAATGTGTCACTCTTCATCAGTGACAGCATCTGCGGAGTTAGGGAACAGGTGCTGGAAGAGCTCTATCCTGATTACCTGGCCATAGTCGATCTCCAGAGGGTAGAACTTTTTGGGATACTTTGTGAAGGTTTTAGCGTGCCAGGCATTTCCAGTCTTCTCTTCATATAATTTCATGAAGTGTTCAACAGCATCCTCTTTAGATGGCATCTGTTCAAGTTTGTTACTGCCAATAACTGTGCCCACTCGGCCCCAGGATCGGAAGATCCAGTACCTGTTAGAGGATACAAAGGAGGCAGACAGAGGGTGAGCTTCTGTTCTGTCTCAGGGTCTCCTCAGTAAGGGACAGTCTTCCCTCCTCTCTGTGTAGCCATGGATGTCCCAGAACTGGTTCTGCAGACCAGGCTGGCCTCGAATCCAGAGATCCACCTGCTTTGTGTGCCACCACTGCCCACTTAAGGGACACTGTAACATGAGGGCCTGCTTGTTGGGATTTCTGTTCTGTTCACACAGAGGTCTCCAGAAGATTATAAACTGATTGGCCCATTAGCTCAGGCTTCTTATTAGCTCTTGCAGCTTATATTAACCCATTATTCTTATCTATGTTAGCCACATGGCTCAGAACCTTTTTCAGCGGGGCAGGTCACATCCTGCTTCTTCTGTGGTCTGGGCAGGACTGGGGAGGAATGGGCTTCCTCCTACCCAGCATTCTCCTGTTCTCATTGTCCCACCTATACTTCCTGCCTGGCCAATCAGCGTTTATTTAAAACATGATTGACAGATACAGACAATTCTCCCACACCAGGACACTTTTACAAGTGCGCTCTTGCTCTCTCTCTCTCATTTGTTGATTGGTGCTGCAGGTGGAACTAGGGCCTTGAACACACTACAACTGAGAGAACCTATACACTCCAAAACAATCACCTTCATTCTAGTAACCACCAAGTATGGAATGGCACTAAATGGCACTAAAGAATAAATTTAAAGCCTGGTGATGGTGGCGCACACCTTTAATCCCAGCACTTGGGAGGCAGAGGCAGGTGGATCAAGAATTTGAGGCCAGTTTGGTTTATAAACCAAGTCCCAGGATAGCCAGGGCTACAAAGAGAAAACCTGATTCAAAAAACAAACAAAATAAACTTTAATTTTAATACACGCACAACAATAAATCGTGAATCTTGTTTGTTTTTAATGCCCAAGAGAATAACCCGTGGTAGATGTGAAGCCACAGCCAACACAACTGATGGTCAGTAGCTGCCATTTTTTACAGGGAGTTCTGCTCCAGGCCCTGCGGCTGACTTTTCAAGGCGGGCAGCACATTCTAAGACTTGAGGGAATCTGTCCCCAGCTCACCTGCTCTCCTTGTCATCCTCCAGAAGTTGCAGCTTGTAATAGGAGTTGGTCCCTTTCACAATGTCCACCAGGCCAAGTGTGGCACTGAACACCTTCCCGCCTTTCTCCAGGACGTGTGCAGAGTGTTCCAGACCTGCCCCAGAGGCAAAGCTCCTATAGTTTTTTCCCTTGAAGGGCCAGGGTGCAGGAGAGGGATCTGTGGGCCTAGGAGTCCCCAGTTAATTGTGTGTTACACCATGTTTGGAGGTTCTCCCACTGGCACCCATGATTCCAGGATTGGCCGGGATTCAAAGGCTGCCTGCTCCCTCTGGCTCCTCTCTGAACTCCCACTGAGTGGCTCCTGTCACTCACCAGAGTCAGGGTCAACAGCTGCTCCTCCCTTCAGAGTTAACTTCATCCTCTTTTCAGACTTGTTGACACCTCAGGAAGGGACAGAGGAACATAAAGATTCAAACTAAGACAACAAAGGCAGAGCAGCTTCCAGAGGCATGCAGCACGGGGCCTGCTGTTTATGCCCACTTAACCCAGAATGGAGGACACAGCTCGCCAGAGCGCTTCAGGGACAGAGAAGCGCACAGAAGCAAGGTCACAGGCAGGGCAGCGGGGTCTCACCTTCCTCCTTGACAGGGCCCTTGCTCTTCTTGGAGGGTGCAGCTGACTTTCCCTTGGGGACCGGCTCTACCTTCACCTCAGCCCCCCACGAGGACAAGCTGTGGGCTGAGAGCAGCTCCTGAAAGGTCTTAGTGGAGGCAGACACATCCTGGAGGAAGTCCTCACACACAACTCCAACGTGGGCTGCTTTCACTTCCTCCATCTTCTTACTCATCTTTTCCACCTCCTCTGTTTAAAACCAGAAAGGAGGGGAAAAGCCAAACAAACCATAAGCAAAAAAGTAAGCTGGACTTGCAGTTACTGCAGCCCCAGAATGCTAATGTCCTTTCAACACTTCTTCCTGTCCAAACTGTACAGCCTGAGCCTCTCCATCCGACAATCATGTTCCAGTGGCACCGGCTGTCCCTATATGGAATGCCAAGGGAGCCATCTTCTCCAAACCCCCAGCGTGGTGTCAGAGGTACTTAACAGAAATGGACTCTTGGGCCCAGGCCCACAATATTCACCAGTACAGCCTAGAAATATGGGGCCTCGTCACCAGACTGTGAAGCAATAACCTCCACCCTAACTACATAGGAACCAATTCCTCTCCATTTTCACACCTTTTGTTCTGGCAGCAAACTGGGGACATCCCGGGGAACATTGAACAGTGATAAGCTTACTATGGCCTGTGGTTGGGAATGGTAAGCCACTGTGAACACACACAATGGATGCACAGTACAATACTAGTTTACCTTCAAGCAATGACAGGCTGAACCCCAACTGTGTCACATACACACCCTTCTTACACTTGCAAGAGACACGAGCCTGTTAAACTCACTTTTAGTGCTGATACATAGGGAGGCTTTGTTGGCTGATCCCGTCAATTTGCCCCCGAGTTTCTCAATCATGGCTTTTGCTTCGTCTTTGTTCTGGGAGAGTTTACCGAGAATCAGGATCTTCATGTTAGCCAGTGGCTTATCTGGAACAGGAAAGTAGATGCGTCAGGCTAGGCCCACTTAACTCTGCTCCCAAGAAAGGACAAAGTGAAGCAAGACAAACTGTGGGCTCCTTGGGAGAAAACCCCAGAAGCCAGGGCATGGCCAGCCTTGGGAAAAGCTTGGGAAGACAGAAGCCAACAGCCAGTGGGAGAACAAAGGGCAGAACAGCAAACTTCCACTTGAGGACCCGAGTTCCGCAACAGAGAAAACTGGGTAGGAACAAACCATGGACTGGCAACCTGGGACTGCTCAGGGGGCAGACTGGAGAGGTTGCATCTGGAGATGGGAACAGAATGCTGGAAGAGAGTAGGTGGTGAGACCTAACTCCTGAGTAACAAAGTGCAGATCAGACTTCTTGGTGACAAAGGCCTCCATCGGTGTGATCACACTGAGCTGAGCTGTTCAGGGAAGGCAGAGCAAGCTGCACCAACCACCCAGCACTGACTATAAGGCTGGCACGGATGGGGCCCTCTGGGAAAGGAAGGCAAGAACACATTAATGGTTACAGCCAGGCCACAGCTCGCATCTCTCAACGGGGGGAGGTCTAGCCTGTCCTTTCTAGGGGGTGGACAGATGACACCACATTAATCTTGCTAATGTCTCTGTAGAGAACAAAATCACAGATTTGGGTGTGAATGGCAATCGAGGAGACAGCAGAGGAAGGACCTGTCAAGGGGGGACTGGAGAGCAGACACTGACTGACCACCATGTAGACCCCAGGCTTCAAGCAGCAGAGAGGACTTGGGACAACCACTGCTCAGCACCAGGGGTGGAACAGGTACAGCTGGGCTGGTGTCCAGAAGCAGAGCCTTAGCCTCTACCTTTATGGTTCAAGAGTGTGTGGACGCCTGAAGGGGTGTGCAACATTTCTCCTTGCCAACAAAACACATAGATCTGCTTCTGACGGCCTAGGGCATGCCAATTCACGACTGGGATCTCCCCAGGATCCTGATGGCAGGGAGGACAATGGGCCTGGGAGTGAGGGTGTGCTTTGTAGCACACCGTATGGTATACTCTGACCATCCCCAAGGAACGCTGACCACATGGCAAACAGACCACAGGATACCCTCGTCATTCCTAGGCATGGCTCCTAGGTCAAACCCAGCCCACAATCCTTCCCGGAGTCATACCTGCTGGGGCAGAGGAGTTCACAGCTTTGGGTGCTGAGGTGACGGAGGGTGGAGGTGCCAGTGGTGCTGGGGTACTAGTCTCTGGAGGGAATATCCGGTCCTGTTTTTTGACCTTTAATTTCCTGAGGTAGGATATTTCTCGGAATTCCTAAACAACATTAAGTTTCAGTTTTAAAGGCATCGGATGTCTCTTGAATAAACTTTCAATAGACTAAGTGGGACATGTCCTGTGCAAATTAAATAATCTTTTCTAAAAATCTCTACAATAAACAGAGAATGCTGAAGTTCCAGGAAGAAAGCTTGTTACTGTTACCGTTTACAGGACTCACTTCCTATATCTATGACAGATCAGTTACTGCAGGGGCCTAAGAGAAAAATCATACCCTTTAGAAAAACAAAACAAGGCGGCTCAGTGCAGACTGCCGAGCCAGGGATTTGAGTGTGACCCCCAGAACCCACATGGTGGAAGAACTCCCACAAACTGTCCTCTGACCTCTACATGTGCACCATGGTACACGAGCCCCTCCCAAAATAAAAGTCGTATTTTAATACAAAATAAAAAGCCAGGAGACAACTTAGTGAGAGGAGTGTCACCAGACCTAGGATGCATGCTGGGATCTCCTTGCCCTTGACCTCTAGTGTCCACAGGTGCCACGTGGCTGAAGGCTCCTTAAGACTCATACTCCTAGGCCAGAGGGTACAGTGGTATGGTGCTGCACACCTTTAATCCCAGTATTTGGGAGGCAGAGGCAGGCGTATCTTTGTGAGTTCAAGGCCAACCTGGTCTAAACAGTGAGCCAGGACCGTATAGAGACAATGAACTGTTAGCCAGTATCAAAATCCAATGAACTACCCAGTTACAGGGAAACCCTGACTGCACACTCCCAAGTGAAGGAAGCTAACATAACTGGTCCCTAATGTAAACTAGACTTTGGGTGGCAGTGTCTCAGGCTCATCGCTTTTAAGGGATATGCAGCGCTCAGGTGCAGGGTATTCAGAGTGGGAAGGTTGTGAGGGATCAAAAACAAAAACTCCTCACCCAGCGAGAGATTTAGAAGTTTTCTGAAGGAGACCAGGTTAAGTTCCCTTGCTTGCTAGGGAGGAATACATATAGCAAGCCCTCTTGTAGTCACAAGAATTTGCTCAACTGGCGTAGTTCTTTCTGTATCCCAAACGACTTACAGTAGTAGGCCTTGCACTAGGGAGGGAGGTGGTCACTTGATGATGTCACATACAAGTGGCTCTGGTGAAGAGCAGTCTCTGCTCCCAAGTCTCCCTCTTGAGAAAGGAACTTCCTAGTTGTGCCCATGTTCAGTGAATGGCAAGTGAGGTGCCAGACGCCTTCAGGTTCACAGTCATCAATGCCACATGACACATAAGGTTAGATAGAGGGCCTTTGCCCTCAAGGAAGCAGTTTTGTCTGGAACCAGTACAGCACACAGATGCCAGGAGGTGAGATATGCAGGAATAAGTGCAGTGGTACCCAGAGAAGTCTGCCAATCATCAAAACAGCAGAGTTGCCTGGACACAGGTACCTCGTAAAACACAGGAGCCAGTGGGAACCCTGGCAAGTAGAATCAGTCAGGAAGGGCCACAAGGGTTCTGGAGGACACTAAGGAACTGACTTTTAGTCTGAGATAAGCACCTGGGGGAATAATAGTCATGAACTCCACAATGCTTGGTTGGACAGCAAGCATCACCAAACTGAACACATTTTGCACCCTCCCCCAAAGGAGGTTAAGTACACACTCTGCCCATTGTCATCTTACAACTGTCCCAATCAAAGGCAGGAAAAGGGACTGTAGAATCTGCGTATCAGAAAGCTGGGCAAGGTGACTCGTCAGCCCCCCTCCCCCAGGATTTCTTTGTAGCTTTGGAGCCTGTCCTGGAACTTGCTCTGTAGACCAGGCTGGCCTTGAATTCACAGAGATCCTCCTGCCTCTCCCTCCTGAGTGCTGGGATTAAAGGCGTGTGCCACCACAGCTGGCTGGCAAGCTGAGATTCTAAGGGTGAGTAAATGATCAAGTCGGGTGGGCTATAGAGTGGCTACTCAGGCCAAGGAGGACAGAGCCAGCCCAGGAGGGGAGGGGGGGTGATCACAGGGGTAAACAAGGAATAGAGAACTAATTTTACTTAGCATTGGTTTTGAGAAAGGGTGAGGAACATGGACTGTCATCTTAAGACCTGGAGTGTGCTCAAGTCCAGTCACGCTTTCCTGCCAAAAGATTCTAGATGCCCCCAACACTTACCTTTGGAGTTACCCATTCCTTTCGGCTAGGAGTCTGTGTCTTGACCATGCACTTGGTCCAGGCAGTGACATCCCCAGTACAATAGTAAGCATCACTCTTAAAAATAAGCTGGCCTGAGCACTCCTTGCAGGGAAGGAGGGCCCCGAACGCCATGCCATCAGCAACACGGTCTAAGATCTGAAGAAACATGTCAGAGACCAGAAGCTCAGGAATGACGGCTACTAATGGAGATGGAAGAGCTCTCAAACAGACCCCATCCCTAGAAAGAGGCTGTCTCTGGCTCTACCACAGCTCAGCTGCCAGCTTACAATACAGGCCAGGCTTTACACTTGGGAATCCTTATCTCTGAGGGAAGGGATCTTGTGGCAACCCCACCTCAGGAAATTAGAAAGCCAAGGGAGGCCTACAGCACACATTCTACCACTTAAGGAGTGGCCCAAGCAGGTGCAGGGTGTGTTTAGCAGCCCTGGGACACATGGCAGCAGACAGCAGAGGTCCTTAGGTCAGTGCTATATGAACACACAAGGTACCTTGTACCAAGCAAAAGTACCTGCTCACCTTGGGACTTCACCAAGTTCTAAACCAGGACAAACATGAGGCAATGTATGGTATAGCTGGGAAAGCCTCCCAACTGAAGGAGACGGTGAGCCGTGATTTCTTTAAGTGCCTTCTTTGTGTTCCCCCCAACACAAAGGCAGCTCACCGCAGACTCTCCAGATGGTACTTGCTGCTGGTTGAAGATAAGTAACTCCTTCAAGTCATTGGTGGAACACGCTTTCTTCAGCTCATCTTTGATATTCCAGATCAGGTCGTTCTGGGCCTGAGGATGAGACCCCACAACGGAGATCAAAGTTTAAAACAAAACAACCAAAAAAAAAACCCAAAACAAAACAAAAAAAAACCCCCTACCCTCTTGTTTTCTTATCATATTAAAAAATTGCATTTATTAACATGTACACACTGACATGTTCCATAGTGCATATATGTAAGTCAGAGAATAATGTGTGGGATTTGGTTCCCTCCTTTCATATTTTAAGCTTTTTTTGACAAAGGGTCTCTATTATGTAGCCCTGGCTGTCCAGGATCTTGCTATTTTATTAGGCTGGCCTTGAACTCACAGAAAGCCATGGAAGTAAACCCAGGCAATGCTTTTAGAAAACACTTGGAATCCCTGCTGGGCGGTGTGCTGCACACCTTTAATCCCAGCACTCAGGAGGCAGAGGCAAGCAGATCTCTGATTTCAAGGCCAACCTGGTCTACAAAGTGAGTTCCAGGACAGCCAGGGCTACAAAGAGTAACCCTGTCTCAAAAAACCAAAAGACTGAATTCTCTATTGCACGGGGCCCTGGTGACAATCCCTATGAATGCTGTTTCAAGAGACACAGAGAAGCAACTACAGGTTCTGGGTAGGGCTTGATTGGGTGAGACAGCCTGACAGAGAAAATGATGGGAGGAAGGGCAGAGTTGGGAGAGATGTCAGTCAGCTGCCGAATAAGCAAGACACATAGAAAATGAGGTAACAAGTCATGAGCCATGTGGCAAGGCATAGATAGAAATGAGTTTAAGTTAACAAGCCTCAGCTATCGGCTGAGCATTTGCAATTAATGTAAGCCTCTGTGTGTTTATTTGGGACCAGGCGGTCAGGACAGAAAACTTCCATTTATAAGAATGCAAAGATGAATAAAAATTAAATGTGGGAATGGCTAGAGAGATGACTCAACTAGAGGACCTGGGTTCAATTCCAGCATCCACATGGCAACTTACAACCTTCTCTAGTTGTACCCTCTTCTGGCCTCCGTAGGAGCAGACACACAGGCAGCCAAAACACCCGTTGCACATCACACTCACTCAAGCAGAGGGCTCTACAGTCAAAATCAGAGCACACTGCTTGTCATTTTGGAGCCACTAGCAAAAGCTGAAAATCAGAAACTCAAACAGATGGCCCCTGAAAAATCATGTTCCCAAGAAGAGACCCACTGTTCTCTGCCCAAACATTCTTAGAGTAATAACTGTTTCTCCGCCCCAAAACAGCACAGCAATAGTGATGAGCCCCTCTGATCAATGACCATTGATTTAGTGGGGGAAATTCCTTTTTGTTGTTGTTGCTTTGTTTTTTATTATTTTATTTATTTGTTTATTTATGTATGCGTTGTTCTGCAGGCCAGAAGAGGATACCAGATCTCATTCTAGGTGGTTGTGAGCCACCATGTGATTACTGGGAACTGAACTCAGAATCTCTGGAAGAGCAGCCAGTGTTCTTTACCAGAGCCATTGCTTCAACCCATTTGTTTCTTTTCAAGGCAGGGTTTGTCTGTGTAGCCTTGGCTCTCTATACCAGGCTGGCCTCAAACTCAAGAGATTCGCCTGTCTTTGCCTCTTGAATGCTGGGATGGGACGATTCCTTTTTTACTTCATGCTTTCCAGTCCTTTGTTAAAAGAGACCATCATTTTAAAAACTGGGAAAACTTTCTCCTTAGGCCTCCAAGGTATCTATGCTAAGAACCTCTGGCATCTGGGGGCTTAGTCTCAGTCCTTAATACTTAGGAGTAAGCCTGCAGCTAAGACAGTGATACCTGGGTTGGAACTGAAGCATCACATTGTGTCACCCAGTGAGTCTGGGGAGATGTGAAACATTCTACAGAGCCTGATCCACGCTGCAGGCCCGGTATCTGAGTCTAAGGTGCCCATCACCCAAATAAAGATGACTTCTGTGAGGGCAGAGAACAAGCTGGGAGAAAAGCCTTGTGACCCAGGAACGGTCATGTATGTGAGAATTTACACCAGTCTTGCTAAGCAGGGAAAGCCGGATGTCCTGCCCAGGACTCACCTTGAGGGCCTTTTCCAGCTTACTGTCCTTGTCCTTTCCTTTCTTAGATTTCTTTTTGGCCACCTCATCTGCTCCATCCACCTCATCACCTTTTCTCTTTCTGAAAGACACAGGACTTATTAGGAACCAGAGCCTCCAGTCCAAGAGGATACCCAGTGTGGCCGGGCTAACATGCCTCAGTGTCATTTTAACCCCATTAGCTGCCTCTTCCATCTGCCTTCCCACTCTGCTCTTAGGGTGCTACTATGACTTTCAGAACATCTTTGGCCAATGAGGGGCCTGGAGCTCACCTTAGTGTCCAGGACAACCAGGACACACCAAGAGCTCAGGTCACACCTGATGCTAAACCCCACAGTCTCTTACAAAGTGACAGGAGACTGTGGAGAAGCCAAACAACTACAAGAACTGAGCCTAACTGGATGGTGGTGGTAAGCACTTTTAATTCCAGCACTCGGGAGGCAGAGACAGGCAGAGCCCTGTGAGTTTGAGGCCAGCCTGGTCTACAGAATGTGTTCCAGAATAGCCAAAGATACACAAAAACCCTGCGGCCTGAGTTCACCCTTGTATTCTGCAAAGCTGTGTGCTAGGGGAGGAGCAGCATGCACCTTTCAGAACTATGGTGCTAACAAGATGAAACAGCTCGCTCAGGCACAGGACTGAGAGGAAGGTCTGGCACACCAACCATGCTCAACACACTCCAGCTCTCCAGACATAATGGTAGCCAAAGAATCCCAATCCCCTGTGCTCTGAGAGTCCAAGAACATCCTTACCACTGGCTGACTTGCTAGCTCCACATTCCAGAGGTACTGGTGCTGCTCCAAGAGCTTGTATTAGGATCTGGAATCGTGCAAGCTTCTTGGTGACAGCGGTACAGGTACTGTTCATGAACACAGTACACTGCTCTATGCCGCACGTGCTCATTACAAGTCACCCTAGATGCTAACTCCATGTGTGGGGCCCATCTATCCAGATTCCAGGCCCTTCCACTGTCCATCCACTTATGAACAGCCATGATTCTCCCAGAGATCCAGACAAAGAAACACACATGTGGACCTTCTCAGGGTGGTAAACCATGGCCATTAACATGTAAGGGAACTACTTGACTGGTCTAAGAGGGTGGTCTTTAGCTGTACCAGGCCTCTGAGGGCAGAAGTTCAGAGTGCCTGGAGGTAGATCTCATGACTAGTGAGCTGGTGGGAGGAGGAGGTGCTGGAATAGCAGATGTCCCAGTCTCTCTGCTGTCCCCTGATACTACAGGCCCACAGCTCCTGGCTTTCCAATCATCAGCAGAGGAATGGAGTCCACAGGCTCTGTAGGCCTCCTCAGGACTCCCCATTTTAATCACAGCCTACCTACCCCTCACTCTTGACTCCTGGGAGCTGCTTCTTCAGGGCTTCTTTGTCCTCTGCAGAGAGGAGGCTAAAGCCCTTGAGTTGGCTGGCACTATACTCAGGCCGGAAGCCTAGCTCCTCCCGGTTCTTGACAAAGCAAGTTGGATGGTACCAGCGGTCGATCATGCCCAGCTGAGGCTTCTCCGGGTCCAACATTTTCTTGGACAGGCGCACCTGGCCCTGTAGGGACAACAATGTGGTACATAAGGAATGACAAGGCCAGACAGGGGAACAGGTAGCCTAAAGCCTTGAGTTCCAATCAAAGCACAGGTAGCAACTCGGAAGATTTTGGCTCTTATGCCACCAAGGATTGTGGGTACCCTTTGGTCCCTGCACTGACAGTCTATGCGACTGACATGCTACCTACTGCATTAGTAAGACACCTTGCACTTACACTGTGGATGACGATCTACCCACCCACCTGCTTAGACAAGTAACAAAGTACTACCACTTCCCCCAGGGAAGGGTTAAGATGCGGACATGGTGTGCTGGTCAGCAGTGGCACTGCACCATTCTATAAAGGATTCGTTGTGGCAATTATCCCAACAGGGACTTTTCACCTATCCTCCACCCTCCTGTGGACTCTGTGGTTGCTATACCTAAGGGTCCGGCTAAGTTTTAGTGATAAGCAAGAGCTGGGCCAGCCTGCTAGGTGTACAACTGTCCTACTGTGAGGCAGTGGACAAGGCTCCTGAGAATGCAGAAATCTCCATCCCGGGTCGAGTGATACTCGAGCACAGAGCAGGCTGTGCTCCCCTGGAAGCAAGAGCAGCAGACTTTTTACCTCCAATGTTTAATGGTAGAGGCAAGGACAGTTAGCAATTACATTTTCCTCAGTCTTGTGCCTACTACATTTGGCTCTTGAACTATTCCCAAAGGCCTTTATACCATCAGACTGTGATGCTCTTGGGAGGTGGTGGAAAGCCTACTAGAAGGTTAGAGCTTTGGGTTTCCCTTGATAGTAAGACGTTAGTCTTTCTGTTTTGCATTCCACGAGATGGATAGGTCTCCCATGCCACGCTCCTGCCACGTGAGATGCCACCCAAAACAAGGCTAAGGAACCATGACTGAAACACCAGAAACCAGGAGCCAACACAAAGTTCCCTCTCTTTAGGTGGACTATCTCTGGCATTGTTACCATACAGAAAGTTGACTCACGCACCTCACAATACTCCAAAGGAGAGAAACCCTTCACAAATGCTAAGCGAATCATGGCAACAAAGAAGAAAATGCTGGCGAGCACAGGCACACCTTCTACTCTCTTCTCAGTAGCATATCCAGCCAGCCAGCCACTCCACCCGAGGCTGCCAGCCTTCAGGGGCAAGAACTAGTGGCAGGGAGGTTGGTCTGTGAAGTTACTCTGATGAACCAGGAGTGCTGAAGGCCCACACAGCCCTCCTAACCTCAAACCAACCACACAAGAACTCCCCCGCACCTGCTTGACTTTGGGGACCTATGCTGGCGCTTTCCAAGATCTTTCTTCCAGGGCCCCTACCCACGGAGGCAGCTACACAAGAGCACAAGACTCGGTCTGCCCAGAAGAAATGTCACTCCTCTCTCTACAAGGCTCTCTCCACTGTATTTTTGACCATGGGTGTGGAGCCAGAATGCAAAGGCTGCTTGCTCTTTTCTCCCGAGATAGCCGATCCCCTCACCTAAGGTGAGAACCCCAGAGGTGCAGACACTGGCTTCCCAGTGCTACCTTTTCTATCTTCTCCATACAGCCCTTGCATGTACTCCTGTTGGACTTGGCGTATTCTGCTGCGAAGTCACCCAGTGTCTTCTCCGCCTTGCCGCCACTTCCATCCTGGCCTTTGCCTGAAGAACCAAACACACGTCACTGCTCAACTCTGCAGCCTTACACTGCAGTCCCCAAATGTCCCCATCTTCTGTCTTCCTCCTCCCAGGATCCTCCCATAAAGACATTGTGTTTTGGGTGAGCACAATCAGTTTAGGTCATCTCTACTGGCAACAACTATGGTTACTTTTTGTTTTAATTTCCGACTCAGAAAAAAAAAAAACTTCCAACTCAGACTTCTCATTGCTATTGTGCTTTTATGATCCAAAGTTAAGTGTTGAATTGAAAGGAATATTTAAATACAGATCAATCACAAGCCTATATAAGAACTGAACATATGGTGAAGGGCTTAGGGGGGCAGACAAAAAGCTAGATTTAAAAAGTTTATTTACTTTATGTGTATGGGGGTTTTGCTTGCATGTCTGTGTACCAGTTGTACACATGGTGCCTGTGGGGTACAGAAGAGGGTGCTAGGTCCTCTGGAAGCAGAGTCATGGACACTGTGACCTGCCATGTAAGTGCTGGAAGTTAAACCCAGGTCTTCTAGAAGAGCTTCCAGGGCCCTTAACCGCTGA
Source organism: Ondatra zibethicus (assembly GCA_004026605.1). NCBI lineage: Eukaryota > Metazoa > Chordata > Mammalia > Rodentia > Cricetidae > Ondatra > Ondatra zibethicus. The sequence continues at coordinate 52,729 of PVIU01001825.1, forward strand.
GCGATCTCTATAGCCCCTCGACTCATGCTGGGTGTGGGGGCATATGCCTTTAATCCTAGCACCCAGGAGGCAGAGGACAGCCTGGTGTGTATAGGGGTAACCAGAGCTAAACAGTAAGACCCCATCTAAAAAATAAATATGATGGTGAGATCGCTCTGAGGGCAAAACGCCTGACAACTTTAACTGTACATCCATGACTCATGTTAGAAGGAGAAAGTTGACTCCCACCAATTATCTTCTGGCCCACATATGAGTAAGTCAGAACGCAGTAATACTCGCAGGACAGCTGCAGGAATCTACAGAAAAGCTACTAGTAAGTATACTTTGCAAATTTGTAGAAAAATCAGGCCAATATGCAAATATGAAAGCCATTTCCACATAAGAAATCAAAACCAGAAAAAACAATTAAAGCACAGTTATTTAAATACATAAAATACTTCAGAGAGTATAATTTAATTTAAATACATAAACTATTTCACAGAGCCCATCCCTGTCATGATGGGCTCTTGGTCTGAATAGACTCTTTCCTCTCTGAGTTGCTCTAGTCATGCTGTCCTACCCCAGCAGCAGAAGTCACGAATACAGAGCCTTTCGACAGAGGCTGCTATAACAACAGGAAAGCCTCACCGTCATTCTATAGCTTAACACAAGCTAACTTAAGCCCAAGTATTATGGGATATTTGTACTGTATGAAGGAGTACTGCTGGGATTGATGTAATAAAAGGCTGAATGGCCAATAGCTAGGCAGGAGAGGATAGGCAGGATTGCCGGGGAAAGAGGAGAGGAGGAATCCAGACAGGTGAGATACGCCAAGAGACGTAGAGGAAAAGGGAGGTGCAAGATGGAAGAGAGGTAACACCATGTGATAAAACATAGATTAATATAAACAGGTTAATATAAGTTATACGAGCTAGTTACGAACAAGCCTAAGCTATAGGCCAAACTTTCATATTAAGAAATCTGTGTCATTATTTGTGATTTGGTGGCCCAAAGCAAAGTCTGACTATACCAGAGTTCCAATCGGCGTTAAGAAAGAATAGCTATGCATGTATGCAGCGACCCCCCCCAACAAATAAATAAAGGTAATAAAATTTATAGTTAAAGTGAAAGGTGAGCCACAGACTGGGAGGCAGTATAGTCACAAACTTGTGTTTGGCCAGTAACCTGCACCTAGGAATAAGCACTCATAGTTCAGGAATAAAGTACACACTGAAATCATGACAAGTGGGCTGGGGAGATGGCTCAGAGTATTTGTTGTTCTTGTGGAGGATCCAGGTTCAATTCCTAGGACCCATACATGGTGGTTTACAACTGTCCATAACTCTAGCTTCAGGGAACCCAAAGTTCTTTTCTGACCTTCCTGGAAACCAAGCACAAACATGGTGTACATACATACATGCAGACAAAACACTCATATACATTTAAAATAAAGAAGTCTAAGAAAGAAAGAAAGAAAGAAAGAAAGAAAGAAAGAAAGAAAGAAAGAAAGAAAGAAAGAGAAAGAAAGAGAAAGAAAGAAAGAAATCACAGGCTGAGTATTCCCATTCAAAATGCTTGGTATCTGTTCTGGAGTTCATATTTTTTGTTTTGACTTTTGGAATAACTGCAGATACACAAAACATCCTGGAGCCAGGAGGGACTGCAGGTCCGCACATGAAATCCATCTGCTGTCTATGGTTGACTCCAACTGTCATGAAGTCAGGTGCGGAACCTTCCGCCTGTGGTGCACTGCTGCTCACAGTTTCAAGTTTTGGATAAAGGACACTCTAACTTTATCAACACTAGAAAGTCTGCGGAATAAATAATCACCAACCCAGAGTCACCAACAGAGACCTGGACAAGCAAAGGAACACAGCTCAGCCACAGAGAAGACCAAGGACACGCCATGCCAAATGAAGAAGCACAAAAGAAAGTAGACATTTATTTCCTTTTCTCCCTGCAACTAAACCCAGGCAAAACTGACCCAGGAGGCTAGAAATCAGAACAGAAGCCAGTGTGGGAGCGCACACCTGTAATCCCACACTCAGGAAGCCAAGGCAGGATTGCTGACTGTGGGGTTGGTTTTTTGTTTTTCTTTCGAGACAAGGCTTCTCTGTGTAGCCCTGGTACTCGCTCTATAGACCAGGCTGGCCAACTCTCAGAGATCCACCTGCCTCTGCCAGAGCTGGGAATAAAGGTGTGCAGGTCTGTGTCAACACTGCTCTCGAGGAATGTTTATATTTTGCTTTGAGAGGGGACCTCCACACTACCACTGGGTGTCCTTGAACTCACCGGGATCCACCCGACTCTGCCTGAGGTCTGGTTTTTTTTCTTTCTTTCTTTCTTTTTTTTTTTTTTAAAAAAAGAAAAGAACTAATAGGTTTCCAAGTATGAGAGGAAGGAAGAAAAGGCACAGAAGTCTTACACCAGGGTAACTTCTGTGAATAGGACCTGGAAGGCAGTGACCCGGTCTCACAGTGAGAAGTAAGTTATCCATCCATTCAAGCCCATAGAAGGCACAATAGCAAGAGCACGATGTGTCAATCAAGTTTCATCACCTGCTGTAAATGCACAGCTGTGGAGGGGCCTATGGGAGCACCATACTCTTGTATTTCTCTTGGGTTTCCTAAAACTGCCCTAAAAATCAAAGTCCAGCTGGTGAGATAGCTCAGCTGCAAAGGCATATGCTGTGCAAGCCTGGCGGTCCAAGTTCAATTCCTGGAGCCCATGTAAATAAAGGAGAGACCCAACTTAGTAAAACTGTCCTCCACATGCATACTGTAGCATAGGCACACACACACACGCACAACAGACACTAGTACTAATAAAAAAAATCAAAACCTATTAAAAATGAGAACCATGCAAATTTAAAGGCTACATTTCTAGCGTCTGGAAATACAAAACATCAAACCTCATGCAATAGACCATGTAGCCGGATGAGGAGATGCTCTCTAATCCTACCTGTGCCAGACAGAGATAGGGCTGTATTCCTGCCCCTCCCCAATACACACCTGCCACGCCCCCAGCCTCTGCTGTCTTCTTGACCTTCTGCTGGTCATCCCATCGCAGCTCAGAGAACCCGTCCACCTCAACATCAGGCTGCCGGATGGAGTGGCCCACCTTCCAGAAGCAGGAGAAGTGGTACCAGTGTGGGACCTTTCCGTCGAACATGGGAGACTAGAAGTCATAAAGCAGAGGAGAGATGTTAATCTCTGTGCAGTCCCCAGCCCAGGCAGCAACGGGAGCCCTCTTCTCTTTCCTGCGGCCTGTCTGGGGTTCTCTCATGCCACACAATGACTGGCAAATGGGTAAGACACAGCTTCCCATGTCTCACCTAAACTGTTTTCCTAAAAGCGAAAAATTATGGCTGCCCCCCTAATCCACTGTCTCAGGACAAGAAACTGGCCCCAGGTTTCTTTTAGGCTACGTGCTGCCTTTTAACTTGTTGCACAGCCTAGTGAGAAACACAGCACATCTCAGTATCCCGGCGACCCCTGTACCCATTACAAAGCTAGACAGCAGCACTTGAGTTCAAGGTGGCCCAGAAATGGCTCTTAAGTGCCCCTGCAGCTAAAAATAATGAAGAACAGGAGCCCGATGAGCCAGGCAGAGAAAATGTGTCAGGCGCAGCAAGGTTTGCACAGTGACTACAAGGAACAGCTTCTGGGGGGAGGGAGCGGGCAAAGAAAGACCTCTAGGCCTGGAGCTAGGCTGACCCTTCGCCCTGGGAGGTACCAATCCCCCCCCCCCCCCGTGAGCCCGAGGTAAAGGCATTGTGCCACTTCAGGTGTTTTCTTTCCCTGTGATGCTCTGGGCCCAGTCTTGCCTGTTTTAGAGACGTTGACAGTGTCTGCCTGCGATGAAGGAGGCACAGGCGTTAACCCAGTTTCCTGTGCTCTTCCTTCACAAACCATGCCTCTGTGAAGCAGCAACCCTGTCTCACAGACTTTGGCAACAACAATGGAGGTGGACAGGACAAGAATTTGACACCAAGGTTCTTCCACCATCCTGATGGCAGAAGAGCTACCTAACAAACTGCCTTCTGATAAGATGGCCCATGAGGACTGCCTTCAAAGAACAGAGAGGTAAAAGACAAAGCAAGTCCTGCCCAGGTGACCCAACAGTAACTGTTCCAGGGCCTGCAATGCTCCTGAAGGCTCCTCAGACTTCCTCAGGCGCCTCAAGGCCCCACCCACCACTTCCATTCCTGGTGCTGGCAGAAAGCTTGCAGAGGAGATGGGGGAACAGCAGAAAAGACAGCCTCTAAACCAGACAACAAATGGCATTTCTGAGCGGACCCAACATGAATGACAGCAGGTAACAGGTTCAGATCCCAGGGCCCTTATGGCTTCCGCCTTCCTTGTATCTCTGCTACTCCACAGCGCTCATTTGCTCTAAGTGGGCCTTCACCGACAGACAAACAAACAAAAACTCCTGACTAGTGTAAGGATTGAGAACTGGCTCAAGGTCCTAAGCCGTTGGCCTCTACCTAGGAGCTATGAAATAAGTAGGACTTGGGCCTATCAAGAACAGAGCACCAGCCGTGGATCATAAAGGTAGGCCAAGAACTTTGCCAGTAGGAGGGAGATGGCTTTGCTATGGGCATAGAATGCTCAAATCCTTGTAGGGTTACCTCTCTTCCTCCAGTCAAGTGGCCTGAGGGTGCAGCTTCTCCCTTCTTAGCCAGCTTTGAAAAAAAAATCAGGTTTTGGGTTGCTCAGAGAACAATCCTCCCATACAAATGTAAAAGAAGGCATTTAAATTCAGGCACCAGAAGAAAGGTTTCTAGCAGGCCAGCACACAGGATCAACTTAAATTCAGAACTAAGCCCGGGTGGGGGTGGGGAGGATGGGAGCATGCACTTGGGAGGCAGAGACTGGCAGATCTCTGAGTTTGAGGCCAGCCTGGTCTACAGAACGAGTTCCAGGACAGGCTCCAAAGCTACAGAGAAACCCTGTCTTTGAAAAAAAAAAAAAAGAAAGAAAAAGAAAAATCAGTCCCAACCACAACTGAGGAAGAGAACCCATTACTTTGAATAACAGTTTCTTTCACAATGAATAAAATCCGGAAGAGGGCCTTGAATGCTGAATTATCAATGGCAGTCTCAAGACTCCCCATTCTTACTACTTTTCCTGGACAGTGGGAAACAGGGTCATGCTCTCACCTAAGGACTATTCTCTGGCTAACACAGTATACCCAAAAATGCTTAATAAAAATGTAACATCGGGAAGGAAACTGATTATCAGGAAGGCTGGGCGTGGTGGCGCACGTCTTTAATCTCAGCAACAGGGCAGAGGCAGGCGGGTCTCTTGTGAGTTCAAGGCCAGCCAGACAGTTGACACAGGCAGGTCAGTAATTCCCAGCACTTCAGAGGTGGAGGAGAGAATCTCAAAGATCAGCCTTGAAACCCTGTCTCAAAACCAACCAACCTACTTCTGGGGAAGTACCATTACTTCAAATTTCACTAATAACCCCCCAAATAGCTGCTGTAATTAGGATGAGGAATCTCCAATCATAAAGTGTTATGAAAATGTAAGCCTACAACACCTTTGCTGGGAAGGATGTGGAAGCCAGTTCGCTCTTAACCTGGAGAGCCCTGAGTTCTATTTACTACCTCAGAGGGTAAAGACCTGGGTTGAGGGGCTGGAGAGATGGCTCAGAGATTAAGAGTACTGGCTGCTCTTCCAGAGGTTCAATTCCCAGCAACCACATGGTGGCTTAACAACCATCCATAATGAGATCTGGTGCCCTCTTCTGGTGTGCAGGCAGAACAGTGTATACATAATAAACAAATAAGTATTAAAAAAAAAAAGACCTCAGTTGGAAACAGAGCTCTTAACTGTTCTTCCAATTTTAGGCCCTTCCCTCTGAGCTATCTCCATCTTCCTGCCCTACTTTTGTGAATAAAGTCTCTTAATCAAGTTCCCACACTTGACCGGGACATCTTGGGCACCTCCTCTCCTAGCGCCCAGCTCCATCAGATGCAAGGCTTATCAATCCTCCCCACACTCCCTTAGCCAAACAGAAAGCGCCCAGGGTGGGTTCCCTGCCCAATCCTGATGGGAAGCAACAAAGATGTGCCTCCCAGTACTTGTGATTTTTGTCACCAAAGGTAATTATAGACAGTGTCGCAGAGCCTGGGACCTAGCTGGTACTTAATAAATATATACGGAATGAATGAGAACTGCGTGCCAGGCTTGCTGAGCTAGGCAGTCTAGTCCTTCCCAGGGCGCTAAGATGTCAATTTTAGTTCTTGCCATAACGTGAAATAACAGAAGCAAAGTGGGTCCTCGCTACCCACTGGTGAACGTCTTACCACCCCCCCCCCCAGTAAGTACCGAACCCCGTTGAGGGTTCTCAGGCCTTGATCCTGAAACACATTACAGCAGCTAGACAGCAAGGGAAATCAATTACCTTGACCATTAGCAGTGAGCTTGGGTAACTTGAGTATGCGGGGAGGTAAGAACAGAACAGGTGAGAACCGCACTTGCAAAAACCGGCATCAGAAAACCAGAAGACTCTTTAACCCACCCCCTCACAGCGCGTCCCAACTCTTGAACCATCATGGAAAGCGTCCGCGAACACACCAGAAAGCGCCGAGAAGTCAGTGACCTCGGGAAGTTTGGAGAAAATGTTATTTCCAACTAGAAATCAGGCCGAAAACGACCGTACTGTAAAGAAACAGTACTGCTTTGCACAATTAAAATAGAAATACCGAGAGTGAACGGATGTCGAAAGGATAACCAAATATAGGCTTAAGGGGGAAAAAAATTCCCCAAACTCCAAATGCTCATCCTCTTTATTCACGTAGGACAAAAATCTTCCAGGACAAGGTAGGCCCAAATCAGAGTAGCTTCACCCCCACCCCCACCCCCAGAGAAGACAGTGAAATAAACAAGAACTCTGCGACCACGCAGACCCAGCGGAGAGGCCTGTCGTTTTTACAAAGCCAGATGCACCGCCAGAGGCTCGCTCTTCCCGGGCTTTTCTTGCGGGGTCAGCGCAATCCCCCGGAAGGGGTCGGCCCGATGGGCCTCAAAGACGGCGGCAGCAGCGCCACGGGCCTTTCCCGCCCTTCTCTCCCCGTTACCGTGAGCTGCAGGGGGAGCGCGGCGGCCCCGAACCCAAACAGCCGCCGCGGCCGCGCCGCCCTGCGCCCCCGGCCCGGCCCCACCGCACCTGCACCATGATGGCCATGCGGAGCGAGTCCTTGGGGATACTCTCGCTGCATTTCTTGCAAGAGGCGCGCCCGCTCTTAGCGTACTCCACCCGGTAAAGCTTCTCCGAGGCCTCCGCCATCTTTCCGCTCGTGCCGCAGCGGCAGCCAAACGCCGCCGCCTGTGTGCTCCGCTAACGTGTCGGTTCCCCGCAAGCGTGCGGCGCCGCCTCCGCTCGGGATAGATTGCTGATGCCTGGCGGCGGGACCGCCCCCAAGCCCGCGCGCGGGGGCGGGGCTTCGACATGCGCCGGGCCGGGGGAGGGGGTTTGCGTGCCAGTGCGACTGCGCCTGTGCGCGCTGGTCTGGCAGCCTCTGGAAAGGGGTAGGGGCGGGGGCTCGGGCAATCCGATAGGCGCCACCCCTTTTGTCGGTTTGTCCCAGGAAGGCTTCCTTGCTCTCCCAACTTCTTCCACCTCGCCCCACTCCCGTTTTTTTCTAGGTCTGTCTGAGAGCAAGCCCTGCTGACCCTAAGTCTGCAGCCTCCATACTGCTGGCACAGAAAACCAACCAAAGCCTAACTTTTCATTCTTAGTAAACTGAAATGCATAACTATAAATTCCAGGAGAATCAGCAGTACCTGTGACTGTTGGCAGTAATTGCAACAGATGTTTTCAAATCATACACTTTGGGGAGGCCTCAAGATATTTAAGGTTGTCACCAATTGAAGCTATGGTAATTGTTAAACTTGCTGCCGTTAGAGCTTGTTATTTAATGCAGCACTAACATAATTGGTCTTTTTAAAAATTGTACGTGTGTGACACAGGGTCTCATTATATAACCCTGGCTGATCTGGGTCTTGCCAGGAAGATGAAGTTCACAAAGATCCCCTTACCTCTGCCCTAGTGTGTGGGTAAACTCCCTACCTGGCAGCAAACTGGTTGGTGAGCTGTGGCCTGCTTGCCCATGAGTCTTTTTGATTCAGCATGTATGAATTGGCTCCAGGTGCCTTCTGTGTGCTGCCTCTATCTTTGCTCCAGTGAGACCCTGATGTGGCAGAGAGAGAGGGAGAGAGAGAGAGAGGCTCTGTCTGCAGAAATGCAGGATTCGATGTGACAGCTACTTCAGGCCGTTGCTGCCTTGACTTCCCCACCATGATGGACTAGCAGTGAGTAAAATAAACCCTTTCTCCATGGTGCACTTTTGTCACATTATCATATAGCAACGAGGAAGGAAACCAAGACAATTAATTTTTAAGCTTTTCTAAATTGTATAAAAATTACACATTTGTAAAAATTGTAAAAATATACACACATGTATTTAGGGGCTAGAGTCTCATGCAGTCTAGCCTTACCTCAACCTTGCTGTGCAGTCAGGACTGGCCTTGAATTCCTGATCCTCCTGCCTCTACCTCCCAAGTACTGGGATTATGGTTGTATGTCAATCTGCTTAGCTATTAATATTATTAAGAAAAATTCCAAGGTTTTTTAAAATTTATTTTTATTTATTTATGTGTGTGTGTGATTGTGTGGCTATATACCACATATGTGCAAGTGCCCTCAGAGGCTGCAGGAGGCTATCAGGGCCTCTGGAATTGCAGTTATAGGTGATTGTGAGCTGCCCAGCATGGGTCCTCTGTAAATGCGGTGCTGCTCTGCTCTTTCCTGCTATGCCATCTCCATCGCCTGTTTTCATTTTTAAACATACTTTGGGATTACCAATAAGATTGAAATATATTCTCTCTGTCTCTCTCAATGGCATTTCATTGTGCCACCCAGGCAGGTTGAATTTTTCACCGCAGGAGTAGCTGGAACAACAGGCAGACAACTGCATCCAGCAACACTGAAAATCTTGGATATTTCACCTTTTTTTTTAGTCAACTTCCTCTGTAGATTTCCTGTAGTACTTTTTGCCATTAAAAAATTCCCCCATGCTATTTATGTTAAATTTAACAGCTTTAAAAAGACCTATTTATTTTATGTGTTGCCTGCATGTATGTATGTATGTATGTACACCATATGCATGCTCATAGAGGGCATTAGGTCCCCTGAAACTGGGTTATAGATAGTGTGAGCCTCTGTATGGGTACTGGGAACCGAGTCTGGGTTCCCCGGGCAAGACTTCAAGAACCCTTAACCTCTGAGCCCTATCTCCAGTTTCCAGTTTTGTGGGTTTTAAAAATGTTTATGGTCTTTGTTTGCTCTTAACTTCTGAATGCTCTTTGCCGTGGTTCGTGTTGTCTACTTTCTTAAGAGGATGAGACTAGAGACCAAAAGCTCTGTGATGGAGGAAGAAAATGATCACAGGCGCCTGGGCTGGTGGATTGGAGCAGCCCTGTGGCTCGGGAGGCCGTGCCGTGGCACGGGAGGTTGTGCTGTGCTGTTTCCCTGGCAGCCTCCACCACACATTGCCTTCTCTTCTCCTCTTTTTCTCCCTGATGTCAGACAAGAAGTGTTCAGTGTTGTTTTTTCTTGCAGTGCTGGGGATGGAGTCCAGAGCTTCACGTGTGCTAGAAAAATTTTACTGCTGAGTTATATCCCTGGTCCAACAGCCTTATTGTCTTTTTTTAATTATTCAATTATCTATTTGTTATTATTATTATTTGTGTGTGTGTGTGTGTGTGTGTGTGTGTGTGTACATGTCATGGTGTGTGCATAGGAATTAAAAGACAATTTATGGGAGTTGGTTCACTCCTTCTATCTTATGGGTCCTGGGGATTGAACTCAGATCATCAGGCTTGACTATAAGTGCCTTAACTTGCTGAGCCATCTCATTGGCTAGTCATATAGGTATATTTTAATATATGAATTACCTTGTATTCTTAGCTCTTAGCCTAGAACCTGGCATATGGTAGATAATCAATGAAAATTTACTGAATGAACAAATGATGCAAATATAAATATGTGCAATGAAGGTGTACATATGAAAAAAAAATCAGGAGATCCCCAAAGGCATGCTGATGAGTGGGGACCGCTATGTGGTGCCATTGTTAGCTGGTTAATTCCGTTATCCCAGGCAGGCAGAGCCCAGCCCTGTTCCAAGGGCTCTATTCACATGGACCAGTGAGCACATTTCTCACAGAGCAAATAAGCCCAGTTATTTTAAAACATGAGGCCAGCATCATGAAACTCACAATTGCCTCTGAAAATTATGTTCCCTTCCAAGCCTACGCATCGTCCTTGCTGCTGATTTCCCGTCAAGAGTGGAGCTTGGCTGTGTGGGCATAGCCACCCTAGGAAGAAGTAACTGGTGCCCACAGCCCATCTGAAGGCTGATTGGTGAGGGCACCTGCCTGGTCACAGTGAGTCCTTTTTTTGTCCCTACAGTCCCTCTGGTGACAGCAGAGCTAGGGAGGTGCACATCCTCCTAGCTGGTGTGAGAACCTTTGTCCTCATTTGTTCAGTGCTGGCATGGGTCTGATAAAAATCAGATCCTCTTGTTTTCTTGACAGTCACACATCCAGGAGGGTGGGAGAGAAAAGGCAGATAGTGCCCCAAGCTGGGAACCTCTGTGTTTATGAAGCCAAGTTCCTCTGTTAATGGTTACATAAGTTTAATCAGGGTGTAGATTTCTTAATGGTATTTACACACAGGCGCTTTTCAATCGCTGTGATTTATTTTTCAATAACACTTCCTTTAAAAAAAATAGCTTCAAAATTCTGTCATTCTCCTCTCTATATAATTTCCAAGGGCAGAAAATTTCAACTAGAACTATGTAAACACACGTAATTTCACATTTGAAGATTTGATTTTTTGAATTACAGTTGAACGTTATTGCAGCATGATTTATTTGACATATTGAGAAATAATTGAGTCAGATCTTGTTCCTTGGAAGACAATTACATGCAGTGAAATCTCCAGGGTTTTAAAACAGAGAGGGATTGTGGAGGTATAATAGGGGGTGGGGGTGGGGGCACACAGCTAGTGCAGCCTGGGATGAGAGCAGAGGACCTGTGCCATCCGCAGTGACTTTGTGAGGACATGATTCGTTCATGAGGTGCAGTCAGTGTTCTGAAAGGTACATCCTACAGCCCTTAGGTGAGGAGGTAGACTGGGGTGTAAGACGATATATGTAGTGGTCAGCAAGCCCTGGAATTTCTCATACATGGGAAGCTAGGACAACTCAAGACAGGCTCAGTCATCTTGACTATTCCATAGATGGTGCCTGGAGCACCAGGCCCCTCTCCAGGATCAGGAGGGGGCAATATTTGGGGGTTTTGACCTATGAGGACCCTTGTGTAAATCTGACTTGCCAGCTATAGTTAGGAACCCAAGGCAGGAGTTTGGTACCTGCCACAGCCCAGTCTGAACTGCGTGGGTTTTCTTCCACCGTGTGTTAGATCCTGTTTTATAATAATCTCCTCATGTATCTGGCTTTTTCATTTGCCTAAGTCTGTTCGGGCTGCTATAACAAAACCCCACAGACTGGCTGGTTTATAGACAACAGCCTACAAGCTGGGAACTAAGACCAGGGTACCGGGAAAGGAGGCATCTACTTCCTCACAAAGGATTTTTTTTTTAAATGGTAAGTTCTCATGGCAGAAGGGATGAGGAAATCTCTGGGGCCGTGTGTGTGTGTGTGTGTGTGTGTGTGTGTGTGTGTGTGTTTTGGTTTTTTTTTGTGTGTGTGTGCATATACATGGTGTGTATGTGAAGGCCAGAGGAGGACATCAAGTGTCCCACTGTACCACTTACCACCTTGCTCCTCTGAGACAGAATTTCTTATTGAGCCTGGAGCTAGGTAGGCAGCCAGGAATCCCCATCCCCCTTTCTCTGCTCTCCACAGTGAAGGGGCTACAGGCTCATATGACTGAGCCCTGTTTGTGACATGGGGATTTGAACTTGGGTCCTTACGCTTGCATACCAAACACTCTTATCAACTGAACCATCCCCTCCAGTCCCTGGGGCCTCTTTTATTAGGGCACCAGTCACCTCTCAGAGGCCTCATATTCAAATCCCTTCGGAGTTAAGAATTCAGTAAGTGGAGCTGAAGAGATGGCTCAGTGGTCAAGAGCTCCTACTGCTCTTCCAGAGGACCCAAGTTCAGTTCCTAGTGACACAACTAGGTGGCTCCTAACGGTCTGCAACTCCAGTTCCAGAGGATCCAATTCCTTTTGATGTCTGCATATCCACATGCACACATGCACACGTGCACACATACATGCACAATAATAAAGAATTAAACAAATAAATTTGGAGGAAGTATGAACATTTAACCCATTGAACCATCTAACCTGTGAAATCTTTGAGGACAAAGGCCTTGTCTTACTCACCCTCCAGCACTAGTACTCAGCATAATGTTTGCATAGAAAGAATTCCGTAAAGGTTTGCAACATACATGAGCAATGACAGTGGCCCCATATAGGGCCAACTCCAGAGTGGCACAGCATGGCCAGTCATTGCCTAATAAGTCTAAACTTGATCATCCCCTTTGATGTATGATTACGTTTGTAGGTGTGCTCTAGGAAAACTTGTGACTGAGCAAGGGGAGGACTAGAAGATTACAAAGATGGCTGTAGAAGATTTTTCATAATAGCACCCAGTGGAACTAATATAAATAGCCACAAAAAATAAATAATACATTACAGTGTAGTCACCTAATAGAATTCCTACACAGCAGTGTAAAGAATGAATTACAGCTCACGTACCAATACACATGGTTCTCAAAAAACAGGGCTAAGTGAAAAAACTGAATCAGAGCTACTAAACTCATTTAGTTGGGCAGGTCCATTTGTACAAAGCTCAAAGCCAAAAGAAAAAAGTAATATACCATTTAAGTTGCTTACATATACTGCATCCCTTAAAGAAACACAATAGGTGCAGTGATGTAATGTTCTGAAAATATCTTATATTCTAAGAGACTGGAACTTTGGCTGGACCTCACAGTCAGAGTTAAAAAAATAATACACTCGGAAATCTCTTAAGACTTGAACAAATGATGAACAAATGTGTGTGTGTGTCTATTTTTTTTAATAGAAAAAAAATTCAGATCCCCAAAGGCATACTGAAGAGTGGGGGCCACTGTGTGGGTGCCATTGTTAGTTAGTTAATTCCGTTATCCTACTGTGTACTCAGCCTGTTTGTTTAAGTTGCCTTTAAGCCAACAATGTAATAACCGATCTTACTTGCCTTGGGTTCGCCCCCCCCCAAGTAATCAGCTTTTACAACCTAAGCTAAACTGCAGTCATAAGTTATATACTCTTCCATGCCCTGACCCATATAATATATGTGTATTATCTGCCAAAAGCAGCAACTGCAGAGGCTGGAAGTCACCATTTATGGATATTGGTTGATAAACAATGATATCCGGATGACTGTTTATTGTCTGGGTCAGTTGGAACCACTTGGAGCCAGTGACTTAGTCCATTATAAAATTCTGTTTGTAAAGTATTCATCATGTGATGCTTTTATGTCTTCAATAGATACAGAGTGAAGCCCTTTGTTTGAGAGACACACACAGACACACAGCAGACCCACACAGAGACACACACAGTCACAGAAACAGACAGACACACAAGGACACACAGACAAAGACAACAGACAGAGAACAGAAGACACAGGGAACATGTAGGAGAGAATTCAAAATCTGGATGCACTCTTGGTTAGATAATTCCAAGGGAAAGAGTGCTTTCTTTCTTTAGTGTGATATTACCTATGCATATTGGGGACTCAGGGATAAACAGTAAGGTGTATAATCTGTATAAAATTGTTGACATTTCAAGTAGTGGTTATTTTAGGGGGGATAGCTGAAATAAAATGGAGACAGAAAACTCAAGGAGCTTTAAAGTCATTTTTTTTCCAGCTAGTAGATGAACGTATGACTATTTTATTTCGATTCTTTTGAAATGTTATACATAATGTACATGTTCCTATATTTCACAACAAAAATTTTCAGATCTCACCAACAGCATGGAGCCCAGGTGACGCTGAGCACTCTGATGGGCGTTTGGCAGTGGAAAGCAGCACTGTCAGAGCCCTAGGCTGACTACAGGGAATGAGAAAGTCTGATGGGCGTTTTTGACAATGGTCCATCTCACTGTGCCTATCTATGAAGTACTGTCCTGGCTGAAGGAGTCTGCCTGCATGGCAAACAAGGACCAGCCAAGGGTGTGGTATCTCTTGGCTCCTGACAGGCCCATTCTTCCTAAGCATCATTAAAGGGAGAATTGTTGAAAATCCTCCTTCCATCCCCAAACTGTGGCTCACCGAGGGACTGAGCCCAGTGAATACAATATGCCCGTTAGTGGATGGGTCCCACAGGTCCTTGTTGAACACCAAGGACAACACATTTGCCTCTGGGGAATACAGGGCTGGCTCCTTAGCAAGTCTAGAATATAGTTTTCTTGGGAGGGACCCCTGAGACGAGCCAGCAGGTAAAGTGCTTGCTGTACAAACCTGACCACCTGAGTTAAGGTCCCTGGAGCCCCCGGTAAAAGGCCAGATGTGGCCGCATCTGTAACCCTAACACTCCTGCTGTGAGTGAGATGAGAGGGGAGATAGAATTACTGGGAAGCTCAGTAAGGCAGGTAGCCTAGAGAACACACAAAAGCAAGAGAGGTCCTGGCTCACCAAGGTGCAAGGAAAGAACTGGCGCCTGAAAGCTGTTCTCTCACCCCCCCCACATGTGTGCTGAGGTGTGCATGTGCCTGCACTCACAACACACACTGTACCCCCAACAATAATAGCAGCAATAAATGCATTAAAGAAAAGAAAGCAAAGGAGAAGGAAGAAAAAAGTTGCTTGGTTTCTTACAGATAATTGTCTATGTCCCTTTTCCAGGGTCGTGCAACACTCAATCATTAAATCACCAGTTTGGGGGCTGGAGATGGCTCAGCAATTAAGAGTGCTTGTTGCTCTTGCAGAGAACCCAGGTTTGATTCTTAGCACCTATATGGTGGCTCACAACCATCTGGAACTCCAAGTTCAGGGAATCCAGTGACTTCTTCTGGCCTCCTTGTGCATGCAGGCAAAATACTCATACACATAAAATAAGTAAATCTGAAAATAAGGTGATTGAAACCTTATTTCAATCACCTAGGTTGTGAAGTTCCAGAAAGACTTGAACTTGCCCTTTGGAAGCTTTGTACTCTGAGCAAGGCAGCTGGCTTCCCAAGAGTCATCTGTTGATGGGAGTTATGGATTCTTACAAGGTCGGGGTGAGAACTAAGAAAGATGTTGCATTCGTCTTTCCCACTGAAGGAGGTCAGTCACTTTTTGTTGAATGAATGCTCACTGTCCCGAGCTTGCTAGTCTTCTTTTTTTTTTAATTGTTTTTTAAAATATTTATTTATTTATTATGTATACAGTGCTCTGTCTGCATTTTTGCCTGCAGTACAGAAGAGGCAGCAGATCTCGTTATAGGTGGTTGTGAGCCACCATGTGGTTGCTGGGAATTGAACTCAGGACCTCTGGAAGAGCAGTCAATGCTCTTAACCTCTGAGCCATCTCTCCAGCCCCCTTGCTAGTCTTCTTTAAGGGCTCTGGCTTTGATTGTGGTGGTGACAAGGGCCATTCTGCAGGGAGATCAGCTGGCCAGTGCTGGGAAAGAATGTACCAGGTGACCTCACTTTGATGAGCTCACTGTGTTCTAGGCTCTGGTCCTTGGTTTCGTCTTACTGGCTACACAGTCAGAGAGAACCAGTTGGGAACTAATTGGAACATTGATATGAAAATCATGTAATGAGTTTCTTAATTTGCTATGGGAAATAGCAATGCTTGGTATACTTGAATTTACAATCTATGGGAAATAGCAATGCTTGGTATACTTGAATTTACAATCTATGGGCCCCGGGGTGTTGTCCCTTTAGGAACGTGATGGATGTCAGCTGAGACTCTGAAGGGACAGAGAGTCAGGTATTATAGCTTAGACTCAGAATAACCCCACGCTGGTGAATGGTCAGGTTCCAACTTGGTGCTACCGGGAAGTTGTATGACAAACCTTTTTCTGGGAAGATGCAACACATGGTTTACTTACCCCAGATAGGGGCCCCACAACAAACCAAAGTACCGACACCACCAAAGTTCAGCTTGGTGCATCAATGAGTTTTTATTTGAATTATTTACAGGAATAGGGACAGTTATTTATAGAAATATGGATGGTTACTTACGGGGGCAGAAATGTCTCACAGACATCTGCATCACCAAAGCCCACCCCAGCATTGACATCCCACAAAAGCTAGGAAACCTGAACCACACCACAGGAAGCTCAACCAACAGGTTGGAGCAGGTCCTTTCCAAGTAACCCTCTACCAGGCAGCTCTGCTGATTTCTGCTTCTTCCAGGCAGAGTCTTAAAGTCTTCTTTGCCAAGTTAATCTGGGAGCAACGCTCATCTTTCACTGCTTATCCCGGCGGGTGGGGGGGGCCCTAGTGGATCTGTCCATTTCAGGGACTTCCTGAAGCTAGTATGAGCTGCTTACCTTGCTGCCTAACAAGCTTCCCTGAAGGATGGAATATTTCAGCCTCCAAGGAAACTGTTGTGCAACAGAGGCCTAGCAGGAGGTCTTGGGTCACGTGGATATACCCTTGGAGATATAGCAGGACCCCAGATCCTTCCTCTTCCTCCCTTTCACTTCCTGGAGGTGATCTGGATGGTTCTGCTCTGCCATGTGATCTATGAAGTTATCGTCTCACCATGGCCCGGAAGTAGCATGGCCAACTGACAGTGGAGTAAAACCCCCCAGACCATCAAAACGACCTCTGTTCTCTATAAGTTGATTATCTCAAGTATTTATCACAGTACTCGAAAGCTGACTAGCAACCTGGAACCAACATCTGGGCACAGATGAAAGGCTGTTGGCGATAAAGCAGCTCTCACCAGCATATTATCTGCCCTTCCCCATATGTGGCTTCTGAAGCAAAATGTACGTGACCTTTGACACACTGATCTTATAACGAAGTCAAGTCAAAATGCTAAAATATGGCTTGTTCGTTTGTAAACCTTTGAAATTAGGAAGACCGACTTAGAGTCTTCAGCATTCTGTCCATGACTTGGAAATAAATTGCCCTACTGTCCACTAGATGGTGTCCAATATATACCCACAGTCCTGCCTCATGCCACTGGGAAGGCACAGGAGAACCCGACTGTGAAGTTGGTGAAGGAAACCAGGAGTGACACACTTGGTTTGAATGCTAAGTTTTGTTTTCTGGTAGTTGGCAGGGAAGTGCCTTCCAGACTGGAGAAGAAAGAACTCCTGCATGGTGGGCAGAGAAACTCAGGGACGGGAGAGGCATCCTAGGGAGGGGTGATGGATCTGGGCTTGGGCCAGGACTGGGCAGTGGATTTAGGGGTCAGAGGGACAAGTCCTGAGGGGTAGGCTGGTCAGAGCACTCTTTGAACTTGGTTGTTTCAATCTTTCCTTTTGTCTTCTTTTTCCTTTACAGGTTGTAAGCTACATAAGTGCAGGGAGGTGGTTATTCATGTAGATGCTTTTCAGGACCACACAGAATAGATATGCAATATACTTATGATGATAATGAATAACATAGTTCAATGGTTAATGTCCATCAATTTGTCTGGATTTGGAGTCACCTGGGAAACACAGCCTGGGTGTATCTCTGAGGGCTTTTCCACAGAGGTTTAGTTGCAGAGGAAAGCCCTGCTCTGAGTGTGGCCCGCACCATCCCATGAGCTGGGTTCCCAGACTGAATAAAGCAGAGAAGGTGAGCTGAGCACCACCGTTAATCTTCCTCTGCTCTGTGACTGCAGATGCTGTGTGACCAGTCTCCTCACAC
Source organism: Ondatra zibethicus (assembly GCA_004026605.1). NCBI lineage: Eukaryota > Metazoa > Chordata > Mammalia > Rodentia > Cricetidae > Ondatra > Ondatra zibethicus. The sequence continues at coordinate 70,596 of PVIU01001825.1, forward strand.
TCCCACCGCCATGTTGTCATGAACTGTGTCCCCTCAAATCCTGGGACAGAGCAAATCCTTCCTTCCTAAAGCTGTTTTTGCCAGATATATTTTGTCACTAAAACGAGAAAGGTGACAAACACAAACTCTCCTGTATTGAGTGCTTCTGTGAGACTTCTAAAATGCTTGGGTTTGCTTCTGTCAATTTCTCTAATGACTCCCACATACTTAATTTGTGGTTTTGTCTTGGTCAATATTCCTGAGACAGATGTATTTCAGACAGGGTTCTTTGAAAACTCCTCCAGGAGATCCTGGAGATTTGAGATGCAGAGTTGAGATCAGGAAGTACCTGCCTCTAAAGCCACCCCAAACTGTGTAAAAACAGTGACTTTTACAGGCCTGGCCTTACTTCAAGAACCTCCATTATACAAGCAGTATTTGATCCATCCAGAGGATGATTGTACCTGGGTGGACACACGGATGGCTCCATCTGTCCTGCACCACCCATGCGGCTCAGAGGATAACTCACTTATAAAAGAAGGAAGGTTACCATCTTCTACATTTATCAACATAAACTGGGGCTATAGAACATGTGGTCTTATTAAAGCCATATCGGGAAGACCAGGCCTGAGAACTTACTGGAGACACCAGACTGAGGCAAGGGGGCAACTCCCTCAGCTGGATCCCATGAAGATGAAGACACCTAACTCCTTGGTGGTGATAGTCTCTATTGACCTGTCATCTGACTGACCATTTCATGTGTCAATGGACCAGCAGGTAGAGAACTCCCAGCTGTCTAGGGGCTTCAGCTGGGCTCAGTCCCCACTATTGATGAGGCCTGCTTGAATTGCCTGCCATCCATCCATCCTCCTACCCACCCACCCTCCATCCATCCTCCCACCCACTTACCCACCCACCTATCCATTCATCCAGCTACCCATCCTTCCTTCCAACTTTTCATCCCATCCATCCATCTGCCCATTCACTCCTTTGTTTGTCTGGGTCTGGTCCAGCCCTTCACCTCTACAGCGTCCTGCTAAGCTTAAGCCTTGGTGCTACAGAAGCATCCCTAGCAGGACTCCGATGTAGTTAGCAGATACCTGACCTATGGAAAAGCTGTCCCTGTCAGCTTCCCATTTCTGCCTCTCGGTCTGGCCTCTTTGAGACTCCTTTAACTCACTGTAGCCATTCTTTAACCTAAACATCTGTCTGTCTGTCTGTCTATTGACTGTATGATGTGTAATAAGTGATCTGAGAGTTAATATTAGTGGCTAATATTGGAACTAAAGAACCTGGACTGTCCAAGACTAGATAGCAAGGAAATAAGGGCTACTTGACAAACTGCCGCCAATAACACTGCCACAGCATGTGGGTTTATTATGACATTGTGGGAAGGCACCCACGTACGCATCTATGTTCCTGACATAGTGAAATCATGACATACAGCTTCAGGATTGAAGTGTGTTTCTCATCCTTTCCTTTGCAGAATATCTCCAGCATTGTTTATTCACCCTCTGCATCCACCCTATCTCCAGGGATGTCCCTCTATGGTGCTGGTCCCTGATGCGCAGAATCTTGTCCACTAGCTATCTTTCAGTGTGTGCTAGACATTCTGGTTCCAAACACTCCTTGCAAGGTTGATGCCTCAATTTTTTTTAAAGATTTATTTATTTATTATGTATACAGTATTCTGCCTGCATGTGTACCCGCACCCCAGAAGAGGGCACCAGATCTCATTATAGATGGGTGTGAGCCACCATGTGGTTGCTGGGAATTGAACTCAGGACCACTGGAAGAAGAGTCAGTGCTCTTAAACACTGAGCCATCTTTCCAGCCCCCTCAATTTTTTAATACATTTTAATTGATTTTTTTTTTTGGTTTTTTGAGACAGGGTTTCTCTGTGGCTTTGGAGCCTGTCCTGAAACTAACTCTTGTAGACCAGGTTGGTCTCGAACTCACAGAGATCCGCCTGCCTCTGCCTCCCAAGTGCTGGGATTAAAGGCGTACGCCACCATTGCCTGGCTTAATTGATATTTATTGAGCTCTACATTTTTCTCTGCTCCCCTCCTTCCTCTCTCCCTCCCCCCTTCAACCCTCCCCCAAGGTCCCCATGCTCCCAATTTACTCAGGAGATCTTGTCTTTTTCTACTTTCTATTTCCCATGTAGATTATATCTATGTAAGCCTCTCTTAGTGTCCGCATGGTTGTCTAAATTCTCTGGGATTGTGGTTTGTAGGCTGGCTTTCTTTGCTTTATGTTTAAAAAACACCTATGAGTGAGTACGTGTGATAATTGTCTTTCTGTGTCTGGCTTACCTCAATCAAAATAATGTTTTCTAGTTCCATCCATTTTCCTGCAAAATTCAAGATGTTGTTATTTTTTTCTGCTGTGTAGTACTCCATTGTGTAAATGTACCACATTTTCCTTATCCATTCTTCTGTCAAGGGGAATTTAGGTTGTTTCCAGGTTCTGGCTATGACCAACAAAGCTGCTGTGAACATAGTTGAACACATGTCCTTGTGGCATGATTGAGCATCCTTTGGATATATACCCAAAAGTGGTATTACTGGGTCTTGAGGAAGGTTGTTTCCTAATTTTCTGAGAAATTGCCACACTGATATCCAAAAGGGTTGTACCAGCTTCCATTCCCACCAGCAATGCAGAAGTGTTCCCTTTTCCCCACAACCTCTCCAGCATAAGTTGTCATCAGTGTTTTTGATCTTGGGCATTCTTACAGGTGTAAGATGGAATCTCAGAGTTGTTTTGATTTGCATTTCTCTGATGACTAAGGATGCTGAACATTTCCTTAAGTGTCTTTCAGCCATTTAGATTCCTTTGTTGAGAGTTCTCTGTTTAGGTCTTTACTCCATTTTTTTTTATTGGATTATGTGATCTTTTGGTGTCCAATTTCTTGAGTTCTTTGTATATTTTGGAGATCAGACTTCTGTCTGATGTGGGGTTAGTGAAGATCTTTTCCCATTCTGTAGGCTGTCATTTTGATTTGTTGACTGTGTCGTTTGCTTTACAGAAGCTTTTCAGTTTCAGGAGGTCCCATTTATTAATTGTTTGTCTCAGTGTCTGTGCTGCTGGGGTTCTATTTAGGAAGTGGTTCCCTGTGCCAATGCGTTCAAGTGTACTTCCCACTTTCTCTTCTATAAGGTTCAGTGTGTCTGGCTTTATGTTGAGGTCTTTGATCCTCTTGGACTTGAGTTTTGTGCATGGTGATAGATATGGGTCTATTTTCATTCTTCTACATGTTGATATCTAGTTATGCCAGCACAATTTGTTAATAGGCTTTCTTTTTTCCATTTGATATTTTTTCTTCTTTATCAAATATCAGGTGTTCGAAGATGTGTGGATTGATATCCTGGTCTTCTATTCGGTTCCATTGGTCCTCCTGTCTGTTCTTATGCCAGTACCTGTAGCTCTGTAGTAGAGTTTGAAGTTAGGGATTGTGATGCCTCCAGAAGTTCTTTTGTTGCCCAGGATTGTTTTGGCTATCCTGGTTTTTTTTTTTTTTTTGCTTTTCCAAATGAAGTTGAGTACCGTTCTTCTGAGGTCTTTGAAGAATTTTGCTGTGATTTTGATGGGCATTGCATTGAATCTGTGCCTCAATTTTGTCTCACCTCACACAAAATCCTGGTCTGGTGGCTGTGCCATCATCAGTCCTCTTAGTAATCAATCACTTCCATCAGGACACATAGTGTGTGACCTCTCAGCTCCCCGAGTTCTGTCTATCAGTGCCTAGGAGCACATGCAGACATAGAGCCAGGCCACAGTGGGAGGTGTAGGGCCCTGGGCATAGCTTTTGCGTCTTCTGTTTCTTCCCCAACAAAAGCCGTTGGGGAATTTCATTGTTTTTTATTCTGTTAGACAACCACTTATGGGGGAATCTGTTTATAAGTCATTGTCCTAGGCCCTGGCTTGTTGTGAGTGATAAGATAGCCTTTCAGCATGAGAATCACTGCCATTTGCAGTGATCCCCAGTTCCCTGCAGAGAGAAGCTGAGGTATGCTCAGGGACACTGAGGAGATGAAGGGAGGCTGAGAGAGTCTGAGAGCTCCAGGGAGCCTCAGCTCAGAGGCCACCTTCTTCTGGACAACCTCGGAGCTTCATTAGGTAGACCCTGGGCTGATTAACAGCGCAGTCACTTGGCTTTGAGCTACTGCCCTCTGTCACTTAACACACTGTATAAAGAGGATGACTGCAGGTTCACCCTCTGTGAGCAGTGAGGGCTGGCACCCTGGAGGGCTTCATCTCCTATTCTGAGAGAACACAGTAGGCACTCTGCTTTTGCCTGTGGAATGAGTAGGAGTTGTCACTCATGCAGGGTCTTTGTGATCAGGGAGGGTTCAGGATCATGGTGGTGACACCAGGAAAGCAGGCACCATCCCGTGGAGGTGTCCCACTCTCTAGGTACTCTCTGGGGTCAGAAGCAGCAGCCCTTCGAATCCGAGGTTTGCATGATATCTCTACTCCTTTAGAACCAAGCGCCCTCACCCAGGGCTTACATGACAGTCCCCTCATTCTCTGGCACTGGATATTTTCATCGCCTTGAAGGGAGCCATGTAGTCACCTCACAGTCCTTTGCCCGGGACTAGCTGTTCTTTCTGCCCCCTTCCCCCCCCCCCCATAGCTCTGTAGCTGAGTCTGTTTGTGGTCCTGAGTGACCTCTAGACTCGCCAGGGGAGCTGTTTAGAAATGTTATGTAATTGGCCCGAATGCAGGGGTTGGGGGCAGCCTCATTTCTCCAGCTTCTCTGATGAGCTACAGCCCGGTCTGGAACAGGGCTTCCTGCCCCCGCAGCCAGCAGTCGGCTTGCTTTGATCTGCTCCAAGCAGCAGCAGCCTTGGCCCTTTTCCGTCCCTGAGTTCCTTGCTGTCCCTCTGCTCTTTGGTGTTCCACGTATCTCTGAGCCCTCTCAGTCCTGATTTTACATATGTCCCAGCAGACTGTTGCCGTGCGAATTACAGAGAGCAGAGTCATAAAGAGAGCTCCTGGGAATGGGAAATAAATGAAAAACAATCATTCATCCAAGACAGAGAACAGAGGCAGAGACTCTCAGCCCCCAGAGAGGGGCCAGGGAGGGAGCTGAGAGAGGAAAAAGAGGCTGGATCCCGAGATGATGTTTATGTAAAAAAAAGCTGCTGAGACGGAGGAGGGGCGGAGGGAATGAAGAAGGCATGCTAGGAGACACCGGCCAAAAGGGTCCCAATAATGATTAATGTTGACTGTCAACCTGACAGGATCTAGAGTCACCCTGGAGACAAATCTCTGGCCATGCTTATGAGGGAGTTCCTAGATTAGGTTAATTAAGTTAGCTGCCAGACTGAATGAAAGAAGAAGGCAGGCCAAGTTAACAGCTTTTAGCCTTCTCTACTTCCTGACGGTGGACACAGTGTGGCAGCTGCTTCTGCACCTGCTCCCAAACTTTCCCTGCCTGGACAGACTTCATCCCTTGAAATGGAGCCAAAGTAAATCTCTCTCTCTCTCTCTCTCTCTCTCTCCCTCTCTTTTCTCCCAGATGGGTCTCACTATATGGCCCTGGCTGACCTGGAACTCATTATAGACTGACTTCAAACTCAGAGATCCACCTGCTTCTACCTCTCAAGTTCTGGGATTAAAGGCATTGCTGCCATGCCCTGCAGACCTGCTGCCGTGCCCTGCAGACCTCCCTTTTTCTCATGTAGCAATTGTCAGGTATTTGGTGGCGGCAATGAGACAGGTAACTATACAGTCCCCTCCCTGAAGACCACCTTTGAGGAAGGGTAGGGCAGGAGACTCCTGTTAGGGAGGGTCCAGTATGCCCACTGTTTGGAGTTTGTGCCAACCGGTCATGTATGATGTTATCCAGATCAAAGTGGGCTGTCATGGGGCTGGAGTGATGGCTCAGCAGCTAAAGTGCTGTGCAAGCATGAAGTCTGGAGTTCAGACTCCTAGAACCCATGCAAATGTTGAATGGGTGGGACAGCTGCCTGTAATTCCAGCCTTAGAAATTTGAGATAGGATTCTCCCAAGCAAACTGGCTAGTGAGACTAGCAATATTGGTGAGCCCTGGGTTTGACTGTTAGGAATGTTACCTTCTTGACTGTAGCCCAGTGGTTCTCAGTCTTCCTAATGCTGCAGCCCTTTAATCCAGTTCCTTATGTTGTGCTGACTGACTCCCTGACCTGACAGGTATGAGAGGGCAGGGAATATGGTGGGATCATGTTCCTCCTACTGAGACACATCTTTAGTGTACCTGGGAATTTATCCGGGAGCTACCACTGGGAAAGCCCGCTGCTGGCCATAGATCCATTCCACATGGAGCTCTGTTTGTGGAGTTTCTTTGATCATTATGGTGGGAGAGTGTTGTGGAATGTTTGTACACTATGTGATGATGTATCACTGTGGTTGGTATAATAAAAAAAATGAATGGCCAATAGCTAAGCAGATTTCTACAGAGAGAAAGAAGAGGAGGAATCTAGGCATGGAAGAGATGCCAGGAGACCTGAAGAGGAAAAAGGAGGTGTGAGATGGAAGAGAGATAAACTCCATGGTAAAATGTAGATTAATAAAAATATGGATTAATTTAAGTTATAAGAGCTATAGGCTGAGCTTTCATAATTAATAAGAAGTCTCCATGTCATTATTTGGGAGCTGGTTGGTGGAACAGAGAAAAGACAGAGAAAGACTCTGTACGTGGTATCTGACATGAGGGCACATATTTCCATATAGAAAGTTTTTTAAAAAAAGGTTCCAAATACACAAACACAGAACCAAACACAGCTTCCTAGTCCTGCAGTCTCTCAGACAGACCACAGCATACAGAGTTGCAGCTTCTGGCCACTGCCTGCAGGTTTGAGACAGCCAGTGTCATGTGCAGAGCCCTGTGGGTTAAGGCTTGACTCATGCAGTCAGTGAAGGCTGCAGCCCTCAGTAAAGTGGTCCAAAAAAAACTTTAAAAAGATCCAGTAGAAAGTAGGTATAGGCAGTCATAGAAAAAATAGTTTAAAAATAATACAGTAAAGTCTTTAAAGGGAGAGTAAAGTAATATAAAAGAAAAAAATCATACAAAGATGGGAAATACCCAGGGTATCTGGATCCTATATGGTGCTTTGTTGTCTTTGAATTTTTTGAATGCTGACAATCAAATGGCAGCTGCTGAGAGACACTGTATTATGAAAGGGACTACTGAATTAAACCAGCCTATATACTTTAGAGATGTCTTAGCTTCAGAATGGAAGTCAGGAAATGTGTTGCATTGGGGGAGTGGTTATGCCTTTGTTTCTACAGGAAACAAAAGTTATGGTTCTCCTCAAAATTAATAAAGATCAGATTTGATCGGGGGAGACTTCTTGAAAAATCTTGGCTATAGACTTAAAGAAAAAAACCAAGGAAGACTACAGAATAGGTGATGTATATGCTGATCTCTCTACTGTGGGAATGGTTCTGAGACTGGATGAGATATAATAAGTCTTGTTGGCTGCAGAGTCCTCATGATTTATTATTACATACCATCCTTTCATATGACATGGATAAAGATTTGGATATATAGTCCAAATGAACTCAAAGAAGTTGACAAATGCTTTTTACCTTCTCAGACATCAAACAGAAAATTGTCTTTAGGTGACTTGTACACATTACGCATTCCATACTTGTGTTAATGCGGACATATATGCTACTTTTAAAAGTTTGGGTGTTTTCAGAACAAAAGAACCAGACACCAATGAAGACAAGTAGTCAAGGTTATCCAGCCTCTCAGATGCCTCTGTTGCAGTTTCCTCAAAATTGTGCATTCAGAACAACTTCAAAGCTGCTAGCTGAGATGGTCCAGGCTCAATGACTACTCTAGCCAGGACTTCAGACAAACCCTGCCCTCTACCATTACACAGACTGGACAACTGATGTTACAGTTAGTTTTCCCAAGACTTGGCCATTATCTCAATTTTCTCAGGGTCCCCTAAAAATGCTGTCACCCCCCCAGACAACAGGAGGAAATTTTAAGAACATGATATCCACATTCCCAAGAGGTGAGGTATATAGTTTTGGTCATTCAGTGGTTTATAGATGTTTGTCATCTTTTAAGGGAGTTGGTTGCAAATTGATACTGGTCATGGTAAGGGAGGAAACTAAGCAAGGGAGGTTGGATTCAAGGATCTCTTTCTGAAAAGAAAAAGGGGGTGCTGTGGAACAATTATCTTATACCCTGTAAAGGTTTATCAGTTATATTGCTTTAATAAAACACTGATTGGCCAGTAGCCAGGCAAGAAGTATAGGTGGGGTGACCACGCAAGATGAAGAGGTGGGGCAACAAGAACAGGAGAATTCTGGGAAGAGGAAAGACTCAGTCTTCAGTCGTAACCCAGACATAGAGGAAGCAAGATGAGAATGCCTTGCTGATAAAAGGTACTAAGCCACGTGGCTGACATAGACAAGAACTATTGGTTAATATAGGATGTAAGAGTTAATAAGAAGCCTGAGCTAATTGGCCAACCAGTTTATGATTAATGTAGACCTCTGTGTGTTTCTTTGGGATGGAACAGCTTTGGGACCAGGCAGGACAGAAACCTCTGTCAACAAATGACACCAACATGGATAACTAAATCCACTTAAAACTTGAAAGAGTTTGGAAAGGAATTCTAGACACAAAAAGAACAGAGTTAAGCACAGCTTCTTAGTAGCAGCATTTTCTCAGGTGAGCTCTGCTTGCCAGAGGCAAGTGTGTCTCATTCAAGAGAGGCTTTCTGACTCAGCTTTAGCTGCAAAAACCTTGCAGCTTTTTTAAGAGGCTCTGCTACAAAGCACTTAAATGGTGTTTATGAATAGGCAACAGCATGCTTCTTAGTGGTGGCAGGGACCTTGAAACTCCATAGAGTTGTAGCAATAAACATAGATCTGGCCAGTACCTCTGCCATGAAGCTAGGCTCTCAGAAAGCTAAGGAATGAGTTGGATCCAGCTGTCAAAGCCATGGCTTTAATCCTAGCCATATCGCTTAGCAAATTAAAGACTCATGTGGTCAGAAAAAGAGATATACAATAAAGATAGATTCAGATGAGAAAAAAAACCTCTAAATGGTTTAGAGTGTGTTTAAAAATATATGTAGGCTTGGGAGAGAAAAGCAAAAGGATAAGTCAGAGAGAGAGAGAGAGAGAGAGAGAGAGAGAAATTGGGTGTGGTGGCACACACTTTTAATCCCAGCACTTGGGAGGCAGAGTCAGGCAGATCTCTGTAAATTCAAGGACAGGCTGGTCTACAGAGTGAGTTCTAGGACAGCCAAAGATACACAGAAAAACCCATCTCAAAAAAACCAAAAATTAAAAATAAAAAGAAAAGAAATAGAGTTTAAAATAAAGCCATGTAAAGATGGAAAATACACAGAGAGTCTGGATACTGTATGTTATTGTGTTATCTTTGACTTGTTTAATGGCTGAGGAAGGAGCAAAAGCTGCTAAAAGTCATTTGAGTATAAATGCTGTTGGATTAATTCAACACATATATTTTGAAAATGCATTGACTTCAAAATTTAAGTCAAAAGTTATGTTACTTTGGAGAAGAGGTTTTGCTTTTGTTTCCACAGGAAATCAGGAAATGAAAGGCTGTGGATTCATTCTGGGCTAAGAAAAATCAGGTTTGATCAAGAAAGACTCCCTGAGAAATCTCCAATTGGAGCAGATGGCCCAGATGTCTAAGTTCTGCATCCAGAACAGCCTCAAGACTGAGATGCTGGCTGAGATGATCAAGCCTCACAGAATATTCCAGTCAGGACTTGACCACAATTCAAAATTTTCTTTAGGCCATAAGATTATCAGCAGGAAGTAGCCTGGAAAACTACACCTGCATTCCCAAATAAATGAATTATGAATGCTTTTCTTTGTTTAGAAAGTTGGTTACAAGTTGTTATGGATAATGGTCAGAAAGAAAGCTAAACAAAGGAAATTAGATGCAGAATTCTTGTTTTGAAAAAAAGGGGGGGGAAGTGCTGTGGGACAATGATCTTGTACCCTGTAAAGATTTATCAGTTGTATTGCTTTAATAAAATGCTGATTGGCCAGTAGCCTGGCAGGAAGTATAGGCAGGGCGACAAGAACAGAGAATTCTGGGAAGAGGAAAGACTCAGTCTACAGTTGTAACCCAGATACAGAGGAAGCAAAATGAGAATATCTTGCTGATAAAAGGTACCAAGCCAACACAGACAAGAATTATGGGTTAATGTAGGATGTAAGAGTTAATAAGAAGCCTGAGCTAATCAGCCAACCAGTTTTTGATTAATGTAGACCTCTGTGTGTTTCTTTGGGACGGAACAGCTGTGGGACTGGGCGGGACAGAAACCTCTGTTAACAACGGGGTATGGGAATGGTAGGATAAAAGAGTACTACTCTTTCAGACTAAAAAGCAACTACTAGTCTCAAATACTTTACATTGGTATGGATTTTTGTATATTGATACAAATTTTAGGTTATTTTTGTTACAACATGCTGGATATGTTTCTCCTCTTGTTTAAGGTATTGTACCTATTCAGATCATTTAGAAATATAAAGTTCTAGTCTTTGAAAGTTATTATTATAATCTATTTAGGATAATTAAGAAGCACAGGTTAATAGTTAGTCATCTATAACAATCAAATTTATATTAGCTATATCTTCAAGGCCATACAGAGACATATTTTAAATAGATAGATGGTCTCCAAACACTTCAGAGACCTACAGAATACGACATTTAAGATGTTTTAATAACATAAGGCTTTTCATGACAGTGAGACTTATCTGGTCCTGGCAGCACCAATTTACTTCAAAAACTGATGATGGGCATTAAAAATCCTTCATATGGAGTTTGTTTTTACTATGGTAAGGTTATCCACTGGGCAAGAAACTGCCCTTCCCTTGATTGCTGAAGGCATGCTGTCTAAATTGGACAAGCAGGACAAAAAAGAAGGCAATTGCTGAACTTTGTCAAGGCAAGGTAGGATAGTCCTTCAAAATTTCTGATTCACAGAAAAGTCTGTCAGATACTTTAGGCCTATAGGCCAAAGATGGATGCTCCAATGTTTCAGAGTAACCTTGGGTGACTGTCCAGGCAGTTAGCTCTATCTGTCATTTCTATAGTTTTGGAAGTTGCTTGCTCTGTACTTCCTGTTTACTCAGGTAATATATCCTTTTCAGGTCTTAAATATATCCTTTTCAGGTCTTTGATGGGGTTGAAGACTAGATAGTTATAGTTTTCCTTGTTACCAGATTCAGAAAAGAAACTTACAAAAAAGATGCAAAGTATATAAGGTTGGGAGACATAAAAACTTAAACTGTTTATCTAAGAAAATATTTTGAGGTCTAAAAGGATAGTTTTGGGTTGGTAATACAAGTTAGGATAGAAAGTGAATTAGGTACAAAACTTTGGACTTATCAATATAGGATAGATAATGGAATAATTTTTCTAAATTTCCCAAATGCAAATGGACTGTACATTGTGAATATAATTCTTTTTTAAAAATATTTATTTATTACATATACAATGTTCTGCCTGCATGTATGTCTGCACGCCAGAAGAGGGCATCAGATCTCATTACAGATGGTTGTGAGTCACCATGTGGGTGCCGGGAATTGAACTCAGTACCTCTGGAAGAGCAGCTAGTGAGTGCTCTTAACCTCTGAGCCACCTCTCCAGCCCGTAAATATAATTCTTACCTGATAATTGTTCTTATTGTATATGTTACTATGTTAGAGTTAAAACCTCTCCTTTTTTATTTAGACAAAAGGGGGAAATGTTGTTGTGATAGATATAATAAAAAGCTGAACAGCCAATAGGAGAGATAGGTGGGACTTCAGGCAGAGAAAGGATGAGGATAATTGAGGCCTGCAGGGGACACCATTGAGGTGTAGAATGAGCCAAACACACATTATGGGAGAGAGGTAAAGGCCCTGGGGTAGAACGTAGAGTAATAAAAATATGGGTTAATTTAATATGTAAGAGCTAGTGGAAAAAAAACCATAAGCTAAGGCTAAGCTTTCATACTTAATAAGTCTCCAAGTTATTATTTGGGGGTTGGTGATCCAAAGATAGTCTAGCAAGGAAGCTGCAGGAGAGAGCTGGTTAGGAGTGGGGGAAGAGAGCGAGGCCTTGGCAGTGATGCTACAGGTGGAGTTTAACTTCTTCCTTGACTGTGGATTGTGGGTCAGTCAGCAGGTACCCTTGGTCTTTCCCACTGACTAGCCCAATGCTTCTCAACCTTCCTAATACAGTTCCTCATGTTGTGGTGATCCCCAACCATAAAATTTTTGCTGCTACTTCATAACTGAAGTTTTGCTACTGTCATGAATCATGATGTAAATAATTTTTTGGAGATAGAGGTTTAGATTTGTGCCACTGTGTCCAGCTTTCATATGGGTACTGGGGATTTGAACTTAGGTCCTTATGCTTGCTCAGCAGCTACTCTATTTACTGAGTCATGACTCTAGCCTCCTAGTTAAGAATTTAGTGTTGGGCTGACAAGATGGCTCAGTGGGTAAAGGTTCTTGCCACTAAGACTGATGACTTGAGTTTGATTTCTGGGATCCACATGGTGGAAGGAGAGAAATGACTCCCACAAGCTGTCCTCTGACCTCTGAATGAGTGTATGACCCCCCCCCCACAAATAAAATGTTAAAAATAAAAATGTTACCATTAACTGTCAAGACTTTCTCGTAGTAGCCCATGGGCTACAATGGGATTGCCCTCTGTTGTTTTGAATGCCTCCTACAGGGTGGGGGCTTGTTTGCTGACTGAAGGTTTTGGGAAAGTCATTGAATAGTGAAGATTCTGACCTAATCAATCAATCCCATGATGGAGTCATAATACGGAGGCATAATTCGGAGATGTTAGAAAGTAGGAGGCAGGAACTAGTTGAAGGAAAAATGGGTCACTGAGGTTGCCTTAGAAATACATATCTTTTTCCTTTTTTGGTCTCTTTCTGCTTCTTCTCTGCCGTGAGCTAAGCTGCTCTGCTCCATTACAAATCCTTCTGCCAGGATGTTCTGCCTCACTCAGCATCCAGAAACCAGACTCTGGTGGCCCTGGACTAAACCCTGAAACCGTGAGCCACAAAGGCTTTTCTTCATTTTAAGCCAGGTATCTGTCGTAGCAACAGAATGCCTGACTCCCCGTTTGGCTAATCAAGGCCAACCTGTGTGGGATCTGATGCCCAGAGTCTATGGGCAGAACCTGTCTCCCCTTAGGCAGAGACTTTCAATTTCCAATTAGCTGGAAGCTTGGCAGGCAGCTCCAGGCTCCAGACTACACATATTAATGAAGGCACAGTCCCTGCTGGAGACAGCTTTGAACAAGAAGAGAAGTCAAATTAGGTTCTTCTCATAGAGGGACATTAGTCTTTGGTTGTCAGCCATTGGCTTATGTCTGGTGGGCACGGGTATTCCTTCTGGTTCGTAGAGTATTCTAAGATCCTCCTCTGAGCTGTGGTGCTGGGAAGGAGAGTTTTGCCCTTGGAAATGAGTCTTAAGATTTTGATATTTCCTTCTAAAGGAGGCAAGCAGGAATTACGGCAGAGATGGGGGCTTAGTTATACCTTGGACTTGGGGCAGGAAGCAGGCAGGGTTCCACAGGGTCATGAGTAGACAAAGTAAGAGGACTGGGGATGGCTTGCCCTTTGGAATAAGTATGACCCAGACTTTGCAATGGGGAACTGACCAAGCCTCAGACGGAACTGAGCCCTGAACCCATTTGCAGTAACTGGAGGAAGGGTTAACCGGAAACATCCAGTTCTTCATTTAGAAAGCAGTGGTTATATGCCCTAGAGAGTTCCCCAGAAAGTCCCCAAGGAGCATCCTTCATGGCGTCAAAGGCAAAGCCCCAGGGAGTGACAGCTTCCCTTGGTCAACCCGAGCCTGTCAGCTGCAGACAGGTTTTTATAAAACCCAAGGAAACATCTGCTGAGAAAAATGGAAGCGGCTCCCCAGAGAGCCACGCGCCTGTTCTTTCACCTTCTCCTTGGGCTGCTTCCAGGCTCTGAGGCGCCTGCAGTCCAGGCTGGGAGCCCTTCAGGGAAATACCCTGGAGGGAGCCATCTTGAAGGGAACCTCAGATGGACCTTCTTTTTTAAAAGCCAGACATTCTAACAAAGCATAATCCAAAAATATACTAAGTCAGTCCTTGATATTTCTGTGATGGATTGTATGCGCCAGAAGGAACCCTTTCTCCCTGAGTTTGCTTTTGTCAGGGTGTTCTGTCATAGTAATAAGAATGTAATGAGCAGTACTGCTGGGCCTTTAGGCTGTTTCCAGAATTTTGCTGTATCGCAATGGCAAACCTTGTACATAAATTAGGTTGCATGTGAACACTATTCCTGTAGCATAGATTCCAGAAATGTAATTGCTAAGTCAGAGGAATTCATAGTTTCAAATTTGATTGATTTGGGAAATTGTCCTCTATAACTGTCATGCTTATTTGTAATGCCAGCCAGCAAATTCTGAGTGCCGTTTCCCATGCTTTACCAATAGGCTGCATGATCAAGTGTTTAGAATTCTGTCATTCTGATAGATAAAGGGTATTTCAGTGTAGTTTAAAGTTTTCCTTACATAATGAGCATGTATGTGTGTATCTGTTTGTATGCACATTGTGTGTACAGATGTACACATCATGTCAAGACAAAAGGAGGGTGTGAGGTGTCTTGCCCTATTGCTTGCTGCCTTACCCTTGAGATAGGGTCTCTCCATGAACCCGAGGCTCGTTGTTCTGTCTAGGCTGGCTGGCCAGTGAGAGTCTCAAATCTGCCTGTCTCTGCCCTCAACACTGCATTATATACATTTATGATCATGCTTGAACTTTTTAAGATTTATTTTATTTAATTATGTATATTTATGTGTGTTTGTATGAATATATGTCATGTGTGTGGGTGCCTGCAGAGGTCAAAAGAGGGCATTGGAGCCCCTGGATCTAGAGTTACATAATTATGTCCCACCTGACATGGATACTGGGGACCAAGGTTGAGCCCTCTGGAAGAGGACTACAGAGCCATCTCTGTAGTCTGCCACATCCAGCTTTCTAAAAACATGGTGTCCTATTTAGCTTTAGTTATTAGCTTGACACATCTGGAAAGAGGGATTCTCAGTTAGTTGAGGAATTGCCTCCATCGGATTGGCCTATGGACATCTTTGAAGGGACATTTTTTTGTTCGTTTGTTTTGTTTTGTTTTTTATTTTTTGAGACAGGGTTTCTCTGTAGTTTTGGAGCCTGTCCTGGAACTAGCTCTTGTAGACCGGGCTGGCCTCGAACTCACAGAGATCCACCTGCCTCTGCCTCCCAAGTGTCGGGATTAAAGGCGTGCACCACCACCTGGCTTGAAGGGGCATTTTCTTAATTGCTAACTGATATAGGAGAGCCTAGTCCATTGCGGGCACTTCCACCTCTGGGCAGGTGGTCCTGAGCTGTAAAAGAAAGCAAGCAGCACTCCTCCGTGGTATCTGCTTTAGTTCCTGCTTCCAGGTTCTAGTCTGGTCCTACGTAGGCTTCCCTCAATGGTGGATCATGATATGGAAGTGTAAGTCAAATAAATAAACGTCTTCTTCCTCTAATCCTTTTATCAAAACAACAGAGAATAAATTAGAATACTAGGTTTTGGGATTCGAGCTCTAGTCCTCATGCTTACTCAGCAGGCGCCCTTGCCCCCTGAGCCATCTCCCCAACCCTGAACTATCATTTTTACAGAAAAACAAAATGTGCACACCTACTTGTGTAGGTTTCAGAATTGATAGGTGTAGGTTCCCATGTGACCTCAGTCAAGTCATAGAACATCTCCATCTCCCATGCTGTAGTTTGTGTGCTGGCTGGTTTTGTGTGTCCACTTGAGACAAGCTAGAGTCATCAGAGAGGATGGAGCCTCTGATGAGGAAATGCCTTCATGAGATCCAGCTGTAAGGTATCTTCTCAATTAGTGATCAATAGGAAAGGGCCCAGCCCATTGTGGGTGGCATCATCCCTGGGCTGTGGTCTTGGGTTCTATAAGAAAGCAGGCTGAATAAGCCAGTAAGCAGCACCCCTCCATGGCCTCTGCATTAGTTCCTGACTCCAGGTTCCAGCCCTGCTTGAGTTTCTGTTCTGACTTCCTCCAATGATGGACTATGATCTGGAAGTATAAGCCAAATAAACCCTTTCCTCCCCCACTTCCCTTTTGGTCATGGTGTTTTGTAGCAACAACAGAAACCCTAACTGAGACAGTTTGAATGTGGTTTGTCCCCTCTAACACTCCTGATGTTTCATCTGCATTGTGCCAGGCTGGGAAGGAGGAAACTTTATGCTATTTGGAGCTAAAGCCTTTGCGAAGGGATTGGGATTAGGTGAGATTCCTGGGTTGGAACCCTGTGATGGAATACAGGTGGCTTTATGAGCAGTAGACCAGAAAGCAGTTGCGCTTGCTCTTTCTAGCGTGTGTACCCACTCTCTCCATATATCTTGCCACATGATACCTTGCTCCACTTTGGGGACTCTGACGTCAAGAAGCCCATCCATCATCAGATATGACCCTTGGACCTTGGACCAGGACCATGAGGCAAAATGAACCTTTTTTATTTACAATTTCGCTACCTCATGACAGTGTGTTATTAGCAAAATGAAAGAGACCAAGACATCCTGAAGTTTTTCCCTAGATCCTATGAGCTAACACCCTCTCCACCCTGTCTGAGGAAACCGCTGCTCTGATTTCTCTGTCAGTAGAGATGAGCTTTGCCCCCTCCGCAATTTCATGGAAATGCAATACAGTTTGCACTTCTTTGTGGCTAACTGCTTTTGCACACAGTGCTGGATATGTTCATTTCCTTTTGTTGCCCAGAGGAGTTTGGCCCCATCCAAAGGAAACAGCAACACAGTGTTTCTTTGGGACTTAATATTTTTATTAGGATGAATGTTGTCCAAAAATGTGATTCAGAATTCCTTTTGTCCCTGCCATCCTTTGTGACGCACAGGGTATTGCGAGGCTCCGTCCAGTGCTTGTGCAGTCACTCCCAATTACCAGATGGGTAGGATTAGATTTTTTTCTTCCAATTTCATTTGCTCGGGTTTGGAGGAAAGGTATTGAGTGTTATAACACACACACACACACACACACACACACACACACACACACACACACACACACACACAAAGACATGGCTATGAATCTACTCATCCCAGATAGGGAACCAAGGTCAGAACATAGTCATCATTCCACCAAAGCCCAACTTGGAGAACCAATGAGTTTATTGGGCTTACTTACAGGAGCATGGGTGAGCATTCTTACAAGAGCCTGGATGATTCACAGGTGGCTGCATCACCAGAAAGTTAGTGTCTTAGTTAGGGTTTCTATTGCTGTGAAGAGACACCATGACTTTATAAGCAACTCTTATAAAGGACAACATTTAACTGGGGTAGCTCGCTTACTATTATCATAGTGGGAAGCGTGGTGGTATACAGGCAGCCATGATGCTGGCTACACCTTCATCAGAAGGCAATGGGAAATGGGCTGTGTCACTGGGTGGTATCTTAGGCATAGGAGACCTCAAAGACTGCCCCTACAATGACACACTTCCTCCAACAAGACCACACCTACTTCAACAAGGCCACACCTCCTAATAGTGCCACTCCCTTCGGAAGCCGGTCAAACCACCACATTCCATTCCCTGGCCTCCAAAGGCTTGTAGTCATATCGTGATGCAAAAACCCATTTAGTCCAACCTCGAAAGTCTTCACAGTCTATCACAGTCTCACCAACGTTTTAAAGTTCGAAGTTCAAAGTCTCTTCTGAGATCCATGCAATCTCTTAACTGTAATCCCCTATAAAATCAAAATAAATCAGATCCAACATACTTCCAGCATATAATGGCAAAGGATAAACATTATCATTCCAAAACATAGGGAAGGGAGCATAGTGAGGAAATACTGGACCACAGCAAGACCAAAAACCAGCCAGGCAAACTCCAAACTCTGCATCTCCATGTCTGATGTCAAAACACTCTTCAGATCTCCAACTCTGTTCAGCTTTGTTGACTGCAACACATTTCTTTCTCTTGGGCTGGTTCTGTCCGCTGTTAGCAGCTCTCCTTGGCAGATATCCCATGACTCTGGCATCTCTAACATCTTGGGATCTCCAAGGTGATCCAGGCTTCAACTTTACAGCTTCACACAATGGTTTCTCTAGGCCTCCATTCAGGGACACCCTGACACATGCCTGGGCTCAGCGACTTTCCTTAGTCATGGGAATAAATTCTATAACCCCTTTCTTCTGGCCTCAACTCTAAAACCAGTATTATGTGACCAAAGCTGCCAAGTTCTGATGTTTACAGTGCCTGGAATGTTCAATTATATCTTCATCAGCTTTCTGGTTTTGATTGTTACCTTTATTGTCTAAGCTTGGCTGTTCTTGAACTTGCTCTGTGGACCAGGTTGACCTCAAACTCAGAGATCCACCAACCTCTGCTTTCCAAGTACTGGGATTAAATGTGTGTACCACCACACACAGCTCTAAGCTTTTCTTTAATTCCTGTTCACAAGTTGGAAATTTAGCTGGGTAGGATCTTGCCCTGAGGTCACCACTCCCTTTATTCCATTTCTTAATCTGTTTATCTCCTTGAGCACAGGATTTATCTCTATTCCACTTTCTAGTGCTCCTTTTCTTCTTAAAATTTATATTAGGTAATTTACCCTATTCAGCTTGTTCCTTTTCATTATAAATCTTCATTAGAGTTACCACTAATAGTCACATGACAGAGTCTACACTAGGCCTTTTTGAGATTTCCTTTACCAATGAAATTAATTCAAAACTTTTTACTTTAGCCTCAGGCAGACTTTTTGGACAAGGGAAAAAGGAAACCACTTTCTTCACTAATGAAGAAAGAATCATTCACAAGAATGATCTCTAGACAACAGTTCATCAAATCACACTCAGCACCACTGTCCTCCATGCTCGTACTAGTAAGGCCCATTAAGCAGTGCTTAAAGCATTCAACTGCTTTCCTAACCCAAAGTACCAATGTCCATATTACTCCAAACAAAAGCATAGTCAGGCCTATCACAGCAGTACCCCACACTTGGTACCAACTTCTGTCTTAGGGTTTCTATTTCTGTGAAGAGACACCATGACATTTTCTTTAAAACCACCTCAATGAGTCTTGTCTGTTTTGTATGTTTTTGAACATTGTAAGTTTCCTTGACTTTCTGGGATGTATGAGTGTCCATCTTTCCTCCGGAAAGGGATGTTTCAATTAGGAGAAAAATTTATACAAGAACATACACTTAAATAAAACAAGAAACTGTTAACCTTAAAAAAAAAACTAAAAAGGGAAATGGGGAGTAAAAGGCCTTAAAAACCAAAACCAAAAAGTTTGCCCTTTTTTGACCCAGACAAGCTAAGATCTGGTGGCCTCAGAATGTGGATGAGGCCATTGGTGGACCTGGTCCAGGGCTAGGTGGGCCCTTGAGAGCTGGCTATGTAGTAGGGTTAGGGTTGTTGGCAGTCACCTGCTGTCAGATTATTGTCTGAAGTGTGGATTCATCCACACTAGCTTGTGGCTATTTCCAGGACAACTTCATCTGTAGTGTCTACCTTTGTCAACAGCCTTTTCCTGGGGAAGGAAGAGTAAGAACACTTGCTCCCTTTCCCACTCTTGAGGACCCCCAACCCCCTTGCTCAGCTAAACCCATTTCTCTTGAGGAGGCTGTATCAGACTTGGCTCTGGAATCCACTTGTTCTGTCTATGTATTATTCTTTTGATGTAGAGGTGAAGTGGTCTCTACCAGCTTATGTGTGATGCTTTTTAGGGTGGGTATAGCATCTTTAGGAGATGGAGGAGGTGGACCACTGAGGAGCTGGCCTTGGGAGCTACAGCCTGGCCCTGTTTCCGGTCCAAGCTTTCTGTTCTGTCTTAGGGTTTCTATTTCTGTGAAGAGACACCATGACATTTTCTTTAAAACCACCTCAATGAGTCTTGTCCGTTTTGTATGTTTTTGTATGTCCTGAGGGATAACCAGCTTCCTCTTGCTTCTCATGCCACAGCTATGAGCGGCTTCTGTCACCATGCCATCTCAGCTCGGATGGGCTGTGCTGCCTGACCCCCCATGTGAACCAATGACATTACCTGTTGAGTGTCAATCATCACGAAACTTTCTCTAGCTGGAGTGCTGTGCAGTGACCTATGACCTACAGGGAGGAGACAGGGAGCAGAGAGAAGACAGTTGGGGCAGGAGTCCTTACCTGGACACCTGCTGTCCCCTCTGTGGGCTCACATCAGGTAGTTCATGGCCACCTCTCTTCAAAGACAAGAAAGCATGTCCTCTCTTCACTAGGTAAAATGTAACAGCAGAATGTGGGGAAGCATCCATCTGAATGTTAGGCAAAGTCTTTCATTTAATGCATCTGAGAGATAAAATCTGTTTCTTTCTAAACTTGGCTTCTATACATTGTTGTATCAGCTCTTTTACCCCCATCTGTTCCCCTGCTTTATTCCTGTTTTAGTTATTGAAGTACTTTAGAGGTATTTTGAGGGGAGTGCTTGTATCTTATTATTTTTCATTTTGAAGGAAGGTTGTAACATTTGTATTTATTTATTTTATTTTATGTGCATGGGTATTTCACCTGCATGTATGTTTGTGTACCATGTACCTGCCTAGTATCTGTAGAAGCCCAAAGAGGGTGTCAGATCCCTTGGGGAATGGAGTTCCAGATGGTTGTGAGCTGCCATGTGGGTGCTGAAATCAAACCTAGATCCTCTGTTGAGCCACCTCTCTAGTAGTTTTAATTGGAAAAGATTTAATGGAGGGGAGGGAGATTCTGGGTGTTCTGGGGACTGGCTTTATAATAATTACACTTAAGATTTTTTCTTTTACATTTGTTTATTTGTGTGCTGTGTGTGCACATACATGTATGTATGTACATACACTTATGTATGTGCATATATGTATGTGTGTAGGTGTGTACATACATATATGTGGGGAATTTGAGGAATCCATTCTTTGTTCCCACCATGTGAGCCCTGGGAATGAAATTCAGCTCATTTGCTGTGGCAGCAAGCTGAGCCATCTTATTAGCTCTAGAATAATATTTCCTCTTTCTCTAGCAACCTAACCTGCTACCTTCCCGTGTCCTGGAGCACACTGTCTTACAGGGCACTTGTAACCACTTCCCATCCCCGTGCTTACCATCTTTTTTCCTTTGCCCTTTCTTTCTTCTGGCTTTTTGGGCAGGAATAAATAAATTTATAAGCTAGCTCCTTCGTGGTTTTGTTGCTGGGATCCCTGGTCCCTCCCTACATTTAGAGCCCAGCAGAATAACTCTGTTAAAGAAGAGGAGTTGCCTTATATTCTGCCCCAGGACAGCTAACCAAGTATGCTTGTCTCTTCAAATGTCCTCAGATGGAGGATGTCAGCCAGGTAGCCGGCAGCTGCAAGTGACAAAAACAGAGCTCAAGTCACGTAAGCAGTGGAGAGAGCCCCTGTTGTGGGACTGAAGCGCTGAGATGGGACGCCTGAGGATGTTTCTCAGCTAGCTCCTCCTCTGGCGATGGCTCGAGCAAGATGGCCATCCGAGTCCAGCCACATGGGACATCATAGCTGGTGGTTCACAAGAGGAAAGTGAGGCTGATGTCCCAAGAGACAGACACATGGTTTACTGACTTTGGGGAGTATGGGGACCCTTGGACTAAACTCAAGAAGGAAAGAGAAGAAATGGCTGTTGGGTGGCTAATGAGCAACATCCACTAGAGATGGGTTTTTTGGTGTAAAGCAACAGATCTTCTTTAAGGGAAATAAGGAAATAGTTTATTCCGAGTCAAATATGAGGGATCATGGCCTAGGAACATGAATTCAAATTACCCCTGAATGATGACTTCCACTGCAAAGGGATTACGTGAACTTTCCAAGGCACAGAACAAAGTCATAAATCAAATGACATAGGTGGGAGCTCCAGGCAGGTGGAATCTATCTATCTATCTATCTATCTATCTATCTATCTATCTATCTATCTATCTATCTATCTATCTATCTCCTATCTATCTATCTATCCATCCATTTATCCATCTATCTCCTATCTATCCATCTATCTATCCAACTATCTATCTCCTATCCATCCATCCGTCTATCTATCTATCTATCTATCTATCTATCTATCTATCTATCTATCTATCTATCTACCTATGTACCCTGACTGCTATTGTGACCGATGGCGTGAGGCTCTAAAACCACAATACGACCTTTCCTAAAAGTGACTCGTCTTCATCCTGACTGTTCAACCTGGTCAATGAAGATCTCTATCAGTGGCCTGAGAGATAATGAGAGATTTTGGGGTGTTGACCAGGCACACATTTGTGTGTGTTGCTTTTTGTTGCTGTGATACAATGCCAGGCTAACCAATGGTGGGAGCTTCAGGCAGGTGGGTTCTGAGAAGGCAGGATGCAACCTCTTCTATGGGTTTCAGATGCTCTCTGAATTCCATTCTGGACTTTAAGATGCTTGGAGGCTGGAGGTCTGTGATACTTAGTGATTCGTTCTCTTTAGTTTTATCTGGTCAGGTCAGGAACAGAAGTTGGGTAAATGACTAATGATACCCAGCTGGTCTGTACACTCCTTCTCCCTATAGCCTCATTCTCTTCATGCCAACGGAGCTTCTTCACAGGGATTCGGCTCACAGGGTTCTAGATATTTCTCGTTCTTGGTGGCGGTCTTCTGAGTCTTTTGTTGAAAAACAACCTGAATAATGAAAGCAGTTTGAACACAGCCACGAGGAGATGGGAAGCACCTGTTGTGCAAGTATGTAAGGATTTCCTTCTACAATTGTTCTTTTCATTTCTAGAACAAAGTCTCTTGTAGTCCAAGCTGACCTCAAGCTCAGTATGTAGCTGAGGATGATCTTATGATTCTCCTGCATTCAGCTCTGAAGTGCTGAGATTATAGGCATTTATTTATTTAGTCTCATGATGTAGCCCAAGCTGGCCTCAAACTCTCAATCCTCTGGCCCATACCTGAGTGCTGGAATCAGGTGTGTGCCACTATGCCCATTTGATAAGGATTCCTGAAGCCCATGGCTGACTGTCGGAGGAGGAGCTCTGACCTGCGAGTCAACCATTTCCCGTCTGAACATGAGTCATCAGGCTGTTCTAGTTCCATGAAAACAAGCCACATGTCTGTCCGGGACCATTTGTCTCTTCTATATTTATCCAATTTACCTTAATTAAGTTTCCGTAGGTTTTCTTATGAAAAAGATAATGTTCAGACTGTCTAAAGTCCAATCTTCATGTCAATTAAATATAAGGAAGTCATCTTTCTCATTATAAACATATAACTAGTTATTCAGTTTCATCAAGCAACTTCTTCGGAATTTTGGTGCAATGAGTTTGCCAAGGCCTGGTCAGTCCTTGTGAGCTGAGGACATTTAGATCCCTCAAGTTGAGAAATCAGACCAAGGAGACGAAGTGCATCAGTATACCTAGATCAGTAAGAAAGAGACACTGCCACCCTGACTGCAATTGTGACCGATGGCGTGAGGCTCTAACGACCACAACAGAATAGATAGGACCCTTCCTAAAAATGGCTCTTCTTCATCCTGACTGTTCAGTTTGGTCAACCAAGATCCCTATCAGTGGCCTGAGAGATAATGAGAGACATTTGGGTGTGTATTGTGTTGCTTTTTGTTGCTGTGATAGAATGCCAGACACAAACAACATAAAGGGAAAAAAGATTTATTTTGGCTCACAGTTTGAGAGGGTTCACCTTGTGATTGCCTGTTTGACTCCGTGTTTCTGAGCCTGGAGTGAGGGGGAACATCATGGCGTGCGAGCATGTTTCAGAAACCATTCTTATCATGACAGAAAGGAAAGGGGGGAAGGGATGGAGGGAGAGAGAGGGAGTGAGTGAGTATAGGAGGAAGGGAGGAAGAGCAAGTCCCCAAGGACCCATCCCCTGGGACCTAGACTCCAGCTAGGGCCCACCTCAGGTTTTCTACAGTCTTTTAAAGCAGCATTGCTAGTTGGGGGCTTGTGGAGGACACTTCATGTTCAAACTGTAACAGCTTTCGAAGGTGTGGAGCTGGGGCTGCAATAACCATCTGTGGGTGGAACGCTGGCCTGTGAGCTGGCCCTATTGCAGTTGTCTTGGCTGCCTCGTGAGGGCAACTGCAGGTGCAGTGGCATGTCACCTCCGCTTTGTAAGCCAAAGAGTGTTTCTCACTGCCTGTGTGAATGCCTTGAAGAAACAGGAAACTGACCTCATGAATACATGCTATCATATTATTAGAACTTCTGGGTTTGACAGAAAAAAAAAAACACGGTTTTGTAAATAGAAATTCAATTTGCTTATATAACAGAGCTGCTGTCACTTTAGCTTCAGCTAGATCCAGCTGCTCAAAAAAGTCCTCAGGGTGTCTTGCTTTCCACGTGGCCCTGCTCACTCCTGCTTGCATTATTGGTATATAGGCATATGCACCCCCCGACTCCTACCCTACGCCCCTTTGACAGCTCCAGTGAAGGGGAGCAAGTCTAACTCACTATTAAAAATCAGTCCCCAAGACAGCTATGACTGGCAGTGGTTAGGTACGCCCTTTCCTAAATCACTTGGGTAGGGAGGTAAGGGACACTGATGGGACCGTTGTTTTTGCCCAGACATATGGACATATTCTGCCATTACCCCTCAAGTTATTTTGCATCCCTGTGCAGTTGCGCAGGAGATGCCATTCCAGGTATGCAGGGAGTCGGGCAGACATGGCTCTTGTGCTCTTGGTGTGTGCGAGCTCGCCTAGACTGGGGGAAAGCTGATTAGGGTCTGATTTTATTGCTCGGTCTCAAAGGGGCTTGCTGGAAGTGGGGATGCTTGAGAATAGAGACAGGAGATTGACGCTTTGAATTTTGGCTGTTCTAAAAGAGACTGCAAGTGTGTTTGTGTAGCAGATGTGTGGATTATATGACTCAGCACCAATCAAGAGCTTGGTCTGCACCATTTTATTTGCATAGTGTATTATGGTGACCTAATTTGTGCATCTGTCAAACCCATAACCAGGTGGGTAGGGATGACAGAGCCAACAGGTGCAGCGATCTGATGTAGTCTCTGCATTTTGCATCTAATCCATCCCAGCAAGACCCGTACAGACACCAAAGTCAGAAAGGGACTTCCCCACCGTGGCCGCTAATTTGACCTGCAACTTTGCAGGCTCCCTGGCTTTGCTCCCACTGCAAGATCATGGCATCTTTGTGCTACATTCATTAAACCAACTCTGAAGCCTCTAGATTCGCTCTGGCTGATATGTTCTCATTGAACCCAGCCCACAAGTGAGCCTGGGGTGCTGCTTTGGGAGAGAGCATCAGCTTGCTTACAAGGTGACTAAGCAAATCCCAGATGCCTACAGGTGAAGGCTTTGTTGGCCCTTTACCCAGATCCAAAGGGATATATGTGTGTTTTATTTACTCATTTAAAAATATTATTTATCTATGTTATTACTGGTGTGTGTGTGTGTATGTGTATGTGTGTAAGTCACCAAGCAGCTTTTGGGAATTGATTCTCTCCTTCCATAGTAGGTTGCAGGGACTGAATCCAGATGGTCAAGCTTGCATGGCAAGCACTTTTCTCCACTAATCTATCTTGCTGGTCCATGTAAGTGGTTATATTATTTTATTATTTTATGTGTGTGTTTTGCCTATATGAGTGTATGTGCATTGCATGCATGCCTGATGCCTACACAAATAAAAAAGGTATTAGATAGATCTTCTGGGACTAGAGTTACAGATGGCCGTGAGCCTCCATGTGGGTGCTGGGAACCGAACCTCAGCAAGGTCCTCAGCAAGAGCAACAATTGCTCTTAACCACTGAGCCCTGTTTTTTGTTGGGCCATTTGAGGCCCGGGCATGAGGCCCAGTGTAACTCCCTGAACCTAACTTGAGTTTGGAGAGGTGTGGCTCAGCACAGCCTGACCTAGGCCCGCCTCTGCCCAGCCACTGCTGATGTAGCAGGATATTATTGGCCCTTATTCTTTACTCCACCTTACCCCATCCTCAAGACTCCCGTCCATTAGCTCAGCCCTATATAAATTCCTGCCCTGATGCAATAAAGTGAGATCCTGCTTCGACAGACTCTGGCTCAGTGTGTGTTTCTCCCCCGTGGCCGGAAGGTGGGGGTCTGGGTAGTTCAACACTCACCATCCCGCTCAACCCCAGGGAGAGACTGACCAGGCCGGCTCTGCCTCAGCCCTATCTTCTGGAAAACCCGGCAGTTCCTATTCATTATTATTCATGTTTATTTCAGAGTGTGTGTATGTGTATCCACAGAGCCAGAAAAGCGTATTGGGTCCCCTAACGCCTAGAGTCATAGGTGTTTGTGAACCATTTTAAGCAGATGGTATGAATTGACCGTGGAGTCCTTTGGAAGAGCGGTAAGTGCTCATATCTTCTGAGCCTCTCTCCAGTCCCTGTGAGTGTGTTTTAAATAAAACGATTGCTAAGATAATTTTGTACTAGATAATCTTGGTTATGTTGGACAATCTAATAATAGAGAAATAAGTTGCAGTGGGGTCCCTGGAGGTTGACCTATACCAGACCTACCCGACTTTGACAGCTTTTCTTTCTCAGTTGGGGATCCAAGCTACATGCACTATGTCCAGTGAAAGGACGCTCTTTGAACATGTTAAGCGCATCAGGGAGAGAACAACGGTCCACTCAGCCGGGCCAGCTGATTCATCCTGAGGGCTGCCCCAGAGCCTATACTGCCCTCCCAGGGAGCCAGCAACAAGAAGTTCAGGGCCTTTGTGCAGTGCTTCTGGGAGCTGAGGACTAATTCCTGCTCCCACCCATGCTCCTGTGCAAGTGGCTGATATAGGTTTGTAACCCCACAGTTTTGTTTTAAATATTCATTTTGGATTTATTTTACATGTATGGGTGTTTTTCCTACATGTATGCATTTGCACCTTGTGCATGTCTCGTGGAGCATTATATTCCCCGGAACTAGAGTTATGGATAGTTGTGAGCTATTACTGGGTGCTAGGAACTGAACCCTGGTTCTCTGCAAGAGCAGCCAGTGCTCTTAACTGAAAGCCAGCCATCTCTCCAGCCACTGTTTCTACTGCTATTACTGTTTTCTGCAGAAGTTGTTTATCACAGACAGATGCATTTAGAATGCCTGCCACGTTTGCTTTCAAGTCAAGTTTTAGAATAGGGAGAAGGGCTATCATTTTAGATCCTAGGGTACTGGAGCGCTCAGGGTAAGGGACGCTCACACAGCCTCTGGAAGCTGAGTTATATCCACGAATCACCCAAAGCTCATCACCATCTAACCATGGAGGGAGGGAGAGAGAAAAATAGACTTTGTATTAGATCTTTCGCATGTCTTATTAGCTGGAGGTTTCTAGAGGGCAGAAAATAGTCTTTCACTTCGGTTGTGCTTTCTCCCTGGGGACTTCAGGGGCACTTCCGTGCCCTGTGCCTCAGCCCCACGTTTGAAGGAAGAGGATTTGAAGGAAAAGGTCTGAGGTTCTAGCTTGCAATACTCCTTTCCGCTTTCTGTTTTTACACGGGATTAGGATCTGTCGAAGAGGCCAGCACTCTGTGGAGGAGCCCGTTAGCTGGGTTATGTCTGTTTCCTTCATTAGTTTCTGAGCTTGCAGAGTCCCTACCTTTACAGTTGTAGTAGCTATGCACATGCCCACAGCTGCCTGGACAGCTACTTTCTCTCAGAGAAGTCTGCATTCATTCATTTTAGGAGTCCTGATAATTCCCTTGGAAGCCTCCCGAAAGGCCCCAGTGTCAACTTTTGGCAGCTCTTTGAGATCTGGAGGATGGAGGAGGTAACCCAGGTGAATGTATGATTTGATAAGGACAGATTCTTTTCTAGAATTTTCCAGCTCAACCCAGGGCCCCTGGCTAAGATGACGGCAGTTTAACAAAGCAACAAGAGACTTTTTCCAGTGCCATGAAGTCCTCAGATGGGGGTTGGGGCTCACTCCATATTTGTCCCAGACCCTGGCATGGGAAGGGGAACAAGGCAGTGCTACCCACCTATCCATCCATCCATCCATCCATCCATCCATCCATCCATCCATCCACCCATCGTCCATCCATCCATCCCTGTCCATCCACCCATCTATCCATTGTCCATCCATCCATCCCTGTCCCTCAGTGTTGGAACACTGAGGAGCCTAGTCCAGGCCCAGTCCTCACTTCCACTCTGGTTAAAGTGTTAAGGAAAAGTCAAGCAGGTTCAAAGAATAGGTGTGCGGGAAATCCACTGAGGAGCTCTGCATGCACGTCCTGGAAGCATACGTGCAGTAGGAAGGGAGATAATGACAGCCAAGTGAGGCTGTGTTTGCCTGGTGCAAGTGAGATTTGTGCTCAGCGATCACCAAAAGGCCTCTCAGGCACATCAAGCACTGAAGACAAAACCTTCTTTCCCTGGGATGTGCAGTGTCAATCCCAGGATTTGAGGGTAAGTGAGTAATAAATAGAAATAATGTCTCAAAGTCTATGCAGGAGTATGCTAATTGTATGTAAACCAGATGCAAATGAACCCGGGACTTCCCTTTACTCTTGCTCTATTGCCCTGGGTCATTTATGTATGTATTTATGTGTGTATCTTTAGATAGATACATAGATGTTGGTTTTCATCCTCAATTTCTGGTTCATAACTCTGGTGGACCTTGTCTGATAATGGTTTACTAACAACTTGTTCTAGAAGGGTCCTGCTGTCCATGATGGAGGGAAGATTGCTGAAGAGAGACTGCTAGGTTTTCCAGCTCAGTCTGCTAGCAATTAGTGTAGATGATGAAAACTCCATAGAATCCCCAAAAGACTAGTGTTTGGAGAGCCTCCGGACAGCTCAGCAAGGGTAGTGCTAAAAGGTGGTGTGCCTGGAGAGCCATGGAAGCACCAGGCTTCACTCCCTCCCCACACCTTACCCTGTCTATCTGTTCTCTGGTCTCCTGTGAAAAGAGGTCTCTAGCTGGGGTGGTGGTGGCGCATGCCTTTAAGCCCAGCACTTGGGAGGCAGAGGCAGGTGGATCTCTGTGAGTTGGAGGCCAGCCTGGTCTACAGAGTGAGTTCCAGGACATCTACAGAGTGAGTTCCAGGACAGGCTCCAAAAGCTACAGAGAAACCCTGTCTCGAAAAACCAAACCAAACCAAACCAAAACAAACCAAAACAAACCAAAACAAAAACCAAGAAAAAAAAGAAAAGAGGTCTCTAATAAACTGTAAGTGTTTGCATGAGTTTCATGAACCTCTCAAACACGTTGTTTGGACACGCTGTTTAGACAGAAGGTTTACTTTGGTTCATAGTCTTGGAGGTTTCTGCCCATGACCAGTTGGTTGGCCCTGATGCTTTGGGACACTTCATGGTGAGAGCAAAATCCAAAAAGAGAGTGGAGTGCAAATACCTCCTTAAGAGATGCCTCCTCTATGACCTTAAATCTCCTAGTAGGTCTCATTTCTTCAAGTTTTACCACCTAACAGCACAATAGGACCAAACCTTTGAGGGAGGGACATTTCAGATCCAAACTACAGCTCCTAACTTAAAGCCATCGGGTTAGAAGCACACATAAAATGAGCTGGGGAGTGGAGCTGGAGGGAAGGCTCAGCAGAGAACACTCACTGCTCTTGCAGGGGACCTAGGATTATCTCCTTGCACCCATATGGAGCTTACAATCATCTATAATTCCAGGCAAAATAATATACTCTTCTGGCTTCTGATGGGGGAAAAGCCACTAGCCAATCACATCAAGTTGGGGTATGGCCACTTGGACCCCAGGTAGAAAATCGAAAGAACACAGGTGTGCTCTCTCTCCATGCGGTGTCCGCAGGACGGATAGGACTGCGGCGTGAGTGGCATGAGTCCCCCCCCCTTTTCTTTCATTAATAATACCTGTTCCTATTGAGCTGGCTTGGTTATTGTTTTGTGCCGACTTAATACTTCTTCATCTGACACCCAACGTGGCTTTTAGGGCCCAGCGTGGCTTTTAGGGCCACATAGACCATTCCAGCCCTCTCCAGGCTTACAATTCCACGCTCCCGACTCCTGCCCAGCTCCCTCCCGTTTCTTTATCATGCCTTTCATTGAATATGTATGTATGTCTATATAAATAATGCTTAAGTTTTCCATAATAAACAATACATTTTCCTGCAGTAATCTTTGAAGTTTCCAGAAAGAAGATGGGGCCCCACAACAACTCTACCTGGTTACTATGACATCATGATGCTGATAGCGCTACTATGAGACCTGTTTGGATACCAGCTGCACAGGATGGTTCCAACTTGGTTAGCTTACATGGTGCACTTCTTTTACAACATTCTGGCCAGACCTCCATAAAATACTCAGAGACTATTTGCAATTTTACCAGGCCAAATATTAATCTAGTAATTTAACCATCATTTATTTTTAAAAGGATCCCCTAGAAAGTACATCGCCCCCATGACAGCTGGAAGTAACTTTAGAGGATGACGTCCCCTCTCCCAGCAAAGTTTGCCCTCAGGCTTAGGGACATCATTTAGGGGTTGATTATAACTGGTATACGGTTGAGGGATGGGGGAGGAATTTTATAGACTCAGGGAAAAAAAAAGAGGGATATTTGGATGATGGGATAAAAGATTGTATTTATGAGTTATTGTTTTTAGACAATTATATTGGTATAGATTTCTGTATATTGATAAAAAGTTAAATTATATTGAATATTGTATGCATATATGCTTCTACCTCTGTTTGAAACATTGTTTATGTATCGATATATATATTTACCATACTGCAATGTACATTACTACCTCCGATTAAGATACTTATACATTGTTTATATTTGAAAGTCATTGTCCTCATTTATTGCACAGTTGTTTATTGTCTTAGTCTTTAAGTTAGATAGGTATTGAGAATTATAGATCAATAGTCATCTATGTTGTTATATTTATGATTAGACTAATCAGGTTCTTTAGATACATAGAGATTATATTCAGTATAGACAGATAATCTTCAATCTCTTCAAGGAACTGTAGAAAATGGCCTTTAATCTAATTTAGAGTTTCATAGTTTCGCGACAATGAGACACAATCACTCCTGGCAACACCAATCTATTCCCAAGAGAATGTTGAGCACCAGAGACACTCCACCTGGAGCCTTTCTTCTTGGCAGAACTGGCCTCTGGGCAAAGAAATGCCCATACCTCAACCACTGACAGAGATACAGAGTATCTGTAAATGGATAAAACAGAATTGTCATATCCTGCCAAGACAGGGTAAGATAGTTTTGAAAAGTTTCTTGCTTTTGAAAATGGTATGTCAGTTACTTTAGGCCTTAGCCAAAGTTGGTCGCTTCAACATTGCAAATGAGACTTTGGGTGATTGCCCAGGTAGTCAGTTGTCTCTGTCATTTGTTGCACATTTTGGAAGTTTCCCGATTACACTTCCTGTCCACTCAAGTAATATTGTTTCCCTTCTCAGATCTCTGATGGAGTTGAAGATTAAATAATTATAGTTACCCTCCTCACAGTTTAGCCAAGCTTAATTTCAATGTAATAGTTAGACTCCTTTAACCATCATTTATTTTTAACAGGATCCCCTAGAAAGAACATCGCCCCCATGACAGCTGGAAGTAACTTTAGAGGACGACATCCCCTCTCCCAGCAAAGTTTGCCCTCTATCATAAAATAGAATGTTTATTAAAATTTTTGTTATGCATTCCTTGCTTAATATTGTTTATTGTTTGTAATTTTGTATTTGGTGTCTGTTCCTATTGTATATAGCTATGTTGGGTTTGGATTGATCTTGTTTAGACAGAAGGGGGAGATGATGGGGGAAAAGCCACTAGCCAATCACATCAAGTTGGGGTGTGGCCACTTGGACCCCAGGTAGAAAATCGAGAGAACACAGGTGTGCTCTCTCTCCATGCAGTGTCCACCGG
Source organism: Ondatra zibethicus (assembly GCA_004026605.1). Taxonomy (NCBI): domain Eukaryota; kingdom Metazoa; phylum Chordata; class Mammalia; order Rodentia; family Cricetidae; genus Ondatra; species Ondatra zibethicus. The sequence continues at coordinate 102,418 of PVIU01001825.1, forward strand.
ACTAATAGGACTGCGGCATGAGTGACGTGAGTTCCCCCCTTTTTCTTTCATTAAAAATACCTGTTCCTATTGAGCTGGCTTGGTTATTGATTTGTGCCGACTTAATACTTCTTCAGGCTTCCATGAGTATCAGGCACATGCATGCTGTACATACATACATGCAGGCAAAACACGCATATAAAATAAAAATAAACATACATATATGTGTGTACAACAGCAAATAATAAAAAGATAGGCTATGAAGGAGAGCATGGGAGGGTTTGGAGGGAGGAAAGGGAGTGGGGAGATGTGATTATATTATAATCTCAGAAAATAAAAGAAGCAATGAAAGTTTAAAAAAAATTTTAAAATATAACTTGGGGAATACTGGCATCTGAAGTAGGGGAGGGGTGGTTGGGGTGACCTAGTCCTCAACTGGTGGAATCTGACATGATCTCCAAGCAGACAGTGTCAGAACCAGGCTGGGTTAGAGCACGCCCACGTAGCGCCTGCTGGTAGGGAGAAATGGCGGTTTGCCTGATGACAGGGAGAAACGCCTGAACCTTCTGAGGTCACAGAAGGAGATCCGGGCGGGAAGTGTGTGGTAGGAGAAATGGAGGCTGAGTTCGGGTTGGGTTTTTCTTCCATGTGATCACTCCAGGGAGAGTTAAATTAAGATCCGGCACGCCCTGATTGTCTGGCAGAGCTGGGGAGGGCACCTGAAGGATTGTGGGTAACTAGGTGATTTGCCACCGGCAGCCACAACTGGGCCATCGTCTGCTCTGAGCTGGCTTTCCCGAAGACTCTGTCCTGGAGTCAGTGAGGGTTGGGTTATCTTAGTTCTGTTCTGCTCCCTTGTTGGACAGAGCAGCCCTCGCAGATGGTGGGCCAGGGCCTAGCTCTGAGGTCTGTTTTCGCTATTCACAGTTATGCATATACAGTTATATATACATATACAGTTATTCATATGTTCTCAGTAGCATTGGTGTCCCTACCTGTCAGAGGCTGCCCACCCTGATACTGATATACTCAGCTAGTCTGGGCTACCCCTCTCCTCTGAGGCTATCCCTTCTCTCCGAGCCTCCATTTCTCAATTAGAGATCAGTGAATCAATCACTCCTTTCTCTGTCACACCCTGAAGAAGTGAGGACTGATGCTGCCTCCTTCCTGCCCCCTCCCCTCTTTCTGCAGCCATTAGAATATCAAGTTGGACATAAGATCCCTGGAAGTTCCTGGACAAGCTGTCATCACATTGCCTTTGTCAACCCTGGGTCTGCAAGGCACTTTCAGGTAATGATAAAGACGGCACTAATAACTTGTACTCAGAGAAGGCTTTTGCTTTCAGGGCTCTTCTACCTCTGCTATCTCATTCTGTTATTATTTTTATCATTATTATTTGGCTTTTTGAGACAGGGTTTCTTTGTGGCTTTGGAGCCTGTCCTGGAACTAGCTCTGTAGACCAGGCTGGTCTCGAACTCACAGAGATCCGCCTGCCTCTGCCTCCTGAGCTGGATTTAAAGGCGTGCGCCACCACTGCCTGGTGTTATGTTATTTTTAAACAGAGGATTCTGCCGAATGGAAGCAAATGTTCCTGGGGAAGGGAGCAGGGAGCGCTAAAGTTTGTCGCTGGCACAGTGCTGGGACTCTACAGTGCTTCCTTTTGAATCTACTCGGTCCCCCTCTGGACCCCTGGTACCTTGCACCTGACAGCAGAAGCTTTATTTGTCAGGTGTTGAAAATGCGAGTCAGGACCGGTCAGGTGGCTCAACAGGTAAAGGAGTTTGCCTTGCCTGATGACTTGAGTCTGATTCCCCGAACTCATGTAGAGGTGAAAGAAGGAACTGACTCCACGAAGTTGTCCCCTGACCTCCACATGAGTGACAACCCCCCACTAACAAAAACAAGTCTTTTAAAAAGAAAAAAAATGCAAGCCAAAGCCAACTCAGCTCCTTCCCTTACTCCTTTCTTCCCTCTCCCTTCCTTCTTTCTTCTTTTCCTTTCTTGACAAAGAGGCAGATACAAATAAATGGTAAAAACCACTTGATCCTATCAGCGCTACCTAACTTAAGATGTCTGTGGAAGACATACAAAAACCGGTAAATAATCGAAGGGTGTTTTCAATTCTTAACTCTTTTGAGGGCCTCGATGCTTCGATTTATAGCACCCCACTGGGTCTCCAGTCGGCATTTTTATTGTTTCGCTCTGTCAACTTTCTTTGGAATGCTTCAGAGAGAAGGCCTCCCTCAACGTCCACAACCCACTTCCTCTTCTCTCTTTCTTCCCAACATGTAGAATCTTGTACTTAGCAGAAGTCTCTCAGCCTAGATTTATGTTATGCATCTCTCATGCATAAGCCCAAAGGAAGGTGTGAGTGAAGAAGTTTGCTTCAGGCATTTCTCAGAAACAGAAACAGCTGCATCCTAACGGCTGCCCAGCCAGCAGCAGTGTCAAGAGCTTTATCTCTGTGTTGATGATGAACCCAGGGGCTCACACTTGCCAGTGATGCCCCCACCCTGTGAGGCCATTTTGATATTAGTATTGACCCTCTTCCTTGCTTAAGGAATAGGACAATTCCAGCTAGGCCTGGTGACAAATAGGTCTATAATTCCAGGTACTCCTGAGGTTTGCAAGTTCAAGGCCTGCCTGGGCTACAAAATGAGTTCAAGGTCAGCTTGAGGAACTACTAAGAGCTTGTCTTAAGAGAGCTGAGGGTACAGATCAATGGTGGTAGAACATTTACTCTAAACAGGCTAACCCTGAGTGTATTGAAGGCGGGTATATGTATGTGTATGTGTGTTAACTTGGTGAGCATCATATTTTTGTCTTTTCCGTCCTACAGGCAGCTGCTCTGCTGAAAACCTGATTTATCCCCCTCTGTTTTCTCCACTGGTTGCCAAATATACATCTTGTACAATATACTGTTTTGTCTCATTTTTAAGCCTGCTTCAGAAATGGAACGCTATCATATATCTTCTTTTTTAACTTTTAATAACTTATCTTGGCAGCTTTATTGAGGTAATACTCAGATACCATACAATTCCTTCGTTCGAAATATATATTTCATTGGTATTTAGTATACTCACACATCTGTACTTCCTTCAGTAATCATGGTAGCACACACCTGTAATTCCAGGACACAGGAAATTTGGGGCAGGGGACTGAGAGTTCTAGAGCAGCCTGGGCTATATGTTGAAACAATAAAGGAAGAAAGAAGGAAGAGAGGAAGGAAAGGAAGGAAGAAAAGAAGGAAGGAAGGATTAAGGCCACTAGATGTCTCAGAAGATAAAGACACTTGTCACTAATTCTCATGGCCTTAGTTCAGTCCCTGGAACCTATATGGTGGACAGAGAGAACCAACAACCATGAAGCTTTCCTCTGCCTCCTCATGTGTGCCTGGTATGCATGTGTGCATGTATACACACAATAAAGAAAGAAACATAAAAACAAAATAAAATAAATATAAAGAAAGAGAGGTAGCTCCCATTCTTCTGTCCTGCAGTCCATCCTAGCAGGGGTAGGAATGGTGGCCGGGGCTGGGGGCTGCTGTTCACACTGCATCATACTGTCAGGAAGCAGAGAGTGAGCAGGAAATGGGGCTGGGTGGGCTATGAAAACCCAAAGCTACCCTCAGTGATCCATTTTCTCTAGCAAGGCTCTAACTCCAGAAGATTCTATAACCTTTTCAGATACTGTCAGCAGCTGAGCACCAGGTCTTCAAACACATGAGCATATTGGGGGGAGGGCACCTCACATCCAACCACTATTTGGTGTCATGTGGTACACAAGCACACACACACACACACACACACACACACACACACACACGAGACAGAGAAAGAGAGAGCGCATATTGTGATTTCGTCTTATAGAAACCCACTGAAGTGCAATCAGTCATGGGGCTTTGCTCTGATGACCTTTCCCGACCCCAGCCACTTCCCAAAGCTCCTCTTCTGAGTGCCACAGTCAGATTACCTTTCTACCCTGTCTCAAATAAAGATAACTAATGATCAAAGAAGGCATGAAAAGTCAACCTCTGGTCTCCACACATACGTGTACACATGTGCACTCACACCCAACATACACCTAAGTAAATACAAATACATAAATAACAAGTCCTTTCCCAGGCATGGAAGTAGAGCCCTTGCTCCCATCTACAGCTTATTTCTCTTTTAAAGTTCTTTTCTATTTCTGTTTTATGTTTATGGGTGTTTTTTCCAGCATGTTTGTCTGTGGCCTTGCGCATGCCTGGTGTCCAGAGAGGACAGAAGACAGCATAGGAGTTCCTGGAGTTGGAGCTATTCTATGGTGTGGACTCAGGAGTAGGACTTTCTAGGATAAAGGAAATGTTCTATTTAGTATATTATACAGTCCAGTCGCTGCGTGTTCTGTGCATGTATAAGAGCGTATGTGTGTGTGTATATAGTGCATGCATTTGTGTGTGTGGTGTGTGTGTGTAGTGCAAGCATTTGTGTGTGAATATGTGTGTATTTAGTGTATGCATTTGTGTGTGTATGTAGTGCATTCATTTGTGTATGTGTGTATAGTGTATGTATTTGTGTGTATGCTTGTGTACATGCGCGTGTGTGGAGGCCACATGTCAACACCTAGTATTTTCTTCTATTGCTCTCCACCTTATTCTCTGAGTCAGAGTCCCTCACTGAATCAGGAGCTCTGTGACATGAGGGCCTGGTTGGTTTCTGCCCTCCCACCAGGTCTCACAGTCATTAGGTCCCAAAGAATCACACAGAAGGTCTATATAAGTTACAAACTGATTGGCCCATTAGCTCAGGCTTCGTATTAGCTCTTATAACATATACCAGCCCATTATTCTAGTATATGTTAGCCACATGGCTTGGTACCTTTTTTGGCGGGGCAGGTCACATCCTGCTTCTTCAGTGTCTGGGCAGGACTGCAGAAAGAGCTTCCTTCTTCCCAGAATACTCCTGTTCTCATTGCTCCACCTCTACTTCCTGTCTGGTTTTCCCACTTATACTTTCTGCCTGGCTACCAGCCAATCAGCGTTTATTTAAAATATAATTGACAGAATATAGAATTGTCCCACAACAGAGCTCAGTGATGGGCCAGGAGCTCAATGATGGGCACAGTTTCCCCAGCACCTGGATTATGGGTGCATCCCACTATGCCCAGCTTTTTAAATGGGTCCTGGAGATCCCCAGGTCCTTATGTGTGTGCAGTGATCACTCTACTGAATGAACCATCTCCCAGGTCTCATGTGGCTCTTATGAAATACACACATGAAATACTTATGGCTAATATGACTGAATTGTAAATTATATCTAACATTAATTAAACTTTCTATTTAGATATCTGCTTGCAGCTAGAACTGCCCTATTGGACACAGTGTAGTAGTAATACAGTAACACTTCTTGTCCAGTTACCAGAACATGCTCTTCCCTATTGGACACTGTGCAGTATTGCAGTAACGCTTTCTTGTCCAGTTACCAGCACATGCTCTTCAGCTTTCTGTTGCCCTGAGCAGCCTAGGGAACAGGAGTCTGTCCTTCTTCCACAGACTGAACTGAAGCCTTGCTGCTCTTGTTGCTGCTTTCTGCTCTGACTTCTGGTTTCAAGGCTTGAGGGAAGGACTTGTCCTTGCTAGGTCTCTTTCCTGCATGACCCGAAGTTGCTATTCTGGACTCAACCCTCTTGGGGCCATCCTGGGCTTCTGTGTGTTGGGCCCCAGCCACTGTGACTGGAAGGAGGCTGCTGCGCTGTTTCCGGGGCAGCTCCAGCCCTTTTCTGTCTTGTCTCATGGTTCCATAGCTGGCTAAAGACTGGAGGATGTATTTGAGGGCTAGGGAAGTGGGAGAGAGGAAAGAATAGTGGAGGTAACAAGAGATAGATAGATAGATAGATAGGGAGAGAGAGAGGGATAAAGAGAGAGAGAGAGAGAGAGAGAGAGAGAGAGAGAGAGAATAGTGGAGAGCATCCAGTTCTAAGGAGGGTAAATGACTGGTGGGGGGGGAGGGAGGGTCAAGAGACTGGGGGCTTTGAAGTGTATAACAGACACTTTGATACTGAAGGAGTCTGGAGGCCAGCATGAGCTTTGATATGCTGATAGGCGCTACAAGTAGCTGTAGACCCCTTCTGTCAGAGGTAAGGACAAAGACTCCCTTTGGCAGATGGGAGCACGTGTCACAAGTTGCTGAGGAATACTGGATTTTGTTGAACCACCAGAAATCTTGCGGTCCAGTTTGAGATCAATTCTGGACATATGGGGTGCCTTTTGGAGTTTGGAAAATTGGACTTTCCTTTGGGCCTGACAGGACAAGCATGTGTGAGCTAGCCTCTTACTCCTTTTTACTTTCCTGGCTTACCGTGTGGTGAGTTTTCACCCAACCTAGTGGAACGTGGAAATTTCTTCTGCTGTGTTCTGCTTCTCCTTCCTTCTCTCTCTCCCTCCCCCTCTCTCTCTCCCTCTACCCCCCTTCCTGACTGGCCAGCAGCATGACATCCTGGGAGCAGCATGGGTCAGAGGTACAGCCTTCATGATGTCACCACTGTTGACCCACAGCTACTCCTCTGATGCTCTGGATAGACGCTGGCCCCTCGGAGGCTGTCATGTGCCTCGCCTTCTATATAGCTGTGGCTGCCACTGCTCCCTGGAGCCGCTGAACATGTGGGTGCTGGGAGAGGGCTGTGGTATGACCTGGGTGTGCACACACATGTACCCACACTCTCACAGGCATGCACACACCTGTACCCACACTCTCACAGGCATGCACACACGTGTACCCACACTGTCACAGGCACGCACACATGTGTACCCACGCTCTCACAGGAATGCACACGCATGTACCCACACTCACAGGCATGTACACGCGTGTACCCACACTCTCACAGGTATGCACACACGTGTACCCACACTCTCACAGGCATGCACACACGTGTACCCACACTCTCACAGGCATGCACACACATGTACCCACAGTCTTACAGGCAGGGCCAGCTTCCACTGTGGGAAGCAATGGGGCTTTCATTTTCCTTTGGAGCCTAACTAAGTCTCCCCGGTGGTCTGTCCTGGCTCCAGGGCCTGTTTGTCTGTCTTTCCATGTCCTTATTAGATGTCTACAGAGCAGACAGCCTAGCTATAGGTGTCAGGTACAGGCCCTTCACTGAGGTTAGGGACTCTGGCTAACAGCTTCAGGTCCCGGGGAAATTGGAAAAGAGGGTCTCCATAAGGATACTCTTAAGTCTAAGGTGTTGAGTGTTGCCCTTTACCTCAGCTTGCTTATGCCTCCTGTGTTGAGCTTAGCACTGGGGCAGGGACCAAAAGGGACAAAGGAAACCCTAAAAAGAACAACACTGTTTCTATTTTCAAAAATTTCTCTAACCTCACTATAATCCCAACCCTAACTATAGCCACATCCCTGACATCAAATCTAATTTGATTTTCTTTTTCTTTCTTTTTAACATTTTGTTTCGTTTTGTTGAGATGGATCTCACTCTGTAGCCCAGGCTGGCCTCAAATAAGCTGCAATCCTCCCGTACAAGACCCTTGAGGGTCAGGCTTACAGATGTAGGCCTCTACGCCACGCTCTTGAGCCCTGATCTCAGCCCTGTGACAACTTCAGTACCATCCCAGATTCCCATCCTAGCTCAATCTTCTCACTCCACCCTCTCTATTAATCCAAGTTCACCCCGCCAGCTAGGCTGGTCTAACAGGGCATGGTGGCAGCTGTCCACACCTCTGCCTCAACAGGCTGGGTTAACTGCATGTGATGGGGACAGCCGACTGGAATATCATCTTCTTAGACTCAAGTCCACCAGCCTCTGAGAATACCGGTGGAATGGTAACAGAGAATGCCTCTTCACCGATTTGGCCTTTGTGTTGAGTTGAAATACAATTGCAGCAAATTGTTCTTATTTCTCTTTCACTGGCTTGGATTTAGTAGTTCTTGGATTCATCTTCTAAACGTATGTTAATTATCCATGCCAGTCCTGAATCCAGCAGTTTGGGTAAGGACTGTGATTTTTCCTAAGATGACTGTAATTTTTGTGGGAGGGCTCTGTGCCACCTCCTACGGGCAGGGACTCTCTGGGCTGAGGGCCAACTGAAGATTTAAAGGAGGCATGGAAGAGCATTAGCTAAACCCACAGGAACAATGGATGCTCTTTAGCAAGCAGAAGAAAAGCAGCGGATGGCCTCTACTCCACACAATTCAGCAACTACGATTTGGATACATGCGAGGTCCTGGGAGCCATCTTGCCCAAGAAGGAACATCACAGGACATGGAAGCGGGATGCAGGGGCGAGGACACAGGCAGAACAGGACTCGCCCTCCGCTCCCCATTCCATGTTGCAGTATCAGAAAGGACTTCTTGCTGTGCATCCTGTGAAGCCGACCCCCCCCTTGTGTGAGGCAGTATCACATGGGGAGACAGACGTGCACAGCCCATAGGAATCTGGGGGCAGCAGTCCTGACAGGAGAGGCAGGGATGTTTGGGCACCCAGGTAGAGGGCCTTCTTGAGGAGCTCTGGACGGCTCTGGCTGAGGGGAAGAACAGAAGGCATCCTTAGAGCATGAGGTTAGAGCCAGGTAAAGGAGGAACTTCTGAGTTGGGTCGCAGTCTTAGAGGGGTGTAACTCTTCAGGGCAGAGAGGAAGCTGAGAGGGGTAGAGGGTGGGGATAGTGGAGGTGGAGATTCCCAGACTTCTTTCTCTTCCTGCCAATGATGGTTGGAACTGGCTCATACTGGTTCTTGAGGGCCTGCTCCTGCCGGCTCCAGAGGTAAGTCGGTCTTTTGAAATCTCTCCGGGTAGGAATATTTATACCAGACAACAGGCAAAAGCAGCAGAGCAGGATATTGTGTTTGCTTTGCTCACCAGTGCGCATCTCTTCTTCCCGCTTCTCATGGCTGAATGCAAGAGGTCAGAGTGCAGAGGAGCTTGGGCGAGAGACTCTGTCAGGGGAAGAGAAAGGTAAGGAGGGAAGAACAACCCATGCCAACAAACTCTGTGCCCTCACCATGGTGGCCACTGCCCCATTTCTACTGTGTGTATTTTATGTGGAACATATGTGTGACATGACACTGTTTCAGTCACTTTTAAGTGTACAGTTAAACACTATTAACTGTATCTACACTGCCGTGAAGCCATAGATACTATCCACTTCGGCAGCTAATTCTCTTTTCTTTCCTGTTCACCCCCCCTTTATTTTGAGCTAGCCCAGTCTGGCCTTAGACACACTATATAACCAGGGATAACCATACACTTCTCCTGCCAGTATCCCTGATTGCCGTGTTTGCAGGAGCATGCCACCGTCACACCTGGTGCATGCAGTCCTGGGATGAACCCAGAGCAGCTGGGATGCATTACTGACTGGTACAGCTCTAGCCTCTCCAGAGCTCTTTTCTTCATGCAAAACTAAAGCGCTAAATTAGGCATGGTGGCTCATGCCTGTAATCTCAGAAGGCTGAGACAGGAGGACAGAGGATCTGAGGCCAGCCTGAGCTACAGAGTGAAACTATCTCAAAACACCAAACTGCCAGGCTCGGTGGTCACACCTTTAATCCCAGCACTTGGAAGGCAAAGACAAGCATAGTACAGGTGAGGCCAGCCAGGGATACATAACAAGGTTCTATATCCAAAAACAAAAGCAGCCTGGTCTACAAGAGCTCATTCCAGGACAGTAGGGCTGTTACATAGAGAAACCCTGTATAGAAAAACAAACAAACAAACAAATAAAAAGCCCCCCCCAAACCAAAATACCCAAAAACAAACAAACAAAAAACCCCTACTGAAACACCCCAAACCTGATGTGGGATTCCCCTCTGTATGCTGTGAATATGTTTTATTACCATTGGTTAATGAATAAAGCTGTTTTGGCCAATGGTTTAGTAGAGCAAAGCCAGGCAGGAGATCTGAACAAAGACATAGAGTAGACAGAGTTAAGGAGACTTCCTGTAGCTGGTGAAGGAGAAAGATGCCATCCAGGTAAGCCACAACCTTGTGGTGATATATAGAATAGAAATGGATTAATTCAAGATGTAAGAGATAGCTAAAATATGCCTAAATCATTGGCTGAACAGTGTTATAATTAATATAGTTTTGTGTGATATTCGGGTCTGAGCCGCTGAGAAACAAATGAGCAGCCTCCACCTACAAATGGCGCCCAATGCGAACCAACTACATCCAAATAAAAACTGAGAGAACTTGGTAAGGAATTCTAGACACAAAAGAACAGAGTTAAGCACAGCTTCTTGGTAGCAGCATATTTTCAGATAGGCTCTGTTTGCAGGTGGTGGACTGAGGTGTGGCTCCTATAAGAGGTTTCCTGACTCAGCATGAGCAGGTGCATGGCTTCTTTAGGAGAAGTTTCCTGGTTCATACTGGTGGTCCAAACAGATGCTGGCAGCATGAATAGCTCCTGCTCTTTTGGGAGGTCCTGTTAGGAACCATTTAAATGGGGTTTGTGAGCAGAGTGCTACAAATTGCTTGATGGTGATATAGACCCACTGTGTCGCTGGAGCTAGGGTGGTGAGCATGGCTCGCAGAGCTGGCGATGAGCATACCTCTGCCATGTTTGACTGGGTGGGGCCAAAAGACAAAGCAACCTTAGTCTTGGCCACACTGCTTAGCATTTTAAGGAGCATTCCTGGTCAGAAAATGAGTATAGATACTCAATAAAGACAGATTCAGATGAAAAAGACCTCTAAATGAGTCACAGTGTTGGATAAATGTACATAGGCTTGGGAGAAAAAAATAAAACAAAGTCTTTAAAGAGGCAGTAAAAGTAAAATAAAACAGTACAGACAGTCATAAATTAAAGGAGTAAAGAAAAATAAGCCATGTGAAAATGGAATATACACAGAGAATCTGGATTATGTATATTATTGTGTTTTCTTTTGTTTGTTTTTGTTTTTTTTAACTTTATTTCATGTGCATTGGTATAACGATGTCAGATTCTCTGGAACTGGAGTTACAGACAGCTGCGAGCTACCATGTGGGTGCTGGGAATTGAACCCAGGTCCCCTGAAGGAGCAGTCAGTGCTCTTAACCACTGAGCCATCTCATCAGCCCCCTTATTGTGTTTTCTTTAAATTTTTTGGCTGCAGAGAGATATTTGACCAACATAAGCTAAACCAACATAAAGGTATCTTGACTTCAAAATTTGAGTCTAAGGATATGTTGCTTTGGGAAAGAGGTTCTGCTTTTGTTTACACAAAAGATGAGAAGGCTAATGTGGTTTGATGGAACAAGATCTCCCCAAAAGGTCTTCATGAACCCCTAAAAATACTTCACCCAACAAACAGCAGGAAGCAGTTTGGAGAGAACAACATCCAAATGTTTATAAATTACAAAAAAGACTATTTATAAATGTTTATTTTCATTTAAAGGGGGTTTATTATAAGTGATTAATGGTCACAGTCAATTTCTAAAACAAAAGGAGGAAGATGACATAAAAGTGAATACATTGATATGGACTTTGGTTTATCGATACAAATTTAAGGTTGATTTTGTTATACTGTGTATATGTATTTCTGCCCTTGTTTAAGGTATTATGTGTGCAGCTCATTTAAAAATGTAGTATATAATTAAAAATTGCAGATTAATACATAGTCATATATAATAGTCAAACTTGTAGTCATGATAGTTAGGTTTTCTAGATGTACAGAGATATATTTCAGATGAATAGGTATTCTTCAAGTCTTTCAAAGACCTACAAAACATGGCATTTAAAATGTTTTAAGAACTTAAACTTTTCACTACAAAGTGACATATCTCCTTGCAGCACCAATCTACTTCAAGAGATTGATAGGCATCGAAGAGGATATGGAGTCTGTTAGCCATTTGGGCAAAAAACTGCTCTTGCCTGGACTGTTTGATGGTCTGCCGTATGAACTGGATATGCAGGACCCACAGAAAAATGACTGCTGAACTTGCCTAAGTGAGACTGTCGTTCATGGTTCATGCTTCATAAGAGTCTGCCAGACATTCTGCAGGATACAGAGGAAAGTGACTGATAAACTATCAATAGTAGCAAAACAGTCTTTCAAATTTCCTGATTCATGGAAAAGTCTGCCAAATACTATGAGCCTGTAGGCTGAAGATGGATGCCCCAATGTTACAGAAGAACTTTGGGTGACTGTCCAGGCAGTGAGATGTCTGTGTCAATTCTAGAGTTTTGGAGGCTGTTTACAAAGCACTTCCTGTTAACTCAGGTAATATTATATCCTTCCTGGGTCTTTGATGGAGTTGAAGACAGTTATAGTTTTCCTTAGTTTATAATAAAAGATAAATTAGATATAAACTTTAGACTCAGAAAGATAGGATAGATGATAGAGTATTTTTCTTAATTAGCCAAATGTAAATTGACTAAATATTGTAACTATAATTCTTGCTTGATAACTGTTTTATATATGTAATTTTATGTTGAAGTTAAAACCTTCCTTTTTATGTAGACAGAAAAGGGGAGATTATGTGGGATTCCCCTCTGTATGCTGTGAATATGTTTTATTATCATTGCTTAATGAATAAAGCTGTTTTGGTCAATAGTGTAGCAGAGCAAAGCCAGGCAGGAAATCTGAACAGAGATATAGAGAGAGTGTAGGTGGAGTCAAGGAGACTCCATGTTGCCAAAGGAGAAAGACGCCAGCCAGAACCTTACCTGGTAAGTCACAGCCTTGTGGCGATACATGGATGAATAGAAATGGGTTAATTCAAGATGTAAGAGCTAGCTAAAATTATGCCTAAATCATTGTCCAAGCAGTGTTGTAATTAATATAGTTCTGTGTGATTATTCAGGTCTGAGCAGCTGGAAAATGAACGAGAAATCTCTGCCTACACAAACAACCTCAAACCTTCTACCCAGTATACAGCAACTCGACTCCTATTTCTTCCTTCCTTAGCCTTAGTAACCACTGACTACTCTGGTCTCCGAAAGTCTGACTACTATTCTAGGTGTTCAACTTGATATGATTGCCATCGTCTTGAGTTATCACCACTGAGACCACCCCAGGATAAGCACATTCTAGTTAGTGTTTCCTGCCTGCTTTTCTGGAAAACTATAATTAGAGAAAACCAGTTGAGCAGTATGTGAGCTTTACAGCTAAACCCTGGCACCAGGAATGTGTCTAACTCTGTCTTTACATTAGCTTGCGATAAACCAAGTACACTCCATCTTGAATGAAGTTGCTTTTGTCCTGACCAGGTTATATGCCTCTCCTTTGGACCCACATTGCAGGGATCCACTTGGTCTCCCCAGAACTATGCTTCTGTCAGTAAATCACTCATAGGCTCCAGTGGGAAGTGGGTAGAGCTGGCTTCCTCTCTTTGGTCTTATAGCAGTGTGCAAGAGCGGTTCTCACTCTGGAACTGAGCTGCTCAGACCTTGTTTAAATGAATTCACATAACAACTGCCCTTTTGGGCCTTCTTTATTTCACTTAACATTTTTTGTTTGTTTTATTTTTTGAGACAGTGTCTTAAGAAGCCTAGCCAGCCTTGAACTATGTATTACTTTTCTTTCAGTGGTAAAACATTTTACCTCGTGGTAAAATCTCGTGGGTACTTGTTAATCTAATCAAGTTTACAAGATTAAGTATCTCAGACTCCTGGTTTGTTTTTTTTTTGTGCGAATGTCTTTATTTAACACACGGGTGGGAGTGGGGGTGGGGTTGGGACCTGATCCAGCTGCACCCTATCTGGAAGGCATGAGGAGGCCTTAGGACTTTTTCATCATTCAAATGCCCACCCCAGGTAATTGCAGCCCTGCCCTGACCATGTTCCCTGTTCTTGGTGGCCCTGGGACCACCCGAGAGAGCAGGAGTGAGTCTCTGCTAAAAGTCCAGGTGAACTAAGTCCACATTTGGACTTAACTATTAGGAACGATAAATGAAATATTTTATCTAAGAAGTTCCAGTTTTCTCTGAGGCCCCAACCTCCAAGTGTCTGCTCACTGTAGATGCACAATAGGTGTTGAGCAGTTGAAGAGAATGCAGCCAGGGTGGGAATAGGGACTGGAGTCTCCAAAGGGACTTGGAAGTGTGTTCTAATGGGCTGGAGGTCAAGAGGGATCCCAGGTAGCCATCAGTATCCTAGAGGGACCAGAAATCTCCTTTCTAGAGTTGTCAAAGTAGCGTGGGCATGCTTTTCCTTCATTAAGTAATATTAGAAGGCTTGCCCCGATAACAGTGAATCTTTACTCTTTTGTGTCCCACCTCCCAGAGATCACACACTTAACAACATGACCTCCCCTTGGCAGCTGTTTTTTTGCAATAGAAAAGGGGTGGAAATTAGTTAAATGTCCACCCCCAGGTGAGAGAATGCTCTGCGGCTTGGGAAACAACAAAGCATCTCCTCCTGTGCCCATGCGGAACGAGCCTGACACCCAGAGTGCAGGAAGCAAGATGAGTTTGCATAGTGTGTTAGCAGGCATACAGGAAGGATGTGTGTGTGTGTGTGTTTGTGTGTGTGTGTGTGTGTGTGTGTGTGTGGTGTTCATGAAACGAGTGCTATGTTAGATGTCCAGGGAACACCCAGCTGGTAATGTCACATTTGAGCAAAAAGAACCAAGGTAGGAAGAGTTGCCCACGTGCATGGGCATTTGTGGTCTATATGTAGAATCATGTGTTCAGTCATCAGAGAAACCATCCCATTCAGTTTCTTGCCCCTCAGGGAAACGAGAATGAGAGGGATTCATTGAACTATTTTTTTCTATGTACAGCCAGGTGTTGCTTAGTGATAGAGACAGTCTAAGAAGTATGTAAGACTTTGTTCGGTAATTTTTGCCATGGCACAAAAGTCACAGAGTGTATGACATCTACCTAGGTGGTGTAGCCTGATCACTTATCCTAGTTTCCTTCTGTTTGTTGTTTTCAGAGTGACTTTATTATTGTGTATTTGTGCTCGATGTGTGTACATAGGCACATGCGTGTCACAGCACATATATGGAGGCAGAGGACAACTTTGTGGAATTGGTTCCCTCCTTCCAGGCTCTGGGGATCAAACTCAGGTTGTCAGGCCTGCGTGACAGGTACTTTGCCCACTGAGCCATCCCACCGACCCCACGAATTGATTTCTTGATGCGATGGGCACAGTAAACACAGGATGTGAGAGTCTTTGGCCAGCAGAAACAGTCTGCTGTTTTATAGTAAACCTATGTTGCTGGTTTCTCAGGGTTGAAAACTGAACCCAGAACCTGATGTGTGCTGGCAAATGATCAACCAAAAAGCCACATCCCCAGCCCCCATAAACTATTTTTACAACACAAGTCAAAGGATTATATTCTAAAACCAAAATAAAAACTACAGTATTGAAAATATATAGTGTCATAGCCATATAATTATTAGGCATTTTTCATAAATGTAGCTGTGATTATATTGCTTTAATAAAACTGACAGGACAAGAAATTTAAATAAAAGAACATTCTGGGGGCTGGAAAGATGGCTTAATAGTTAAGAGCACTTGCTGTTCTTAAAGAGGCCCTGAGTTTGGTTCCCAGAACCCACATTGAATGTCTCACAACTGCTTGTAACTCCAGCTCTGGGGATCCAAAGTCCTCTTCTGGCCTCCACAGGCACCTCCCACTCCCTATATACATAGAAATGAAAATGAAATACATATTTTTAAAAAAGCATCAGTACATGCACATAAATAATGCATCATGGCCACACTACGACTATGATGTTGCTAGGCTATAGGAAGTTTTCGGCTCCTTTATGATCTTACCAGGCCATCGTGTGCACTATCTGCTCTGGATGGAAGCATCCTTATGCAGTAGATGACTGTATTTTGTACACTTATTGTTTATGACAGAGTAAGTCCTGTGCGTTGGTTCTGTCTCCTCTCTTCCTCTGTTTATCCTGGAGCTAACAATAGCCTTTAAACATTTGCTTGGTGTTCTGGGAACCTTGCCTGGCTTTTTCTCCAGTTGTTCCTGCCGCTCTGGCAAATGCCTGTTGGTCTTCTTTCTTGATGGTGTTAGCTAATGTGTGTTCCACTTATCCCTGTCCCTGCTGCTCCAGACTGTCTGGTACCACACGCTTGGGCACCGCTGCCGTCTACAGACTTGTGTTTACTGTTCTGCTGAATTCCCGCTTTCTCTCAACCCCATCATGTCTTCCTTGGTTTGCAGTCTAGTTTTGTGGAACACATCCTCTGGTATTTCTTTCTTTTAAAAACAATTTTATTATTATTACTTTACCATTTTTACTAAGTCTTTGAAACCTTCATCCATTGGGTTTTGATGATATTCATTAGCTCCCACAGGACTCTAGCACTTCCTAGGACAATGCAAATGGGAACCCATTTTGCTGTGAATTTCTGTGTACCTATCTGAAAACCTCTGTATATCTCCTGAATAAACACAGACTTTCTCTTCCTTATTATTTCCTGAATGATAGTGTATAGCAATTATTTACACAGCATTCTCATCATATTACATATTAAAAATAATTTACAGGAGACCTAAGTCTACAAGAGGATATGGATAGATTATAAAGAGTTATGTCATTCTGTATAAAAACATGAATCATTAGGAATTTTGTGTATTGGGTAGCTTTCTGTCACGACTGCAAAAAAAAACGCCAGACACAAGCACCTTATGAGCAGGAAAGGTTTACGGTAGCTAATGGTTTTAAAGGTTTTGTCCATGACCATGCTGCCCTAGGCCTGTGACGAGGTAGCTCATCGTGGAGCATTACAGGCTGGAGGACCATTCACTTCCGGAAACCCAGTCCTTCTCGAGGGCATAGCCCAAAGACGAGACTTCCTCCCAGTAGGCCTCACCCCTTGAAGGGTCCCCATCCCTAATTCCAATAGCTCCATGAACTGATGATTGAGCCTTCAATGCACTGGCCTTTGGGGGAATGTTCCAGAACCAAACTATAGAAGCTGCCTGGAGGAGGATTTGTATAGACTTCTGCACAAACCATCTTCTCAGTTGTATGCTTGACTTAGATTCCCTGCTCGCCCAGGTTCTGGGTGCCTCAGGCTCTCTGCTCACAAGGAACCTCCAAACACATCAGCCTGCTACCTCTCCATCTGCCTGCTTTCTCCCAGACTTGGTTGAAACCCGTCTGTAATTATTTCCTTTTATAGGCTTCTAGTTTTTGAGTTTATATTGTCAAGAAAAAAAATGCGTCTGCTTTCCGGTTAGTGGGATTTTAGGTGAAAGGCTAAATATAGGTGGCTGTGTCTGGTAGGGATCGGTGTTTCTCCTGACGGCTCCTGGCCTCCTCCTGATGGTCTCAGCAGAGGCCCAGCACTGGCACCACACCTTTCCGGCCTGTCTGGTAGTGGCCGGTCTTTGGAGTCTCAGGCTGGGAAGTCAGAACCAGCAAAAAATGAGGGATCACCTCTGGCTCCACCTGTGGACCCTGTCTGTGACACTGGGAGCATTTGCCTAGGAGGACGACTTCTAGGGTGTCATTCGTTTTAGGCGCTAGCCTGCTTAGTCACATTCTTGGCTTGACGGTAGGGCCCAGAGATGCTGACAGCAGAAGCTAGCCTGGATGCAGGAGTCCTGGCACCAGGTGTCAGTGGTGGCTGAGAGAATGGAGACAAGTGAACCTCAAGCACCCAGCTGTGGGAAGGGGCAGAAGTCCCAAGGGGTAGCCCTTGGTCTGCACCTATGGCTACCGCCAGAGCCAGTTGTTTGGATTGATAGTCACTTGGTTTTGGGATGTCCAGCCTCCTGAGGAAGGTACTTGGGTCTGATTTCAGGGAAGCGAAAACACTCATTTCCAGGCCTGGCTCAGGGCAGGAGTGTATAACAATACTGATCACAATTATTGGCATGGAGATAGAGGGATAGAAAGGAAGAGGGGGTTGGGGAAGGGCCCGGGAATCTGAGCTGTCATAGCAAGTCAGACAATCAGGTTTCTGTGACAGCCTTGGGACAGCAATTCCCAAACATGGGTCCCAGGAGGTAATGTCATAGGAACACTAAGAATCGGAGGAGATGAGTGTCACATGGGAGTTTCATTGCAAGCTGGGACTTGTGCTCAAGTGAGCTTATTCCTCACGAGGACTTTCCCAGGATGGGGACTTCCTGCCAGTTTGGTGCATAAGGTACCAAAGGCGACATGTTGTCTTGCCCTAGGAAGGTTACGGAAACTCTGAGATGGTCTAAGAGAGAGCTAATGTCCATCGGCAGTGTTTCTCAGGAATTATCTCATTTAATCCTCCCAGCAACACCCTGATGTGGTCACGCCTCTCCAGGAGCAGACAGGGAATCAAAGCCCAGAGGTTGGACAGGTTGGCATGACCCATGCAGCTCGTACATGACTGACCCAGGATTCAAACTGTCCTGACCTGAAATCAAAGGCCATCTTTCCCCTTCTACCTCACTGGCTCCAAGGTGGGAGTCATGCTCTTTCAGGAGTTGAGTGGCTTGCCACTCTGATTTCAGTGGTCCTGACACAAGTCCCAGAGCTAGTATTGAAGTTAAGGAAAGCCAGGGATTAGTCAATGGCTCCCTTCCCTGAGGATTACTCCCTTAACCCCAACCCTTGTATCAGAGGCAGCTTAGTACCAGTGCTCAGGCTGAGGATGTGGGGGAGAGTCCTAAGCCTGAGGAGTCAGGACAGGGTTGAGTTTTCAACCCTTTCTTTCTTTCCTTCTCCTTCTTCTTTTGGTTTTGTTTTCTGTTTTTCAAGGCAGGATTTCTCTGTGTATCCCTGGCTGTCCTGGACTCTGTAGACCAGGCTGGCCTCAAACTCAGAGATCTGCCTACCTCTGCCTTCTGAGTGCTGGGATTAAGGTGTGAATCATCACTGCCCAGCCTCAATCATTTCTTGAGCCTCATAGGTCTATCCAGTTAATTGGGTTGGGGGCATCTGCAAGCTAAGACAAAAAGTTCACACTATTCAGAGGGGGCTGGTGTAGGCTGTCCTCTTCTTCTGTGTCTAAAGTCCCACACCCAAATCCACTTCGAGCTGCTGCCCTAGCTCTGAGAGAGAGAGCTTCAGGTAGAGGGAGAAGCCATAAACACAGAGAGGTCACAATGTAAATGCAGAACTAGAAAAAGCTTCAGTTAGAGAAGTCTGGAGGGAGGTGTGGGACAGATCTGGATAGGGACATAGACAGGCACAGATATCTAGACGGCAGCAGAGTATCTGTGGGCAAAGGCACCCTGAAAATAGCTGCCACCCAGGCAGACCGCTTTGTGGGTCCTTCAGCACCCATGCAAGCGCGGCACGTGCAGACAAGGCACACTACCCATCCTGGCATTTTCCCCAAGCGACAGGACACTGGGACACCATACACGCTGGGTTTCCTCCATCCCCGGTTCCCCATCTGTGAGTTGCAAGACTGCTTCATTCAGTGTGCTCTGTGGTCTGCCTCGTGGGACCTGGCCGGCAGTAGAGCTAGCTTTCAATGCAGTGGGCTGACGTGGTAAGTGGTACCTGGTGGACATACTTCTTGCCACACATGCTTCTGAGGAACCCAAGGAGGTCTGAGAGGATCAGGGAAGATGTCCCTTGAGGAAGTGATGCAGAGGTGGAACAGAAGGGAGATAGGGCTCTTAGTAGAGAAGGTAGGGACGATAATGGAGAAACTGTGGTTGGGAATGGTGTTAACTTAGTGGTGGCAGGAGTACAAGGGGCCTGGAAGCGAGGCCAGGGGCCTCCTTAGCCAGCTGCCCTCTGCTGGACTCCTGAGCACCCCCAGCTCAGCCTCTGAGCATGTGCACCCGCACCTAGTTCCTTCCTATTGCATTCTCGGGGCCACTGTCATTCTCCATACCCTGCTCAGGTTATTGGGGGCAGTGCCTGGTTCCAAGATGACATTAATTACCCCCTTCATCACATAACCTGCCCTGATATCACACAAGTTGTGGTTAAAAGAACTTGGGACCCAAGCCATAGCTCAGAAGCCCTTTAAGAAGAGTAAGGGGGAGAAGCCAGATACTCATGTTACGGTCCCTTTGAGTTCTGCTCTTTCCAATGGGGTGGAAATCTGGCTTAACCTCCCCTGAGTCCCAGGGTGGCCCCCAGAACCCAGCCCTGACCCAGCCCACTTCCACCTACCCTCCCTTGGGCTGATTGTCCCCACTGAAACACCTGCAGGGCACATGGGGCGTGGGAGGGAGAGGGAAGGAAGCTCCAGGAAGGGGTGCCGTCACTGGGCCTTGCTGGGTGCTTCAGTACATCCTGCCTCTCTACAACAGACCTGCTCTGTTATTTCCTTTTATTAAGGTTCTGTTTTCCCTCAGCCCACTGGATTCATCTTCAGTTATTTAATTCTAACTGTAATAAAAACGAAACAAAACAAAACATCAAAACCATTGAACTGCACAGGAATGCAATATGAGGCGGCCAAGCAAACGACAGACCTGGAGGGTAGGGTGGAGCAGAGGGGGGACCCACAGGGCTTTGTCATTTCCTGGTGCTCCCGCACTTACATCTGAGCAAGCCTGACTCGGGCTGAGGGCTGGGAGATGCACTTAGCATGTGCCAGGAGACTTGGGGGACAGAGCACGAGACTTGTGCTGACCTCAGTGGCAGCGACTTGCCTCCTTTAGGCATAGCTGCTTTACTTTTGTGTGTGTGTGTGTGTGTGTGTGTGTGTGTGTGTGTGTGTGTGTGTGTGTTGGGTCCTGAGTCTCCCTCTATCTGTGTTGTAGAGGTTCCTGGCTATATCCCAGGACCATGTGAGAGTCAGCTTGAGGCACATTTGGAGTATTTTTGTCTTAGACTGAAGCCACATGCTCTCATCACCCCATCAACCCCCAACTCCAGGCATACGGCTCAAACTATTCTTATTTGTTTTTTTGGGGAGGGTGTAGGCAGGCTCTTACTGTATTGCCTCGGTTGTCTGGAACTCTTTCCACCTCAGCCTTCTGAGGCTAGGCCCACAGGTCCACATGACTGTTCCCTGCTCTAGTCTCTATCTTGGGGCCTCAGTTCCTTCCCTCTGGTCTTGACTCAGCCCTAGTCGGCTCTAACACCCACGTCTTGATTCCCCCTGGCTGTCCTGGAACTCTCCTATGACAGCTAGCTCATTCTGGTTCCAGAGATCACTGTAGGGGAGACGGCTGTCCAGCTCTAAGACAAACCCTACTTTGGGGATTTTAAGTACTTTTACAGAAACCTACAAAGTCAACACAAAATATTTTATCCTGCATAAGAGTGTACATGTCTTTCTCTGTGTCTCTCTGTTCTCAGGCCTAGCACCTTGATAACACACCATAGTGTGCTATAACACCCAGGCGCAGGGATGAGGCTCAGTTGGTAGAGTGCTTGCCTAGTATGCACCAGTTTATGTCAACTTGACACAAGTTAGAGGCTTTTTAGAAGGAACCTCAATTGAGAAAATGCCCCACCCAATAGGTATGTGGCAGGTTTCCTTGATCAATACTTGATGCGGGAGGGCCCGGTTCACCGTGGGAGGTGCCCTTCCTTGGCTGGTGATCCTAGGTGCTGTAAGAAAGTGGTTGGGGCAAGCCAGTAAGCCAGAGATTCTGCTTCAGTTCCCGCCCCCAGGTTCCTGATTTCCTTTGATGAGGGACCGCTGTGTGATACTAGAAGCTGAACTAAGGCCTTGCCTTCCCAAGTTGCTTTTGGCCATGGTGTTTCATCACAGCAATAGGAACCTTAACCAAGACACCTAGTGCAGACGAGGCCCTGGGTTTGATCCAAACTGCTACCTAAACTGGGTGTGCTGGTGGTGGTGCACACTTACAGTTCCAGCACTTGATTGGGAAAAGCAGGAGGATCAGAAGTTCAAGGTCATCCTTGGCTGCATTATGAGTGTGAGGCCAGTGAGGGCTACATGAGACCCTGTCTTAAAAATAATTAAATAGGGTTGGAGAGAGGGCTCAGCATTTGAGAGTACTTGCTGCTCTTGCGGAGGACCTGGCTTGGTTCCTAGGACTCGTTTCAGGCAGCTGACAACTGGGCCTAACTCAAAGCTGAGCCCAAGTACAGGTTCCTGCTGGGGTCAGGCCAAGGAGGCTGGCCTCATCTGAGCCCCAGCTGCTTCTTTTAAACCAGAAGGATTTTAGGAGTAAACACTTCCATAGTCTGCCCAGGGACAGAGTAAGCCCTGATAAAGCCTCTTGCAGCCAGGGCAGTGAGCTTTCTTAATCCCCTGCAGGGCTGGTTCTGACCCTGTCACTCTCAGGCAGGAGCTGCTGACTTCTAGTGGAGGTCCCAGTCACCGGGAGGGGCACACGCCACCTGTAGTTTTGACTGCCCTGTGCTACTGAGCAGCAGCAGTCAGGCTGAACCTGCCAATCAACTATTGGGTGGAAAATCAGATCCAGAGGCTGGCGAGGTGGCTTGTGGGTAAGAGTGCATACTGTTCTTACAGAGGACCCAAATTCGGTTCCTAGCCCCATGCCCAGTGGCTCACAACCATCTATGATTTCAACTCCAGGGGCCATGATGCCCTCCCTCTGTGGCCTTTGCCTCTGGCCTCTGTGAGCGTGAATACTCACAGGTGTATTACTGCACCCCTACAAATGTTAAAAATAATAAAAAGAGTAAGAAAATTGGGTCTGAGCTCTAGAGCTGCTGACTTGAGGGCTCTTCTGGAAGTCCACTTTTAGGTGCTGACCTCAGGCTTTAGGTCCTTTGGAGGGACAGGAGAGGAAGGGGAGCATTCTTTCTTTTTTTATTACTTTAAAAAAATACCAATTCAAATTCCAACTTCCTCCCCTCCTCACCCTCCCCTCCTACTTTCTCCACACACCCTTCTCCCCACCCCCCTCCAATCTTAAGAGAGGGCAAGGCACCCTGCCCTGTGGAAAGTCCAAGGCTCTTCCCACTACATCTAGGTTGAGCAAGGTATACATCCAAAGAGAATAGGATCCCAAAAAGCCAGTACATGCAGTAGAGACAATTCCCAGTGCCGTTGTCATTGGTCTCTCAGTCTACCCCAACTGTTAACCACATTCAGAGGGATTAGTTTGATCCCATGATCGTTCATTCCCAGTGTAGTTGGAGTTTGTGAGCTCCCATTAGCTTAGGCACATTGTTTTAGTGGGTGAACCCCTCATGGTCTTGACCTCCTTGCTCATAATCTCACCCCTTCCACTCTTCGACTGAACCTTGGGAGCTCAGTCCAGTGCTCCGATGTGGGTCTCTGCCTCTGTTTTTGGGCGAAGGTTCTATGGTGATATTTAAGATAATCATTAGTCTGACTACAGGGCAAGGCCAGTTCAGTCACCCTCTCCTTTCTTGCTAGGGTCTTAGCTGGGGTCATCCTTGTGGATTCCTGGGAGTTTTTCTAGAGCCAGGTTTCTCGCTAATCCCCAAAAGGCCCCCTCAATCAAGATATCTCTTTCCTTGCTCTCATATCTGTCCTTCCTCCTTCTCAACTATCCCATTCCCTCAAGCTCTCCCCAACCCTCCCCTTCTCCCCAGAGGGGAGAATTCTCTGTCAGTCAAGAACTCAAGTTCTGGGTCTGAGCTACTCTGAGTTTGGCACTTAGCTGTGTCACAAGTTGTGTGGCTTTGGGAATGTTGCTTAACCTCTCTGAGACTGGTCTTCCCATCTGAAATAAGGAGTTAATCATGTTTCTTTCTCTGGAGGCCCCTAAGTGTAAAAAGCTCAATAGATAAAAAGCGCTTGATTGATGGTAGTTGATGCCACTGTCACTGGATTCACTCTGGTGGCTTGAGGTGGCCATTTCCCCTGTGTCTACAAGTGTCTATGTTCGGCTTCAATATATTCTTGAATCTGACCATAGTTCGTCCTTGGGTTGGACCACATGTCATGTACTGCTAGGCAGGGGGCATCAGAGAGAAACTCCTGAGCTACATAGTATGCTTAAAGGTACAAATGTGGGGCACTGGTTGCTCTTCCAGAGGACCCAGGTTCAATTCCTAGTATGCACATGGCAGCTCACAACTGTCTGTGACTACAGTTTCGGGGGATCTGACACCTTCACACCAATGTGCATACAGTGAATTTGAATAAATTATTTTTTAAAAATGATACATGTGTAAGGTACTTGATGATCGACATTTCCTACTTCCCAAATACTCTCTTCATTTGTCTCATTCAGAGCATCCCTAGCTATAACAGCCCATTTCCCTGTATTTCCACAGGAAGGTGGGCTTGGACCACACCATGGTTCATGTCCACGGGAAGACTAGGGCGTGAGCTGAGGATATAGTTCTATGTTCTAGCTTTGCCCAGCACACATGAGGCTCTGGGTTCAAATCCTGGAGGGATGGGGTCATGGGGTCCCCTGATTCAGGGTCCTGAACCTCCCCATTTCAGGCTAGAGACAGGCCTTCCAGGGATAGGACGGGGCAGGTTCCAGTGAGGATAGGGAGGATGGCTCTCTAGGGGCCTCTAGGCAGTTGTCCCTCCAGGACAGTTCACAGAGAGCAAGGCTTATTTGAAAGGACCTGTAGCAGAGGTTGTTTTCCGAGTCTTCCAACGGCAAGGGCTCTCCCAGACCACCAGCTTGCCCATCTTTCCATCCATCTTTCTGTCTTATGTGGATTCATGGACCACATCTCAGATTTCTTCTCCGTTCAAAAGCTGCTGTGCCCGGAAGAAGGAAGAATGGAGACCTCTTGCTCATAGCGTTGTTTGCTCTTGGGATCTGCCTTACCTAGTGTTCTACTGCTGTGAAGTGACAGCATATCCAAGGCAACTTATGGAAAAGAGAATTTAATTGTAGGCTTGCTTACAGTTTCAGCAGGTTAGCCCATGAATATCATGGAAGGGAGCGTGGTGGCGGCAGGCAGCATGGTGCTAGAGCAGTAGCTGAGAGCTGACATCTGATCTGTAAGATGCAAACAGAAGGATGGAGACTGAGCGTGGGCTTTTGAAACTTGCTCCAACAAAGCCACGCCTCCTCCAACAGGGCCACGCCTCCTCCAACAAGGCCACACCTCCTAATCCTTCCTAAAGAGTTCTACTAATTGGGGACTAAGCATTCAAACATCTGAGCTTCTATGGGCCATTCTTACCAAACCACCACAGGGTTGCAGAGCTACGGGCAAGAATAGCAGAGTCCTCATGCCTCTGCCATGGAGCTCATAATGATTTTCTGAAATGAAGATTTGCAAAATGATTGGGGCACGTGTTGTGAAGGGCTGATGCCACAAGTGAACGTGAGGCTCGCCCACATGCTTCAGCTGCTCCCTCCTTGTGTCCTGTACCTGTTACCTGCTCACATGTAATGCCCTCGCCATGGTGCACCAGCTGGAAGGTGCGGGAGCCGGCACAGCGCGCCCCAGGCCATCTGTTTTTCACATTAGGAACGCAAAGAGGTGAGGCTGCAAGGCCTGCTTGTCAAATATGAAAGCTTAATTGGGCCAGAAATACTCTCCGATTCCTGCTTCTGCAAGACAGATCTCAGCTGTCACCAAGCATCTGTGGCATCCGGAAGGGACGAGCAGAGTTCTGTGGGCTGGAAGCACGGAGAACAGATGTCTTTCCTCTGTACCAGTTCTGCGCTCAGTGTTGTTTTCTTTCGCCTGGACACAGTGCGTGACCATCACTTTTCAGGGCTGGCCTCACCTCACCTGCCTCTCAAAGCATCCCTGAACGGTGCTTCCTCTCCTGCTCAGAATCTTCTTTGGGTTTCTCTGTTGTCACAGTGAAAAGCCATGATTAGAACGAGCAGAGAGGAGAGTGGGCAGGGGAACGGGGAGACAGCTCACACATATATTTCCGTGTTCAACAAGTATTTATTGAACACTTACTGTATCCAGTGGTGATCAGTCAGGGTGAGCTTGCATTTGTTGCTGGAGAGAGACACATGAGCAACAATCCAGCTTATGTAACCAATGATATCTGACAGGGAAATAGGCTTTGAAGAAAACTGAAGCAAAGTGGAGGAGGGGGGAAGGGAACGTCAGTTTAGAAGAGAGCAGACATTCCAGCAGATGTGGAGGTCCCTTTGGTACCATCGAGGCTCTGCAGGACCAGCATTGGGAAGGAGCAGAAAGCTGTGTGGCACTGGGGACATGGTGGAGAGTTGAGGTGGGGAATGTCCGTAGATGGCACCCACATTCAGGGAGTGGATGACTAGACATAAGAGTTATATCCTGGATCTTGTAAAGAAATGAATCTTCTTTTCTGCTCAAATTCTTCAGCCAGCACAGAGCTCCACACATGAGACCAGTCCATGACACAGCCACCTTCCACAGAGGAGGGGATGGAGCCCAGAGAGGGGATATGACTCTTCCGAGTTCACTCACCTCGGAAGGATGGAGGAAACCGGGATCTGACAGAGCTACCTGTGGTAGGGCCATGTGGCCACGCCACAGAGATGCCTCCCCGTGCCCTGTCTGACTTCCGTTCACCCGCCTCACTTCTTGTCCTCTTTCCCTTTTCTCTACACTCCTTTCTGGTGTCTTTCACCTAGCACTTATGATGTGCAGCTGCGGGGGTCGACATGGGACCACATGGTTCCCTAGATGACCCCACAGGGAAACTGTGCTCCTGGTTCTATGATTAGGTCTGCCAGGGCATGGTAACAGCTGCGCATGTGGAGGAACCTGAGCCTCAGCAGGTAAGACTGTAGGCTCTATGTTCAGGCCGAGTGCAAGGGGCCTCCTGAGCTAGGGGCATGCATCTCCTTCCAGGTACGTGAATTGCTTTCCTATTACGTGCCCACGGTGGCGATGGGGCAAAAGGGGGTTCTGGTGGGACCTGGCTGTGTCTCCAAGGGTCTCTATAACTGGTCACAGATCACAAGCAGGCCAACTCTGGCAGTCTAGCTGTTGACTGGAGTGATTCAATAAATTCAATAAATTCTCCAAAGCCTCTACTTACAAAGGCTTTAAAAATAGCCCAGTTACTGCCAAACAGGCTCCTCTTAGGCTCAGGGCAGGGTGAGCGTCACCCGGTGAATGACACTACTGTCTTTAATCAAAGCAACCGAAAGGTTAGCCATGGGTATGAAGGGGCGATGGGGGCTCAGTGATTTTTCTGGCATCACTGAAGACGTTTGGCCTTAATCCTGTGTCGGTCACTCCCCTCTTCTCCCCATGCCCAATCTTTGCACTCCAGAAGCCCAGAGGAGGACCAAAGAAGGCACTTAGAGATTGGGAGCTCCAAGGTTTTCCTAAGCATTATATCTAGTGGGTTTTTCTGGTGCTTCCAAGGCATGTGGTATTGTCACAGTGACCTGTCTGTCCCCTCAAAGAGGATGCCATTGGCCAGTTTAGTTATGTGGTGTATGTGTATGAGTGTGTGTATGTGAGCAGAGGACACCAGGTAGTAGGTTTTCTTCACCCATAGGCAGCTAGCTGTCTTAGCATTTGGGGTAGCAATGACTAGCCTCTGAGCCCAACCCATAGACTTGCTGATAAGGTGGCCATCCCAGCACAGGGAAGCAGGCTCCATGTGAAGCCTCAAGGGAGATCAGCTTATGGAGGGAAGCAGGTGCCATGTGAAGCCTCATCAGTTTATGGAGGACCGTGTGACACTGCACAGTTCACACAGCTTTCACTTCTCTCTGCTCTAGGATGGGCTCATAGACACAGGGTATGTGCTGGGCAGTGAGGGCTGGCGCCTGAGGAAGCCTTCCCCATCCTTGTGGGTGGCATATAGACTGATATTCTGTCCCCTGCGTTCCCAGCAAAGGCCAGGCCAGAAGGATCATTCGGGTATGGAGAGAGTGTAGAGAGGCAGAGTATTCGTTAATGTAGTTTAAAGGTGGAGATATTGGGAAAGGAAAGAACAGGATGTATGGGAAATGAACACCCCTCTTTTCCTGAGCCCCCACCCCTACATGCGCACTTATAATCACTGCCAGATACAGGAGGGAATGAGGCCTGAGAGAGGAGCCAGGAGGGGGAAGGCCAAGCGATAGAAATACTCCTTTTACGATCATGTGTGCTCGAACAAGAAAGCAAATCTGGGATTGTGGTTGGCAAGCAAGAGGAGTCCTTGTTTTGGTCAGATTTCTGTTGCAGCAACGAAATAACATCTGCTAAATCAACTCAACAAGAGAAATGGTTGATTTTATCCTGTTTTCAGAGGATTTGAGTTCATGACCGACTGGCCCTGCTGCTTTTGGTCTATGGCAAGGCAGTGCATCATTGTACAGAACCCTTGTTGGTACGAGCTGCTCGCTGCATGGCCTCCAGGGAGAGAAGAAGGAAGGAAGGAAAGAAGGAAGGAAGGGAGGGAGGGAAGGAGGGAGGGAGGGAGGGAGGGAGGGAGGGAGAGAGAATGAATCAGGCAAGCAAGAAAAGAAAGAATGGAAGAGAGGTGATTCCATAATCCTCTTCAAGGATTCACCCTCAATGACCTGAAGACCTCCCAACAGGTTCTTCCTCTTAAAGGTACCAATGCCTTTTAATATAGTACTGCTCCGGAGATTAAGCCTTTAACATACATGTGTTCAGGAACATTCCAGATCCAAACTACTGTAGTCCTTGTGTTGGTGATTCTGCTGAGTCCTGGGGAAGAGAGGTAGCCTTGGGCACCAAGCTGTCTGCAGTGAATCGGGCATGTGACTGGCATCCAACTTGAAATATAAGTTTCATCTTGAGAAACTGTAGGCCTGTTTCCATTTTAATATTTTTACATTCTTTTCTTTTGAAAACATGGGTGTAATGCCAGCACTCAGGAGGCAGAGGCAGGAGGATCTCTGTGAGTTCGAGGCCAGCCTGGTCTACAGAGCTAGTTTCCAGGGCAGCCAGTGCTACAAAGAGAAACCCTGTCCTGAAAAAGGCAGAGCAAAACAAAACAAAAACTAAAACCCCCGTAGATCTATTTTCCAACTGAAGCCTGAAGAAAGGTTGAGGTTTGGAGTCCTTTGGCTAAGAGAGATTGGATTGTACCATCTCCCTTTCTGTGTGGCTCATGACCAAGACCTGTAGAAACTGGGCTAGTCATTTCTGTTATTATCTTTAAGCTGAGTCATTAGTGGCCCTGGACTTGAATTTGAATTTGTCTTATTTATAAATACTGGGAGTGTCATCTTGCAACAAATTCTCCCAATTATTTCATCTTATAATATTGTCAGCACATGAAACAGGCCCAAACCGGTGTCTCATTCTTGTCAGATGAGGAGCACTGGGCCATCCTCCCCTCTGTAGCTGGCTCCAGGGGTATTCTGACTTTTATAAAATGTGAGATAGAATGTGCTGTGTGTGTCCAAAGCTTTGGCAACAGATTGTAAGGGAACACAGACTGTGAGCCCAATAAAAACATACAACAAATTGCTCCGATGCATATTCAATGATATAGACAATTTTTTAAAAACTGCAATAGAAAAGTTCATGTGCGTGACTAATTTTCTATATTTTAATCCACTCTCTGGGTATTTCTTAAGCCTGCTGTGAGATTTGAGATTGGCTGACCCTGTCTCGGCTTGGGAGTTGTCCAGAGTACAGCTTAATTCTTTATAGCACAAGGGCTCTAGGCCCTCTTCAGTTCAGAAACAGAAGATAGAGCCTATTCTGTGATTGCTGAGCTCAGGACCTGGCGTCCTGACTTAGGAATGGAGTCTTTGTTGTGACCGATGGAGTGTAAGCCCTGCTAGATAGATTGTCCCCATTATGTCCCTAGCCATCCCTCCCTACTTAAGGTGGCATCTTTGGCTGGTAGAACACAGGATTCCTTCTCCAAAGAAGTCTAAATGTTGATTGGTGTTGGGGGGTGGGGTTCTGCCTCTTTCCAGAATCCCTCATATCTCCTGTTTCTAACCCCATACCTGGATCATCTAATTGTGAGCAGTGACGTCACTTCTGGCCTCTGGGCTCTAGCTGGTTAGCTGGGCTTTCACCTGAGCTCAGCAGTGAGACAGTCCTCCTGCCTCTTTTCTGGCACCGAGCCTGGAACTGGTCCTCTTGACTGGCACCTGACTCACTTTTGCTGATCTCTTCTTCTTGGAGCATTGGGTGACACCTGCCTCACTCTGAGTCTAACCACGGACACACGGCGATGGCAATGGTGGTGATGGTGATGATGGTGGAGATGATGGTGGTAGTGAGGAAGCTGATAATGGTGAAGGTAAGATGGTGATGGTAAAATGGTGATGATGAAAATGATGGTGGGGTTAGTGGTGATGAGGGGAGGGTGAGGATGGCAGGATGGTGACAGTTATCTCTGTACTTGCACTGCCTCTCTTTTCCTTTTTCTTTTTATAAAAGTTTTCAGACATTATGAGAAAGGGAGACTAGTAGGGAACCTGTATGTCAGTCAACGTCAACGTTTTCCAACTCCTGTGACTCTTGTTCTCTCTGTTCTTTGTACCATGGCTGCTCATGCACTTGCCTGTTGGAGCATTTCAAAGCAAATCTTAGATGCTATTTCAGTCACAAGGATACAAGGCCTGCAGTCATTTTTAATTTGCTTATTTTATTTTTTGATTTTTCAAGTCAGGATTTCTCTGTGTGTGGCTCTGGCTGTTCTGAAACTTGCTCTGTAGACCAGGCTGGCCTTGAACTCACAGAGACCTGCCTACCTCTGCCTCCCGAGGGCTGGGATTAAAGGTGTGTGCCACCACTGCCCAGAAAATTTATTTATTTTGTTTATTAAAAAAATATTTATCTATTTTAAATTTTGTGTGCATAGATGGTTTTTCTGGATAGTCTGTGTACTACTTGAGTGTCTGGTGCCCATGGAGGTCTGAGGAAAATGTCAGGTATCCTGGAACTGGAATTATATATGGTTATGAACCATCATGTGGGTGCTGGGAATTAAGCTCAGGCCCTCTGGAAAAACAGCCAGAGTTCTTAACCCCTAAGCCATTTCTCCAGCCCTTATTCTGAATTTATAATAAATATCAGGTGTATATATAGGTGTATGTATCTCTCTAAGCTGTTATCACATTTAACATAAATTTACTTAATTGTCTCTATATAATTATCTTCATGTAATCATCTTTCACTAGTTGGTATTTCTAAATCAGGAACCAAAGTTTGCACATGCATTTGTTGAAGGCTCTCGCCTCCCTCTTGACTCTGTGACAGCCCCTTCCCTCTGTCATGCCTGTGATTTGTGAAGCAGTCTGAGCGATTGGTTGAGGACACACAACGTCTGGACCAGGAAGCATTAGCTTCCTTTCATGTTAACCATTTGCTCTGAGCTCTCCCTTAGGCCTAGGAGTTTAAGTGAACTCTGGGGTGGGCGTGGTGTATGGGGCTGTGCTTCCCCTCCTGGAGGGAGAGGATATTTTATCGCTGACACTGGTGTGTACAGACAGACTTACAGTTCTTTTGTTTCTGGTTCAGCCTTTCCTACAGAGCACAGGGTTTGGCTCCATCCCAGGCAGGAATATTTCAGAGTACTTGCCCTTCCAATGGCCTCCCTGCTGGAGGCACAGGCTGTCTAACTTGCTCTCTTCTTCTGCCACATGGGCTCAGGGCCTGCCAGCTTGGTGGTCTTGGCCCAGCTCTTTCACGTGACTTTTCAATCACACCCTTTCTTCTGATTTATTGTCCAGTTATCTTCTGTAGAGACATATCTTCCTTCCTTTTCTTTGTCTACTTCCAAAGGAGTTGGTACTTTCTTGAGCCGTCTTGAATAATGGCCGTGAGGGTTCTACTGTTGGCACAACTTGGGCACACTGAATTCTTTCTGTGTTTGACTGTGCAGGATACGCTTTCCGAAAGATGGGGCGGGGAACCACAAGCTTCTATCTAGCATTCAAATTTAAGATCACAGGGTTTCTACTTCACTTGGTTGGGTTTATAGTTTTTCATTTTTCTTTGCTGAAATGCTTGGTTTTAATGATTTCGACATCATTATTTGCCCACTCCACCCTGTAACTGCAATGGTTTCACAGTAGCTGTGAACGTGGCCTCTAATGATGTGGTTATGGAATGCCGTGCAAGACTTCCACTTCACGCGGGTCCCACCAGGACTGTATTGTCACTGTTCCCCATGGGAGAGTCATCTGGAGCAATTGTCTTCTCCATGTTGTTATTCGCTGTTAGGCACATTTCTTTCCATTTATTCTTAATGTCTCAGATTTGCATATTGCCTTGTGAATATCTTTTTAAAGATCTAGAGTCAAAGTTAAAAAATGATAAGCCAAGAGGCACCTGGAGTCGCCTAGTTCTTTGTTTTCAAGGTGCGTGAGGGTTTGCCTGCATGTGTGGAGGCCAGCTGGACGATGACACTCTTCTGTAACTAACGATGACACTCTTCTGTAACTAACGATGACACTCTTCTGTAACTAGTAAAGACACTCTTTTGTAACTAACGATGGCACCCTTCTGTCATGCTTGCTCTTCCCAGTGGGATTTAAAGTTTTTTCTCCCGTCTTGGAACCTGGATTGATTCTGTGACTGTTTTCACCATGATAGTGTAGCAGAGGTGACACCATCTTGTTTCTAGGCCCTTGGCCTCCTCTTTGGTTCCTCCCTCTCCTTTGGGATTCAGGTTTCAGCTGCCAAATGACAAACCTCAAGCTAGCCAGTGGAGATAGAAGGCCTGGTCCTTACCAGGCTACCAAGGCACCCAGCACCTGAGTGTCTCCTCTCAGAAATTCCAGCCTGTAACCTGGGCACAGAGGTATGAGGGACCCCCATGGGGATCATCACCCAAATGCCTGTTGCTCTTTTAAACTGCCAACTTTTGGAATGCTTTCTTCTGTAGTCCGATAGAATGGAGCCAGCATCTTCCACAGGACGTTCTATTAACACCTCCATGTCTTGCTCACTCAATGCATCATCCTGAGATGCATCAACTCTTGAGTTCATGATGACCCAGGTTGTTCATGGAGACCTGAGGGATAAAAACCGGAGCAGCTGGCCCAGGCTGTACAGCTAGAGCATACGCCTGCTAGGGCTGCTGTAATGGAGTTTCTAACACCTTGGCTGAAACAATGGGATTTCATTTCCTTGAAGTCCAAGGTCAGGGATACAGCAGCCCTGTTGAGTTCTCTGAGGCCTCTTCTTTTCTTGCACATGGTCTTCTTGAATGGTCATTCCCTTGTGCATATATATCCATGAAGTCCCTTTGTGGTGCCTAGTCTCCTTATAAGAATGCCAGTGGATTGGATTAGGGCCCTCCCCAGGAAACATATTTTAACCTTAATCTTCTTGTTAAAATCTGTATCTCCCAGGCTGGAGAGATGGCTCAACAGTTAAGAGCAATGGCTGCTCTTCCAGAAGACCTGGGTTCAATTCTCAGCACCTACATGGCAGCTCATAACTGTAACTCTAGTTCCAGGGATCTGACACCTTTATACCAATGCACATAAAGTTAAATAAATTATTTTGTTAAAGAATGGGTTTTCTCTTTTTAAAAAATTTGTGCCTACAAATTCAGTCATATTCTGAAGTACTGGTAGTTGTAGATTTTACTTATGAGTTTTGGGGCTCATGTACACTTGTGACTAGCCCCAGTTTGCGTGACTGCATGTAGGATGTGTGCCCACACATACGGTCTGTTGGTGATGCTGGAGCATACGTTTTTAATCTTATAAAATGGGCTCCAAAGTAATAAGAATGAGATGGCTAAGAATCCAAACAAAACTCCATTAAGAAAGCCCAAGAAAATTAAACAAGGTGGGGCCAGAGGATGGGTGACTCCTAAGGTCAAGCACTTGCTGTCCAGCCTGACACTTGAGTTTGACCCCTGTAGCCCACAAGGTGGAAGGAGAGAACTGAGTCCTGTAATTTGTTCTCTGACCTACACACACACACTGTGATGTGCACCTCCTCCCAGACCAAAATATTAAGTGAGCAGACCATAGTGATGCACGCCTTTAACGCCAGCACTTGGGAGGCAGAGGCAGGTGGAATCTCTGTGAGTTTGAGGCCAGCCTGGTCTACAAAGTGAATTCCAGGACATGTAGGACTGTTAACACAGAGAAACCTCATCTTGAAAAACCAGAGAGAGAGAGAGAGAGAGAGAGAGAGAGAGAGAAAGAGTGAAAGACGGAGTGAGAGAGAGCACATAGCCCCTCCTTCCACTATATCAATTCGAGAGAACGATTTTTAGAGAACATATCATTCACCTCTAGACTGTGAGGGCCATTTTGCTCAATAGGCTTCTACCTTAATCTTATTAAAATGGGAAAAGTTACAGGGCATTGACTAGGACATAGTGTTGGCCAGACTATTAACAT
The DNA here is from genome assembly GCA_004026605.1 of Ondatra zibethicus. Classification (NCBI taxonomy): domain Eukaryota; kingdom Metazoa; phylum Chordata; class Mammalia; order Rodentia; family Cricetidae; genus Ondatra; species Ondatra zibethicus. Next base: position 136,368 of record PVIU01001825.1, read on the forward strand.
CGGTGGTGTCTATAGCAAGCTAGGAGTAATTTGTCTCTTCTAAAACCTCAGTACTTGTCCAAGCTCTCACTTTCTGAGCTTATATTTCTTTCATAATGAGGGGATAAGCCACACAGACCATTTAGGGCTAACCTGGGTCTTTCTCCTCTCCCCTTCATTTTGGATCTGATGAAGTCTGGTTAAGGAGGCGAACACTTGCTCCTGGGCAGGAAATAGACTCACGGGAGGTGCAACAAACTGAAGATGGGTGGGGGTTGTTGTTGCAAGAGAGAGGTTTGGGCTGTGATCCCGGCGCAGGGCCCCTTGTTCTGTCCCACCTGGCTCCCGGTGCATACCCTAAATAATTACACGGAAACTGTATTCATTGAAATACTGCCTGGCCCATTAGCTCTAGCCTCTTATTGGCTAACTCTCACATATTTGTTTAACCCATTTCTAATAATCTGTGTGTCACCACGAGTCGTGGCTTACCGGCATGAGTCTAACCAGTGTCCATCTTGTGCTGGAGAAGCATGGCGTCTGCCACACTGCCTTCTCTCTCACAGCATTCTGTTCTGTCTACTCCGCCCACCTGAGGGCTGCCCTATCAAACAGCCAAGGCAGTTTTCTTTATTCATCAATGGTAATCACAGCACACAGAGAGGACTCCCAAATCATCCCCGAGGACCCTCCTACACCAGGTTGTTGATGAGATGGGCATCCAGACAGGAAGCCAAGCCCATGACAGAAACTTCTATCAAAGGAACTAGTCCCGCTATCAGGCTTGAGACAGAATGGGACTTCATGTCTAGCCACAGACAAGTGCACAAGATGCCGAACTTTGCTGGTAGCATAGAGCAGTCCATGCCCAGCAAGGGGAGGGTTTCACTTTACTGCCAATGGTACCTGCCATTGTTGGCTACATTGATGGGTCAACCCATTGTTGTCAGCTTGTATCCCACCTTTGGGGCTGCCTGGGGTTCTCATGTACCTCAACTAGCAAATCCATCGGAGATGGATGGGCGAACAGAGAAACATACAGGGAATTAGTTCATGTGACTATGGAAACTGAGAAATTCCATGATGTGCAGCTGGCAAGCCAGACTCAGAAGAGTCTGAGGCCACAGTCAAGACCAAAGGCAGAAGGCTGATGCCACAACTTGAAGACAGAGTGAGTTCTCTCTTAACTAATCTTTGCATTCTGGAAACCTGCCTGTGACTGTAATGGATGGGCTCAGTCTATATGACATACCCAAAATAATGTTCCGTCACATACATGGACATTTGCCTTAGCCAGGATTTCTATCACTGTGAAGAGACACCATGAGCACGGCAACTCTTATAAAGGAAATCATTTCGTTGGGGCTGGCTTGCAGTTTCAGAGGTTCAGTCCATTATCGGCATGGCAGCGTGCAGTCAGACATAGTGCTGGGGAGGGAACTGAGAGTTCTACATCTGGATCCACAGGCAACAGAAAGTAAACGGTCACACTGAGCGTGGCTTGAGCATCTATGCGACCTCAAAGTCTGCCTCCATAGCGTCACACTTCCTCCAACAAGGCCACATCTCCTAATAGTGCCACTTCCTATGGACCAAGGCTTCAAACACATGAGTCTTATGGGAGCCATTCCTACTCACACCACCACAGCATCCTATGGCCCAGGCTAGTTGGCACATAAAATTACTGTCACAGTGGGGATAAGAAGGGTCAGGGAGAGAAAATCCCTATTCTGTCTTCTTTATGTAATCAACTCCCTTATCTCATGAAGCTTGGCCCAGCTCTCAAAATTCCTTGGGTCCAGTAGACAGTCATCCTATTTTTTTCAAAGGGAAAACTGGCTTGGCTTTGGCAGGAGAAAGAGCCTTGCTAGTCAGCTGCCCAGGAGGAGGTGGGGAGTCCTAGCTGGTGATTAGGCAGCCTGCTTGGCTTAAGCCCCAGCAGCCAGAAGATGAAAGGCAGAAGGCCAGTGGTGCCACGAGGAAAGGTGCTGGGCACAGGTGCCTTCCTGCTGTTGAATGCCACAGCTGGACGCTGCTCTGAGGGTCCCTGGAGCCAGCACTCAGAATGGGGCCGAGGGAGGGTGAAAGGGATACTGAGGGCAGCAAGGCCCTGCTAGATGGGGAATCTGTTCATAAGATTCTCCACTGACAATGGCAGCAGTGCCTGTTCCTGAGTGGCACTGTGTAGCAGCCCAAGGCTCTCCTACTGGGCCATTCATCTAGAAGCGAATCTAAAAAGTCTATTTTGGCAGGGGAAGGGAGTTATGAGCCTTCTTTATTGTGTTTGTCCTTTCCCACGCTGTATCTGAATTTTATTTATTTATCTTTCTTTCTATCTAATCTATATATCCATCTATCTATCTATAGATATAGATATATGTTGGCCTTGTACTTGCTGCGTAGCTGAGGAAATCCTTGAACTTTTAAAAATTATTTATTTTACATGTACGTATGTATGCCTCAGTATTTGTATGTGTACCACGTGTCTTCAGAAGCCTGAGGAGGTCAGAAGATGGTGTCAGATCCCTGGGCTTGGAGTTATGGGTGGTCGTGAGCCAAGGTGGTGGGTCCTTTGCAAGGGCTGCAAGTGTTCTTACTACTGAGATATTTCTCCAGCCCCAATCTTGAACTTTTGTTCCTCTTGTCTCTACCTCCTCCATGGAATTACAGGTCTGCGCCACCTCATCTGGTTTATGTGGTGCTAGTGATAGACACTGCAGTAATGGTTGCTAAGCAACCATTCTCCCACCTAAGCTACGTCCCTAGCCCCAAAAGTTCTATCAGAATGATTACAATCACTCCTTTACTCGGAAGCCTGCAATTAATGATACTTTTGGTATAAGCTGTTTTTGTTTTTGTTGTCTGTGTTTTGTTTTAGCAATGACTCTCCAAAAATGCTCTTCTACTCAGAATAGCTTAGAAGGTTTTTTCCCTTTTTTATAATTATTTTTATTGAGCTATACATTTTTATCTGCTCCCCTCTCTTCCTCCCCTCTCCCTTTCTACCCTCCCTGTGACCCCCACACTCCCAATTTACTCAGGAGAGCTTGTCTTTTTCTCTTTCTTATATAGATCCATGTATGTCTCTCTAGGGTCCTCTTTGTTGTCTAGGTTCTCTGGAGTTGTGGACTGTAGGCTGGTTTTTTTTTTAAACTGTTTTTTTTTAAAGACTCATTTTTATTTTATGTGCACGAGTGTTTTGCCTGCATGTATATTATGTGCACCATTTGTGTGCAGTTTCCTCAGAGGCCAGAAAAAGGCATCAGAACTTCTAGTACTAGAGTGACAGACAGTTGTGAGCTGCCGTGTGCATGCTGGAAACCGAACCTGGGTCCTCTAGAGGAGCAGTTGTGCTCTTAAGCACATGTAAACTTTTCTTCTAATACATCCAGAAGCACACATGCTGTGTGCAGGCATTTCTTGGATTTCTTGCAGAGGGAGGGGGGAAAGAAGGACATGACCGCTCCTAGGTATGGTGAAGGGGGATTATTGTAGATGAGGGAAGGCATAGAAAGGGGCAGAGATAGAGACACCTGGGAGAGACCAGAGTGGACATGAATGTCAGACGGAGCTGGGCCATGTGAAGGGAGCACAAAA